>JAFEMH010001277.1:0-501479 GCA_022495995.1 Adenophora triphylla var. japonica
CAAAATGGTGAGGCCGGAGTCATCGCGAGGGATGGGCGCGGAGTGGACTTCTACCGCAGAGGCGAGGTATCAGGAGATCTTCTTTGGGAGGTGCCATTGATGTGACCGAGAGCGAGAGGAGGTGGCCTCCTTTGGGTGACATGTGATGTCATTTACTTGGGGGACCAGTTTCTCGAGCGGCATGGCCGTGTCCACTCCGTTGGAGCGCCGATTACTCCCTCGGGAGTCCTCCCGGCACGGATGCTACGGCCCGAGGATTGGCAGGAGGAGGATGAGATAGCGAGGTACCGGGCGGGCGTGGGCTGCGAGAGAATACTGACATGCCTGGAGCACCCCTACTGTTTGTGTTTGTGGAGAGCTGAGCGCACGGGGACGCCACGAAGCTAGTGAAGGTAGCTGGTCGCTCGGGGATATGGGGGAGGATGAGACTCTTGACCCGCCGATCCCTCCTGCGCATCTGTCTACGTGGTCCATGGAGTGCGCGAGGAGGATGAGGATACATGTCCCCAGGCTTAGGGAGCCCCGGTACACCTTGCCGCCTGATAGCCTTTGTGAGTATACTTTTAGGGTCTTATTCCCTTTTTAGCTTTGATTTTACGCTTTTTGCAATTTTTACGAGATTTTACGAGATTTTCTCTTCTTTTCTCGGGTTCCGGCTCGCACTTACGATAGGTGTGGTCGGGCGGAATAGGGGAATTTGGAAAGGACATGTGCCGGTCTCTTACGAGGAAGGCGCTGCGCTTCGAAGGCGGCGGCGGATGCACGGGAGCACAGGCGCGAGAGACGGCACGTCGGGGCACGACGTCTACCTCATCGGCCTCGGAGTACTCTTCCGGTGCCATGCCTCGGGGCGGGGACCCAGCCTTGGCCCGACATTACGGAGGGCGGTGGCTGAGTGCGGGCACGATAATGTCCATTTGTCGACGTGAGCGACCGGGAGGGACTTGATGAGGGAGGCTAGCATCTATGAGTTGAGTAGCGATGAGGAGGAAGAAGAATCGGAGGCACTAGGAGGTCTCTAGAGAATAGATTTGGAACAAAAAACAAACAATGAACAATTTTTATGCACACTTTGTTTATTTTTGCTTTATTTGGGCGCCGATGGGCGAAAACATTGTATTTACATTTTATTTACTTTTCTAATTTATGCTTTCTCAATTTGCATATTATCGAGCCTTGGGCGACTTTTTGCTTGGAATTGGAAATTTGGCGGGCCAAAATGATTTATAATGGTATATAAATGCTTGAATGGCTTACGGATATGTTTTGTACGGGTTTTGGTTGAAAAAGTGGGGTGAAAACTCCCTTGGGCGGCAACTTTGGTTCTTTGCAGAATTTCTGCGAGAGGGCTAATGTGGCCGTGCGGCATGGCCTTGAGGGAAAATGAAGCCGTGCGGCTTACGGTTACATGCGAAGCTGGTTATTTTACGAATAAAAGCAAGGCTTGGCCATTTCATTTCATTTTCACTCTAGACTTGTCCCAATTGTTCCCGAGCATATTTTGGACCTAAAAGCACCATCTTTGAACACTTTGCGATGGAGAAGCCCGTCGGATTGCAAAGGGAAGCGAGACCATTTTCTATCAGGTCTTCAATCTTGGGCGAGACATAACTTCCAAAATCACAAGGGGCTTGATTCTTCCTTCAAGATCAAGTCTTTATGGCATTTGAGGGATCTCACCCGATTGGGACTGTTGAGAGCCGCGGCAAAGTTACGGGACGTCAGGAGACATGTTTCTTGCTTCTCTTACAACGAAATTGTCCCAACGCACGAAGACTTGAGCCTTGATTGGGGTCCCGGGCGAGGCTATATCTATTCCGGTGATCGGAGACGTGCCGGTGACGGTAAAGCTTGCATCTTTTACGAGATTCCTTTGGGAGAGGCGAGAGGATGATGGTAGCCCGGATAGGATTGACCTTTCGATATCCCGGGCGGGTTTGGGTCTCCGAGATATAGGCTGCGACCACGGTGGCTATGGATGCTTTCATTCTCTGCGTATTCTCTGTTTTGTTCTTCTTGAGTCAGTGGGGATCTGTCGTAGTGGCCTCTTGGACATGGTCGAGAGGCTGCGGGGTGGGAAGGATATTGTCCCTGGTTTTGGGAGAGACATTTCATGGGATCGACGGGATGGCTCGGGAGACCATTTCATGAGGTCAGGGAGTCAGCTATGTTGACTTTGTGGGCTGCGGGAGAGGCTCGGGGCTTTGCACAGGGCTTTGCCGACTCGGTGCCCTTGGGTGATTTCTCGGAGAGGTGCGCTAGGCGGCGGGAACGGGGTAGGCTGGGAGGCGATGATGGCTAGGCTATCCCTTCGGACATCCGTTGGTGGATACCACATTGGAGGTTGCGGACCGGGAGGATATTTCGAGTCTTATGTTGTGAGGGTTCGAGTTATGCTGGTCATCCTTTTATATACCTGCTTGGTATCCCGGGCGGTTTGGGGCTTTACGGGAGCCATTGAGTGATTGGGAGGACATCCGGACCATGGAGGTGGTGTCATTGGACATGAGGGATCCGGCCCGGCTTCTCTTTCTTCTCGAGGGCTTGGACATATCTTTGCTTTCCCACCCGGGGCTATCTTCGGGAGCGGGAAGAGCACCATCTTGACCCTTTGTCTACTTGGGTAGTACGAGAGGGAGATGGGAGCGACTCGAGGTTATCTTGGAGGATAGACGTCGAGCTTTATTGGGAGGCGGCTGCGACTCGAGTAGGACTACGAGGGAGGCGAGGCTAAGGCGAGTTGCCATAACCGGTCGGAGTGACTTGGTCGGAGATATGGAGGCTCGGTACGAGGTTGTCAGGAGTCGCTCCTTTGGCCCGAGGCTCGAGAGGGAGGAGGTGCGGACTCGTGCTCGGATAGAGAGCGCTTATTGACACGGGGTTGGTAGAGGCTCCGGTGAGGATACCGAGAGGTCGGGATGAGGGATACCGACATTATTGAGAAGAAAAGGAAGAAGACTCGACGGGGCGAGGAAAAGGGAAGAAGACGAAGAAGACTCGGCGAATGACGGCGACGGATCTTTTCTTAGGATTCCCTTATTGCCATTTTGCAAACACATTAGTTTATTTAGGCATTTTATTGTATTTTAGATCTTTTTAGCGAGGTTAGCGAGTCAAGAGGTGAGGCGTGCTTGAACTCATCAAGAAGTTTTTAACTTGTAATGAACAAGAAATATTATTTTAGAAATTAGTCAAGACACATTTCATGGAAATTCAAATGTCTTTTTTTATTGATCGGGACATATTTCATGGAAACTTAATCGTCCTTTTTATTGTTTAGGCCGAACCATATATGGTTTGCCTACGTTCCCCTTTTACAAGAAAGGCTAAGGGGCTCGAGGTCTACGTAGTTCATTACGGTGAACTAATTTTTTCATGTGCGGCCATTTGTTTTTGCCTAGACCGCCCTTTTGGGGTTTTCGGCCCTAGTGGGCATTACTCTTTTTGCACTAAGATTTTTTTCTTTTTTTTATATGTGCAACCACTGTCTTTTGCCTAGACCGCCCTTTTTGGGGTTTTCGGCCTAGGCGGGTATTACTCTTTTGCACTTTTTTTTTATTATTTTTTTTTTTTTTATTTTTTTATTAGACATAGTATCTTCGGAGTTTATCACCGTTATTTGGGGTGGACAAAGGGATTGCCATCCAAGTACGCAAGCTTCATTGCTCCTCCCGATAGTATCTTACGCACCACATAAGGGCCGATCAAAACGGGTTCCCATTTTCCCGGGGTTGTCTGCGGTAGGGGGCTTTACTTTCGGCACTAAGTCACCCTCTTTGATGTCTACGGCCTTGACCTTTTTATCAAACGCTGCGGCCATTCGCCTCTGGTAGGCTCGGGTGTGTTCCATGGCTTTTAGCCTTCTCTCGTCAAGCGAGGGCTAACTCATCATGCCGAGCTGCGCAACCATTCTACTTCATTGACCTTTGTTTTCCAGGAGGACCCTTAATGACGGGATTTCCAACTCCAGCTGGTAACCTTTGCTTCCATCCGTAAGTTAGGGCAAGGAGTTTCTCCTGGCCAGGTACATTACGACGGACGTTACGTAGCCCCGAGTGCTAGGTGCGGCTTTTCGGGCCAATCACGACCACGGGTGGCCATCTTCGGATGATCCGCTCGAGTGTCTTATTAGCGGCTTCCACGGCTCCATTGGTGCGAGTGCATGCGGGGACGACTTGTGGCGAGTAACTACGAATTACGACGGCGGTCTATCGCAGTCTCCTTCGAAGTGTGACCCATTATCGAAATGATCTCGTTGGGCACCCCATATACTGCACATTATGTTTTCTTTGATGAAGCTGGGCCACTTTTACGGAAGTGAGGACCTTGTAGGACTTGGCCTCTACCCGCTTGGTGAAGTAGTCGATGGCTACCAACACGAACTCGTGCCCATTGCTTCTGTCGGGGCTATTTTCCCTATCACGTCAATGCCCCAAGTTGCAAGCGGCCAAGGAGTCGTCATGCGGTACAGGTCATGAGGTGGGAGATGGTTGAGGTTGGCAAACCGCTGGCACTTGTCGCGAGGTTCGGACGTCTTTGGGCCTTGATCTGTCTCCATGGAGATCCGGTAGTAACCCATTCGAGGATCACTTGCATCGGGGCTCGGCATTCATGTGAGGACCGCAAGGACCATTGTGGACTTCGGTCATCAACTCTCTGGCTCTTTCTTGAGTGACAAATAAGAGGAGTGGTCCTTGATAGCGTTTCTTGTACGGGTTGCCTCCTAGGATGACATAATGGGAGGCCAACCTTTTCGGGGCTCGCAAGCTTTTGGCTTGACACCTTCTTTTGGTCTACCTTCTTCGTCTACGAAAGGCGACTCTCCGTCTTTGAGGAATTGGTAAATCGGTGTACCAAGGTTCCTTTATGGGCTCGGGTCCCAGGTCCACTTCATAACGAAGGTGGGGCTTCTCTTCTACGCACTCTGAAGGGATTTATGGCTTTTCCCTCGGAGATCTCTACCGATGAGGCTAGAGTAGCTAGGGCGTCTGCGAATCTGTTCTTTTCCCTCGGCAAGTAGTGGAAAGTCACTTCTCTGGCTTGTCAGATCAACTCCTCCGTATGGGCATGATACCGTTGCGAGATTAGGGTCCACGATCTTCCACTTGTTGGAGACTTGGTTGATGATCGGGGCCGAGTCTCCGTAAACTTCGAGCTCCTTGACATTTCTTTCTAAGGCGGCCTCCAAACCGGCAATGCGGGCTTCATACTCGGCGACATTGTTCGTGGCGGGAAAGTTCAACTTGAGGGCTATGGGGGTATGCTCATCTTTCGGATCGACCGATAGCATTCCTACACCATTTCCTCTTTTGTTAGCGGCTCAGTCAAAGAACAATTGCCATCTATTCTCGAGCTCATGCAAAGATCCCTTCATGCAGGAATTGGGGTTCGGGCCCTCTGTCTTCATTCTTGGGGAAGTTCGCCGGGTGATCGACAATGCTTGACCCTTGATGGCCTTTACGGTCACATAGTTGATGTCGTGATACGCCAGAAGAAGGACCGCTTCGCTAAACGCATTGAGAGGAAGGCTTGTCAAAGATGTACTTGATGGGGTCCATTTTCGAGACCAAATTCACGGGGTGGGCTTGCATATAATGCTTCAATTTGCCGACTACCCGGACCCGATCTGCCACAGTCTTTTCACATCTTGAGTAATTGAGCTCGCTCCCACAGCTTGGGTGACAAAGTAAATGGCGTTTTCTACGAGAGTCTTTCTTTTCTGAGCAAGCATAGCCCCAAGCTGCCGTGTACGTGACGGTGAGATAGAGCGAAGAGGCTTTGTCTATGTGGGGGCATAGTACGGGGGATGTACTAAGTATGCCTTGATCGGTCAAAGGCATCTTGGCATTCTTCGGTCCATTACGTGTCCACATTCTTCTTCATGAGCTTGAAGATGGGCTCGCACATAGTGGTCAGCGATTGTGAAACGGGTGATGTCTTGCAATTTACCCATGAAGCTCTTGACTTACATGCGGGTTTGAGGTGGCCTCATATCCATGATGGCTTTGATCTTTCGGGGTCAACTTCTATACCTCGCTCAGTGACCATATACCCAAGCACTTTTCCCCTTGTCACTCCAGAAGGTGCATTTTGGCGGGGTTTAGTCTCATGGAATCTTTGTCTCGACCTCTCGAAAGAATTTTCGTAGGTCAACAAAGTCTTGCCCACCCTCTCCTTTGGAGTGGATTATCATATCATCTACGTAGACCTCAATCTCCTTGTGGATCATGTCATGAAAAAGCGCGGTCGCGCCCTTTGGTAAGTAGCCCGGCATTCTTGAGCCCGAATGGCATTCTTGTATAACATTAGGTTCCCGTGGTGTGGTGAAGGTGTCTTTTCTTGGTCTTCCTCGGCCATCTTGATGCGGTTGTAGCACTGCCAAAACCATCAACGAAGGATTTGACTTCGTAGTTGGCGGTGGAGTCCACCGGGATGTCTATGTTTGGCGAGAGGGTAGTCGTCTTTGGGGGCGCCTTGTTCGGATCTCGGAAATCCACACGGCGGCGCACCTTCCCATTGGCCTTGGTTACGGTCACGATGTTGGACAACCATGTCGGGTATTCAATGACTACGATGAACCCTACCCGCGGTAGCTTCTCAATTTCTTCTTTGACTGTAGAGACCATTCGGCTTAATCTTTCTCGGTTTACGCTTTGCGGCTTAGCATACGGTGCTAGAGGATTACGTGTTCTACTATCGAAGCTGTCTAGCCCGGCATATCCTTGTATGACCATGCAAACACGTCGACGTATTCTACGAGCGGCTCGATCAATCTGTCCCTTTCAACCCCTGGAAGAAGCTTCCAATACGTGTCTCTTTAGGTTCCTCGATAGTACCCAGTTCACACTTATCAAAACCTCCTCGGCGGCTTGGGCCCGGTTTTCCTCTTTTACGAAACACCTTAAAGATTTCTTTAATGTATTGTTCGTTTAGTGTGTTTGCATCTTGTTCAAATGATTCATTATTAAGCTGTTGTTAAGTTTTGAGTTAATTTATCATTTGTTAAGTTGTGCAATAAGAGGATAATCGAAAGATTTGTCATTTCATTCAAAATAAGGGGAAAGATGACATCGATTACATTTTCATAATCCTCGGGCGTGAGGCCTTCGGATGACTACGAGGGTGGAATTCAAAGATTCTGACTCGGCGAATAGACAACGGGGGTGTTTGACACGGCCCGGGTTGAGAAGGACGGGGTACCAATCCAAGCTCAGTGATCATTTCTTTGTCGGCGGCTATCGGCCACGAGAATGTCTCCCGATTCTTGATGGCATTTCTGTCTTAGTCACCAAAGTGCGAGGATCAAAATGACTTTCACCATCGTCTCCAATAACGGCAACTATCTCATCATACGAGGCGAAGTCGATCAAGTGCGGGATTTGTGCTTCTTCGTCAAACAACTCTTGCAAACCCATTGTTGTCTTCTCTTTGGCGGCTTCTATCTGGGCGATCTTTGGAAGAGCTAACTCAAGGCGGAGAAGTCCATTGTCCGGGATGCTTGACTCTTTGACCTTTGGCCGGATTTCCTTTGAAGACGTACTCATTACGAACGGTAGTGGTAGCCCGGGATATCTGGCAAATCAAGGAACATTCTTGAACGGGATTGGGTGGCTTTCCCCTAACTTTCTCAAGGTTCTCTAGAAGGGTTTTACGCAAGGAGATGCAGCGTCACTTTCATCATATTGTGTCCCTCCTTTTGTAAAGTAATGGGTCGAGAGACGGCGTAAGGATGGAGTGGACCCCTTCACCTTTCGTGCCTTTAGCTTTTACGGCATCCCAGAGTTCGGTTTGTACCCCAAGCCATATACGGTAGTCTGTTCCTTCACATCAATGATGGTGTTACGACCTTGAAGTCTTCTACCCAATCCAAGTCCCGGAAGATAACTCATTTTCGCATCATTCTCATGGCGGGAGGGATTTTATCGGAAGTAGTGGTGAGGTCGGTGCAACACGCTTGTGCCTTGGAAGAAGCTACGGAGAATCCGGTCAATGCTAACCCTTCATCATCGTGCTTGATCTCCAATATCGGGATATCCCGATCTTTGGTTCCTTCTACCGTGACCTTTGTCTCCATAAATGGTGGTGATAGTTCCATCACTCGGCGAAATTTGGCCTTGGTGATGCAAAGTAGAGGCTACCCCGTTTATCTGGTGGATCGAGGCCGTCCCAGCAAGAGCGATAAATGAAATCGGAATATCAATAACTTGAAAGTCAACGTCCATGACCTTTTTCCGAACCACATCTTGAGAGTGGCGATCCCCAAGCGATCGTGCGGTGGGTCGTAGGCCTTAATAGTCGACTAGAAGGCTTTAAGTACGGTTGGCTTGGATCCAATAAATCCATCATTTTAGGCGGCAAGACATTCATTGCGGACCCTCAGTCGACTAATACTCGTGGCAATCGACGCTCTTCTAAGCTGGTGTGATGTAAAGAGGTTCGTTGTGACTAGCCCCATACTTTGGCGAGGTCTAAGTCGGTGAAGGTAATGATGTTTCCGTAGTGGATATTTCCAATCATTTGGACGACCTCATGCGGGGTGACATCTATGGGCACCGTGGTCTTGGCCAAACTTTCTTCTAGCTTCAACTTATGAGGGTATGAAGAGGTCAACGGGGACCATAAGGAGATATTGGCTTGGGTACACTTCAAGCGAGTTAGGGCTGGATCCTCCTTATCGAGTCGAGCTTTTACGCCACGGCTTATAAGGTCTTTTATACATTTTTGGCTCGAGAGACGGTGCTTCTTTTGTCACCCTTAGGTGCTCAACATTCATACGCCGAGACAGAGTCATCACATAGACATTGGATTTTCCTTGGTCATTATTCCTCTTGGAGGATTACATCAATTCTTTCAAAGTCGGGCGGATTCTTGCGGCGTATGGCCAATTACGGTGATTGATCGATTGACGGTCTTTGCCGGAAGCATAGGCGGCTTCCGAATGCAGTCCCCGAGGTTACCGGCTTTTTGACCTTTTACGAGTTTGACCGGCTGATTTCAACTTCACATTCTCCGTTTAAAGCTTTCACGGTCTCATTCAAACTTTTCAAAGTCGGCATGCAACAAGAATTATCACTTCCGGAGTTTGGAGCTTGGCAAATGGCTTTCTCATCCGAACCTAGCAACTTCTTTAACGAGTAGGATCACATTCCTCATCAGCATCGAAGCATGTCTTTTCTTTCCACTGGGGTCAACCTTCGACGGCATCTTTGACGTTGGCCAAACATTTTACGAAGTGGGAAATTCCATCATCAATAAGGATTTACGCGGGGTCGAAATCTCATGGCGGGTTCCTTTTCCTTCTTGTCGAGAGAGATTTTAAGGCTTTTTGGCTTACGGGCTAACCACTCCTCTATTGTTCCTTAGGCACTTCGATTTGTGTCTTCATCGGTGTCACTACGGTAGCTCTCGTGGGAACTTTCGCCTTGACTACGATGACCAATGAGGGCAAAAGCGAGGTCGGGATACTTGACGCCATATGAGGGGTATCTCGAGACTCTTCCTCGGGCTTAGGGATTACCGGGAAAACATCATTATCATCGTAGGACATAAAGGGGGCCAGGGTCGCCTCTAAACTCGAGGACTCTTTCCAAGGCATCCATACATTCTTCTTCGGACCAAGTTTCGGGAGTGACTACTAACACTTTGTGATAGAGTCTACCCTTCACGATGAGAGTTTGGCTTCGGCGACGCTTACATGTTCCGGATCGGTGGGCGGAGCCCACTTCCCTCTTTTGGCTAAAGCTTCGATCAAGTTCCTCCATTCGCCTACCAAGTCCTTGTACGGAGTATTGAACTCTAGGATATAGGACTCATACACTACCTCATCCTTCTCAGGAGCCTTTGCATGAGGCTGAGACACACTTTGAAGTGATTTCATCCCCTATTCAGTGCGTGGCTTTCTACCTCATCTTGCCCTTCGGGTTTCACTTCCGTTGGCTCCAAGTCCATTCCTTTTCTGAGCTGTCATCATCGCGTAAATCCATCCATTCCTATTCTCGTTTCCATTGACTCTTCACTTTGTAGGCCGTCAAGAGGTAGGCAAATTCACGGCGTTGACAAAATTGGAAAGGTCAAATTAGCCTTTGGGATTCCAAAGTAGGCTCGAGTGAAAGGAGGAAAAAGGTCCCGTGGGGGATGCGAGAGGAAGCGAGGGTGTCGGGACCACTAACGGCTTGGGGTATTGGAGAAGGCGAGAAGGGACGATCTTTGGCAATGGGTTATATGAAGATGGGGAGGGCATTGGTTATAGGCTAGCTCTTCTTCCCTAGTCATCTGGTTACCCAAACCGGCCATTGTTCTCTGTCAAATCGGCCATTCGACTCTCGGCGAGGATTACGGCGGCTGCGAGGATTACTGCGCTAACAAGTCGGCGGCCGGTGTTCTCACCCACTTCTTTCTCATTGCGGGAAAGGGATAGGAAAGGTTTAGACTCGGGGTAGGTGTTTAGGTGAAGGCTCAAGCAATATGCAAATTAGAATCTTCAAGTTTACTTAAAAGCTTGATGTCTTTTATTAATATCTATTTGGTTGGAAAAGGGATTACGCCCTTCTTTTTCACAACTACTCTAGATCTGGATCGGTGGGTTCCGTCACTACGTCTATAAGCCCCTCGTATTCCACTGTATTTCGACCTCCCGGGGTGGACGGCCCGGGCGAGGGTCCTATAGGGCACGCGGATCCCACCGGCCAGAGGTAAAGAACGCTCCTATCGGGTCTAGCGGGTCATAGGACTTTTCAACGCACGAGCGATGCGGATTATAGTCAAGGCAATACAGGGAAAGTCTCGTCTCTGCCTTGACGGATCTTTGGCGAGTTTCGCTTGAGCGAATGACGGTTTTGACTTTCGGTAATGTCCGAGAGAATAATAGGCATGGGTCGGGCGGTAAAAGCCGGATGACACGGTGTCACATTGAACTTCGTTGCATACGCGGTGCGTGAGTCGGAATCGAAGTCAATGCCGGTCAAGATCTTGCCAATTTTTCCTTGTCGGAATTTTGGCGAGCTTCGCTTGAGCGAAAGATCTTTTGATTTTTGGCAAAGACTCGGTCTTGACTCTTACGCATTCCGTGCGGGTCAAGGTCAATAGTCAATGTCGGAGTCAAGATCCCACCGATTTTTCCTTGTCGGAATTTCGGCGGGAATTTCGCTTGAGCGAAAATCTTGGCTTCCGTTATGAACTAAGGCTTGACCTTTACGTGGGTATGCAACTGGGCTATATGACACGGACTAGACCAAAAACCAACCAAAAGTCACGGTTTTTGAAATGTGTGACACGGGTGTGCATTGGTCGACACTTGGCTGCCATGGGGAGGTTGGGATGATTCCGTGCGCGCCGGGAGCATCGTAAAGGCTGTCCGTGGCTGCAGTGGAACCACCCTCGGGTTTGAAGGACGTGCGTGCAAAAGTGTACAGGATATATCAGGTGCGCGTAGTGTGCGGTCTTCCTAAAAATGTTCCTTTTTGAGTTAAAACAGAGATTTTCATAAATGTGTTTTAAAGGAATGATTTTCGGGACGGGGAAAAATGCAACACATAAGCACGTAAATTTTAAGGAGCCCGATCGATCATGGAGCTGAATAGCCCCAAGGCTGCTAGGGCTGCCGGATTAACCATGATTTTCCTGGTGGAATTGCCCTGAGGTCGCCGGTCGAGAATCCAATGAGGATTGAGCCGTGCGGCGCATGGATCAATTTTCCGAGGTTCCACTCCTTTTGCTATTTTTCGGGTTATTTCCCGTTTCAAAGTATGCCTGAGATTCCAAGATGCAAATGATGCAATGCATGGTAAAGAAAGCAAGCGCGATTAATTAAATCGGCGATGGGAGTCTAACCCGCTCAAAGGGAAAAGCTTTCTTTTATTTTTTTTCAAAATTGTTTTTCGAAAAGGGATGCTTGAGTACGTGGATTGTTAAACCACCGGTTATCCCAACTCCCACGTCGGGGAGTGTACGGGAAGGGTAAGTGGTTTCCACCTATATCTGAAGTATCGATTTTTGTTTTGAAAATAAAAGCTTTTCTCCTTTGGGATATCCCAGTGAGTCGCCAAGCTGTGAATGTGGTGCCCAAATTTTGTGTTGGATTCACGCGAGTTTGAAGACATCCGAGTTATTTGAAAAACGGAGTCGCCACGCCATTTTGATTACCTCAAAACTTTGAAAAAAGGTTTTTACTTGGGTTCGGAGGTTAAGTTACCCCTTGGGAAGAACGTTTGGCGTTCACCCAAAGTGCCTTGCCGGAGCAAGTCTCCCAAGATTTCATTAATCGTGCTTGCTTGCGTGCTTTCTTGTGTGCATGTGTTTGAAAATAAGGGGGGAAATGTCCCAAGTTGTCTTCCGGACGTACAAACCATTTGTTGGTTGTCGCTCGGGATTCCTTGGAATTTTATGTATTTGGGATTATGATCCCGTCCTCATCTTATGACTTGTGATCATCGCATTTTAACCTCGGGACCCTCGGGACTTGCGTGATCGAGAGAATGACTCTCTTTTGGTCAAAGATGAGGTTCTTTAGAAAAGGAGGGTCCTTAGCCCATCAATCCTACGCTTTAAGACGGTCGAGCTCGTATAGAGGCTTCATACTCTTTCTTAAGCGATAATCGGAGATATAGGGTTCAAGGTTATCCCTTTCCAAAGAAATATGGAACCTTTAATGGAAGGAACGATGTAAAGATAGGATCTTTTACACCGGTCCGTTCCAAGGTTGGGGAATAGGGGAAATGCATGATGAAAAATGACACTTTAATGAAAAGATGACATTTTTGGGTTGCAAATGATGCACTTAGTTTAAAGAAATAATCTTTATTGCAAATGATGCATAAAGATTTGATTTTTATGCAAATGATGCATTTTTGTTGAAGAAATTGGCATTCATTATGCAAATGATGCATAAAGATTGCATTTTGAAAAGCATATGATGCTAGTTTATGGTAAAGACATGGTCTTTAAAGCAAATGATGCTTGAACAAGGGGTTTTGAATGCAAAGGATGCATTTTTATTGAAAAGATTAGATTTTTATATGCAAATGATGCATAAAAATGACATTTTTATTTGAAAATGGGAGTTTTAGGTGCAAATGATGCACCTTTATGAAAAAAGACTACATTTTTATGACAAATGAGGTCTTAATGCATGCAAAAAGGGAAAGGGGATGATAAAGATGTGATCTTTAACTATGAATGCCAAGTCCCAAGCAAGATATATGAATGCAATGAGCAAGTATATCAATTAAAAGCAAGGTTAGGGCGTGCGAGGTTACCAATTGCTTCCTTTGCTTCTTTGGTCGGAGCTAGGAGGAGAGATTGGTCTTGGATCTTCAAGGAGGAGGGAGGGAGCTTCTTGGCCTTCTTCTTCACCTTCTTGAGCCTTCACCAATATTCTTCACGTCTTGGGAGTGACTGAGTGTATTGCTATGGATTGTGTGTATTGTTGTTGTTCTTTTGAAATGGGTAGAGGAGGGCTCTATTTATAGGCAGTCTGGATAAGGCTAATGAAGCCGTGCGGCCAGAGACCTTGGGCTAATGCAGCCGTGCGGGCTTATCCACAATGACTCAGCATTCTAGAACCATGCAAGGTGGCATTATTCTAGAACCTTCTTCCTAATTAAGAAAAACGTGTTTCTTAATTAGGAAGGCTCCCTTCAGCCCTTAATTTTAATTTGGGACTGCTCCAGGACATTTCCGGAACACTAGGAAGGT
The DNA here is from genome assembly GCA_022495995.1 of Adenophora triphylla var. japonica. NCBI lineage: Eukaryota > Viridiplantae > Streptophyta > Magnoliopsida > Asterales > Campanulaceae > Adenophora > Adenophora triphylla. Next base: position 13,693 of record JAFEMH010001277.1, read on the forward strand.
CCGGGAAATTACCGGGAAACTTACCGAAATTGCCGGGAAATTTAACCGGAAGGCATGAGCCAGATTTGGGTACTTACGGGGGGTGGGGGGGAGGGTAGGCAGAAAAAAAATTAAAAAAAAAATTCGTGGGGGTGGGGGGTGGGGGGGGGGGGTGGGGGAGGGTAGGCAAAAAAAAAAAAAAAAAAAATTCGTGGGGGTGGGGGGTGGGGGTAGGGGGGTGGGGGAGGGTAGGCAAAAAAAAAAAAAAAAAAAAAAATTCGTGGGGGTGGGGGGTGGGGGTGGGGGGGTGGGGGTAGGGGGTGGGGGGGGGAGGCTAGGCAAAAAAAAAAAAAATTCGTGGGGGTGGGGGGGGGGGGGTAGGGGCTGGGTAGGGGGTAGGGGTATTTTGGTCAAAAAAATTTTTTTTTTTCCTTTCCCAAAGGAAAAAACTTTTCCATCACTTTTATAATGGAATGGTTAATTCCTTCAAATGAAGGAATACATTATTCCAAGGAATTTTTTTTTTTTTTAGTCTTCTTCCATTTTGAGCAAGTTTCTATTGGGGAGATGCCTCTCTCATGACTCATACTCCTTCGGTATCAATATGATCTTCTTACTTTTTTTTTTCCAGTTAATATAAATAAACTTTGAACAATAATTTTAGATTAATTTAATTATTTTAATAATAATCTAAAACTTGCTATTGTTAGTAAATTTTAAATTTTCATTTCTACAATTAAATTAACCTAAAATAATTGTTCGAAGTTATTTTGTATTATCGAAAAAAAGTGGGAAGTTCATTTCGGGACCGATGGAGTCAGGGGCGGATCCAGGAATTCCAGGAGGGGGGGGGCAAGATTACACGGGTCGGACAAGTAAAAAATGGGTCGGATCCATGAAAAACAAATAAATAAGGAAAAATGTCATTGATGCTGCAGGAATTGTGCTTATCAATAATCCTCCACGTGGCAAGATTAGTCACCTGGCTCCTTGACCTGAAATCAGAACCCACGACTAGCCGGATGTGTCTCCGGCGAAGACACTCGGGCGTGAGAGTAAGATAACAGTATATTATAGCTCAAAATGTATTGAATAATGAACTCAGAATACAAAATGGCAGTTACCTTTCACCGTTTGGTAGTGATGAAGTATTTATAGGAAAATGTGATGTATTTTTGGGGAGGCGGCATGTCCTCCGAGATTATAGCGGCAGTTACTTGGTCGTGGGCACGTGTCTATAACGGTCCCTAATTTGTAGGGATATAGTTGTGAGCATTGATTAACCAAATGAGCCGGCAAGTGTCAGGTCGTCATTTGCTGATTTAGGTCGAGGTCGCCACTCATGGAATGAGTCGACACGGCTCGGGTAGAGCATGATTCGTACCCGAATTGTAGTATGGATCATGAGGTCGGACTAAGTTAGGTCGGGACTGGTAGGTCGGATCATGGACTTAGTCGGCGATGTTTGAGATGGGCCTTGGGCCTTGTTACGGTGGATCAGTCTCATTGAGAATGTGGGTGCCAATGCTATCTGTGAGTGGGCTTTACTTGTTTAGCCCAACTTGATACTTTTGGTATGTTCAGTGGCCCCCAACTTTCGAGTGGACTTTGTCGACTTGGAAGTTAAGGAAATCTTTGACGGGAATTGCTTTACTCGCGAGTCGCTACTCATTACGAGGTATAGTCGACCTTTGATGACGTGGCACCATCACAGTCGTTGGCGATGAACGGTAGGAGATGAAGGAGCGCCGATTTTGGTAATGATTGCAATTCGACGCTTGGAACTCCTTCTCGAAAACCGCTTGATTTTTAATTTTGGAAAATTAATTTCTATTTTCTTTTCCCCTTCCAAATTTAGGAAAATAGAAATACTCGATCTTCTTCCCAAATTCGAATTCTTACCGTTTCCAAACTCTCCCTCTCCGGCGATAATCACGGAATTGCGGTAAGATTTAAAACTCCACTCTCGGCTTGACAACGAACTCCCTTTACGCAATCAATTAAGGTATTTCCCTTGTATGTTTGCTTTAGGGTTTTGATTTACGCTTTGTGTTTAATTCCGCCGTGGCTAGGACCTTTAGTAGTGAACCGGGAGCTTGGTACGGGTATTGCACGCAAGTAGAGTATGCAAGCACATAAACGGTGGGTGGAGAGAGATGTCATTAGCGAGTGTGCCTCTATCTTGACCAGGTGGGAGTTGAACTTTAGTGAAATAGGGTTGCCGGTTGCGGGAGAAATTGAAAATGTGGTGATTGACGACTCAAATGTTGTCGCTTTTCATCTATTTCATGAATTGCTTGATCATATCACTTTGTTTTATGTTAGGGATGTCCACAAACCTTCTTTCCTTAGGAACAAAATAGGTTTTCCGGGGAGTTTAGGTCGCCCTTAGGTAGGTCGGCGAATGTGATCATAGGGCCCGACTCCCCTGTTTCTCCTTCTTCTTGTACGAGATATGACAACTCAAGAAGGAAATCTTTGCTTCGACCTCTTCGGCCCCGAATTGTGGATGCGTTTGGCTCCTCTGTTGTAGGGAAGAACGAGAGAGGATATATACCCGATAGGCCTCTTCGAGGAAAAGAAAAATATGGAGTCCCGATACAACATGGTTTATGATTTACGTGGAGTAAGTAGAGTGGATTATAGGATAACCATCCTTAGTAAGGCGGACTTTATGGCCAAGTTCCGTACGGCTTCACTGCGATGCCACTAGGGTGGCCTTCTTTTATGGACGGTTTGAGGCGGGGTTGAGGTTGCCCTTAGATCCCTTTATCAATGAGTTTACGGAGTGCGTGGATGCTCTTCCCCTTCGGCTTGGGGCCAACACTTGCAGTACTAGTGTGCTTTGCCATGGTATGTAGGTTTCTAGGCCATGAACCTTGCATGAGAGTCTTCAAGGAATTTTTCGCTCAAAGCTCGACAAGGCGGATTGGGGGATTAGTACTCCTTCCAGGCCAATTCCCCAAAATTGTTTGCCAACCTTCCCAACAAGCATAGCAGTGGAATTCCTATGTGGTAGTTGTAGAGAGTAGGGTGGGATGGGAGTTCCCCTTGCCAAATAGTGAGTCGACACTATTGACGAGGAAAACTCTTGGGAGCCTCCATGGCACCAAACCTTGTATAGGAAGTTGTGCGCGTTGGTCGCGAAAGGGCCCGTTAGTGGGAGGTGTTAGGGACGACCAAGTATAACTACATCCAGTGGGATGATGCAGGGATGGAGTGGTAGAACCCCTTGTTCTGTATTGAGAGGCCGGGTATATCGGTTGGGTTACTCATTCCTTGGGTAGGTTGAAGGAGAAGCGTCAATTTTGTCGGAAGAATGAAAATTACTTGCAAAGACCACGGAGAGCATGTTGGTGGTAAGGATTTACTTGACACGCATTCATTAGCTCGTCCATTGTTAACTTGCATAAGTAACTTATCATTGGCACATAGCGTTATTTTTAGCTGCATATACAACTCTTAGATCCTCAGTTGTACGCTCGTATGTAGAACTTAGTTAGCTCGTACATAGAACTATTTCGAATTGCAACTCTTTATCAAATTGCCTGCTCGTATGTAGAGTTATTCAATTCGTACATAGAAACACTTTGAATTGTATCAATTACCTCGTCAATGGTTTACTCGTAGAAGCTGTTTTGAATTGCCGAGCTAACACTTGATTTCTTTGATGTCGTGTAGTTTTAACTCCCGAACAAGAAGCGAATATGGTGCGTATTGTTGGGGTTTCGATAAGAGGAAAGCGAGAGGGCTCGTAGAGTGCTTGCCAATGCTAAGGCGAGCGAGAGAGAGAAAGGCTGCTACTAGGAACAATTTGCTCCCGAAGGATGTCATTTGGAATGATCCCAATGGAAGAGGTCGAGTGGAAGACCCTTTGCAGCGGCACCCAATCAATGATGCCAATGAAGGAGGTGATGATTCCCACGGGTCGGTCGGGGCAAGTCGAGCTCAGGCCAAATCAAGATGCCAATATGGAGACCTCTGGAGGTGGGATGGCGGGGGCTAGCCCTTTGCGGTCGTCAACGTTGATGAAGATGATATGGAGGAAGATGAGGACGATCGTCCTATAAGTTCGAAGAAGAGGTCCCGATGCGAGAAGGGAAAGTCTGTGTCCTCGAGTCAATTGCCTCCACCGGCCTTCCTTCCTCCCAGTAAGGAGTCTCTGGATGAAAAGATGAAGAGGCTGAGTGATGTTCCTCCGCTGGAAGGGTTTAACAGCTTGAGCCGTCGCTATCCCGACATGAGCCTGGGCCAAGTGATTGTTAGGAGGGCAATAGATGTCGACCTCCTAGCTCATTTCGCTGATAAGGGGATCACCCCCGAGGAATTTTACGCTCGTTGGGATGGCTCATAGTGAGGTAACTTGTCATTTTCTCTTTCATTGTAGTTGCTTATCCCTTACTCGATCCACTCAAATTACGAGCTAACACTTCTTGTTTCTTTGAAATGCGAGAATCTTACGATGGTCGAGCAGGTGAAGAGCTCTTGGAGAGCTTCCATCGAGAGAGAGAGGCAAGCCCTTCAAGATTACTCCAAAAAGGCTAAAGAGCTTGCGGATTTGAAGGAGAAGTACAACGACCTGGACAATTCATATGAAGCTAATGAGATGGTGAAGACAAAGGCCTGTCAGGCCTCGAAGCTTGAGTCCAAGCTTCAAGGAAGTGACTTGAGAAAGGGATGCTGAGCGCCTTGCTCATGAGAGGACGAAGGTTGAGCTTGCCACTTGTCTCCAAACTTCTTGCCGATAAAGATTCTTTTTGACGAGCTTAACGAGGAGCATAACTCGGCTCGAGCTAAGTGGAAGGAGGCTACGAAGAAGGCTGGCCACGATGCGTGGAGAAGTTCAAGGAGGGAGATGAGTTCTATAATGCCATCGTGGCTAAGGCACAAGACTTTCTCGAGGTTGGGAAGAGGCACATGGCCCGTCGTGCATTGGTAGATTCAACGGCTACGGTTACCATCGAGCAATTAGCTCGTTGGTTTTACGAGTCTCAATACGACATGGAAGCTCGCGAGGGTCACTCACTCGTTCCCTATCTTGAAAATGACTTGGCCTTCATTGCCCCGAGGATGAAGAGGACCATTGTGAGAAGTGGGAAGCTCCCACTGTTGCGACGGGAATTTTGATGTTGTTACGCAAGAACTTGAGGATCTTTGCCACCATGGATGAAGATAATGAACAGGTTTACTCAGAGTCGGGTAAACCCATAGGTCCCCAGCCAACAAGGAGATGTGGAGGGGACGAGCTGCGGCTGACGACCAGACTGTCGTCAATCAAAACCCTTAAATTTCTTAGCCGAATTGTAATGAACAAGTCCCAACCAACATTTTTGCTCTTTTGATTTCTTGAATATTTTGATGCCTTGGCCCTATTTTTTGGGAGGCAAGATACTTTTGTAACTTTATTTTGTCTAAGTCTTAGCCCGTTTTGGGAGACTTACCTTTATCATAGCTGACCTTATTTATTGCATGTTGTATGCTTTTTTAAAGTAAACGTCGAGCTAGATATAGATAGGATGAATGAGTAAACTTGAGCCTAGAGGTGACTTGATCTTTATTTATTTAGTCGACCTCAGACTTGCTTAACTTTTTTGTGAATGAGATTGACTATGAGTCGAACCTGCTCACACTCTTTGAAGGCGACCTAGGGTCTAGCTAATTAGAACAAGCGATTAAGAATCGAGTTTGTTAGAACGAAGTCGACTAAGAGTCGGACTGTCAAATGGATAAAGGCGATTAAGAATCGAGCTAATTAGAACAAAGCGACTAAGAGTCGAGTTTGTTAGAACGAAATCGACTAAGAGTCGGACTTGTTAATTGAACAAAGGCGATTAAGAATCGAGCTAATTAGAACAAGCCCTGACTAAGAGTCGAGTTTGTTAGAACGAAATCGACTAAGAGTCGGACTTGTTAATTGAACAAAGGCGATTAAGAATCGAGCTTGTTAAAACGAAGGCGACTAAGAGTCGAGCTTGTTGGGGTTATTGTAACACTATGCTTGATGGAATGAAGCTGCGCTTTTCATTGAAGTATAGAACATGCTTACATCAATTTGACACTAGAACTACCACAAACTTGAACTTGGAAACCGAAAACTAAAAGTAGTATTTGATGAGGTGAGTAGCATGCCAAGGATGTTTCAACTCGTCACCTCAGGATGAGCTATTATGTAGGTGCCTTCCTTGACGACTCGAGTGACTACATATGGACCTTCCCGGTTAGGAGATAGCTTGTTCTGCCGGGTCCTTCTACCCGTTGCCTCAATCTTTCTCAACACATAATCTCCAACTTGGAACGACCTTGCCTTGACCTTCTTGTCGTGATAACTTTTAGTTCGTTGCTTGTAGTTGACCATTCGGAGGTAGAATTTGTTTCTCGCTTCTCGTCGATCGAGGTCAAGTCGATCAACTTTGTTGGTATCATTACGCTCTTGATCAAAGAAGGTCACTCTAGCGGTAGGGAATGCGAGCTCGGCGGGTGCCGTGGCCTCGATCCGTAAGTGAGAGCGAAAGGGGTTTCCCAGTAGGCCCCAGAGTGGTTGTACGAAGCGCCCCGAAGAGCAAGGGAAGTTCGTCCAACCAATTATTTCGTCGACCTACGAGCCTGTCTTGAGTGAAGATAGAACAAGTTTATTTCTTTGCTTCGACTTGTCCATTTCCTTGAGGATAGGCGACGGATGATTTCCAATGTTTGATCCCTACTCGATTCATTTACGCCGAAGGTTTGGGAGAAGCGTAAACCATTGTCGGACACTATAGCACGAGGAAAACCAAATCGACACCAAATGAAGTCGTGGATGAAGTTGATAGCATTCTCCTGCGTGATGCGAGCTAGTGGTTTGGCCTCAACCCATTTGGTGAAGTAGTCTATGGCCACTATCACATACTTGCGGTTTCCTCGGGCGGGAGGGAAGGGTCCAATCAGTCGACGCCCACATGTCGAATGGCGAGCTGCAGTGCGGAGTACGCTCGGTTGTTGGCACATGAGGTAAGTTGGCAAATCTTTGACATTGATCACATTGCTTTGAACAAAGTTGTGAGTGTCGGCTCTCGTGTGTGGCGATAGTACCCCAAAGTGATTAACTTGTCGGCAAAGTCACGGCCCCAGGTGTCCACCACAAATTCCACTATGCGCTTCGTGTATCAATAGGGCGACCTCTTGGGGATGGATGCACTTTAGCAATGGTCGAGTATAAGATCTTACGAGCAATTCGCCTCCTTGAATGACATACCTCGGAGCCTTCTTTTTGATAGCTCGAGCCTTCTTCTCGTCATCTGGGAGCTCACCACTTTCTAAGTATGCCTTCATTTCTTCGATCCAACACTTCTCCTGAGTCCAATTTCTCGAGGGATCATCTATGCATTGAATTTTCACCCTTTCATAAGCTGGATTTTCGAGGAAGGAGATGGGCTCATCGTGTGGTTCATCCGAAGTGGCTAACTTCGAGAGGAGGTCAGCTAGCTCATTGTCTTCTCGTCCAATTCTTTGAATCTCCCAGAATTCCAAATCTTTTATCAGTTCCTTCACCAGGTCGCAATATTTGATCGGCGTGGCACTAAGCACCTCGTACTCGCCTCGGACACGGTTAACTATCAATTGTGAATCACGGTAAGCCATAATCTTAGTTGCTCCAAAACACTTAGCGTACTCTATAGGCTGCTATCGAGGCTTCGTATTCGGCACAGTTATTGGAAGCATCGAACTTGAACCTTAATGACTCCTCGTACACTGTCCCCGGATTACGGTTCAATTAACACTATCCCGGCTCCTTTGCTATTCTTGGTCGTGCCCGTCTGAATAGACCTTCCAACAATCGTCGGGTAGGCGATGGCGACACAGGACTACGACTCCTTCCCTTTAGCCTTTTCTTTTGGAGCTCGGCGCTCGTCGTCTTCCTTGGTGAACGTAAGCTCGACCAAGAAGTCGGCTAGAGCTTGAGCCTTCAACGCCTTTCGAGGTCGATACTCGATGTCAAATTCGGTAAGGGCAATTGACCAATTGAGAAGTCGACACTGAACTCTCCGGCTTGTGGAGAATTTTTCTTAGGGGAGCATTTGTAAGAACCACAATTGGATGAGCCGAGAAAATAAGCTCGCGGCTTCCTTGAAGCCACGACTAGGGCATAGGCGACCTTCTCGGCATTGTAGTATCTGCTCTCCACATCGATAGGGCCTTGCTTGATGTAGTATGCGGCTTTTGAAGCCCTTCATCTTCTCTAACCAAAACCGCACAGCGATTTATCTCCCACGGATAAATACACAAACAAAGTTTCGCCGGTGGTCGGGCTACTCGGGAGAGGTGGAGTAGCGAGGTAATCCTTCACTGTTGGAACGACGAATGACATTCGGTCGTCCATTCAAAACTTTTCGTCCCCTCGATGCTTTGAAGAAGGGGAGAGACCTCTCTGTGACTTTGATATGAAGCGACCAAGAAGCTGCTACCCTTCCGTTAAGTCATTTGCATCTCTTTGACATTGGTGGGAGCCTTCATGTCGACTAAAGCCTTGATTTTTTACGGATTAGCTTCTATACCCCTTTGAGATACCATGAACCCAAGGAACTTTCCAGCAGCTACACCAAATACACACTTGCTAGGGTTGAGCTTCATGTCGTTTGCTCTTAAATTGGCGAACGTTTCCTTTAGGTCGACCACGTGACGTCCGGTCTTTGTTTTGATGACCATATCGTCGACGTAGGCCTCCATGTTTCGGCCAATTTGAGAAGCAAAGACTTTGTTCACCATCCTTTGATAAGTTGCCCCTGCATTCTTCAATCCAAATGGCATCATGTTGTAGCAGTAGATGCCTCCAGCTGCTTGAAATGCCGTCTTGATTATGTCGTCCTCATGCATCTTAATCTGGTGGTAACCTGAGTAAGCGTCGAGGAAGCTGAGGGTTGAGTGACCAGCAATGGAATCGACTAGCTTGTCGATTCTAGGAAGGGGATAGCTGTCCTTAGGGCAAGCAAGATTGAGAGTGGTGAAGTCGACACACATCCGCCATTTGCCATTTGATTTCTTCACCATGACCACGTTGGCCAACCACGTTGTATGAGTGGCCTCTTTGATTATCCCTGCATTCAAAAGTTTTTGTACCTCAGTTTTTATGGCCTCCTCCTTGTCGCGAGCAAAGCTTCTCAATTTTTGGGGTCTAGGCTTTATGGTCGGGTTGACTTCCAGTCTGTGAACAGCGACCTCCTCCTTGATTCCCCTCATGTCTTCTACCCTCCATGCGAAGACATCATTACTTTCCTTGAGTAGCTCGATGATTTATGCTCGCTCCTCAACGATATTTGCTTCCCAATCTGAATTTTTTGGTCGGGGTAGGAAAGGTTGGTGATTGCGACTCTAGCTCATCCACGGCTTCTAGCTCTGGTCCATCCACTGAATTGTAGAGTCTCAATGATTATCTCCTTGACCCTTTGTCTCTCCTCGGCCCTCGGGTGTGGAGCTTCTTACGCTATCATATCATCTAACTTGTCTGCAACCTCGGCTGGTGGTGGTGGTGGCCCCAGAGTTATTGTCGAGCGGAGGCATAGGTTGCCTATGATGACTTGGTCGACCATAACTACATCTGAATCGACCTCGGTGGTGTTAGAGTGACGTGTCGACTCAAGCATGACCTCGTCATTTGAGCGATAGGTCGACTCTTCCACGTCGGTGATTGTTGACGATCACAGTAGTCTTGGTGGCGATTGAGACAACTTTAAATAACCGTCTGCGGTCTCGATTTCCAACTCCCTTTTCTTTCTTTCTCGAGAACATGATCAAGGTAGGCTCGAGCGTGCCTTGTACACACCCTACTCCGGCGGGTGTAGGGAACTTGACTTCGGCGATGAGGGATCGATGCCACCATTCCAAGAGCGACGACTGGGATACCAAGTATAGCGGCATAGTCACTATTTACATCAATCACTATAAATTGTACCTTTGATACGATCCTGAGGGGGTGTTGGCCTAGGTCGACGTCGAGTCCTATCTTGCCTTTTGCATCAACTCGATGATTGGTGAAGCCCTCCAACCTACCATCATATCTCTCCAACTGCTCATCATTAAGACCCATTTCTTTAAAAGTTTTGTAGAACAAAATATCCTTGCGAGGCCCCGTGTCGACTAAGAGTACGCTCGTCGTACATCCGTCTATGAGACACAGGATGACGAGAACTTGCTCCCTAGCCGCCATATTAGTTGCCAATTCATGGGGGTAGAAGCTGATCGCCTCATCTCTGACTTCTCTTCTTGGAGGTACATGTGGGGCCTTGTTGAGTTGGAAGATCTTGTGCTTGATGGCCGTGTTGCTTGCTTGCTCTGTAATGACCCCCAGGTTCAATCTAGGTTGCCTAGGTCCCTGCTGTCCACCTGCTGGCTGCTCGCCTCCACCAGTTTGAGGCCTTTTCACGTAAGCTTCGAGTCTCCCTTGGTCGACCATTCTCTGGATGATACGCTTCAATCCCAAGCAATCCTCTGTGAGATGACCAGTGTCCTTATGGTAGTCACAATATTTGCTATTGTCCCTTCTAAATTTGTTGCCTGGTTCATTGGGACAGGAGGAGCGAGCTCGACAGCGTTCATAATCTCTGTTCGACTCACCGTAAGGGGAGTGAAAGCCTCGGGCACTTTCTCCGTTGCCCTAGTCCTGTTCTTTCCATTTTTATTATTTCCTCCATTCTTGTTGGAGTCTTTCTTATCATCGGCGACCTCCACCTTGGGGCTTTTACCATTCTTTTTCTCTTTCCTTTCCTCAGCAAGAGCAACATTATACACCTTCTCAAACAACTCCTGTCGAGTTGTTACCGTACGAACTGTGAGTTCATAATCCATGTCTGCCGAGGAAATACCGTTTCGGAAGCAATTAATGACTTCCCTATCAGTGAGGTCTTCCTCTATCTTATCAACCATTTCCTTAAACTTGGTGAAGTAGCTCATCGAGCTTTCATTCTTCGCCTGCACCAAGTTATTCAGATCGGTGACAGTTATCTTCCGAGCTCCTGCAGTCGAGAAGCGATCCAAGAACTTTGTCCTGAAGCATGTCCAAGTAGTGATGCTACCCGCAGCCAGACCGTTGAACCAAGTTAAGGCTGCCCCGGTGAGTGTGCTTAGGAGGGCTTTGCACATATTGTCGTCCTCATTGGCGACAAAACACATGGTGGCTTCCAGATGTGCTATATGACTCCTTGCATTGGTCGACCCCGAATACTTCTCCAGAAGTGGCAACCTGAAAGTAGGAGGAGGCCGACTATCTCTGATTTCTTTGGATAAAGGTCGAAGAGCAAAATCAATTCGTTCGACCTTTCCAGCATCCTTTTTCTTCTCCTCCTCCCATTGCTCAAACTTCTTTTTCATCAACAACCATTCCCTGGCATCGGGTCTTTCATCTCTTGGAGGGGGCGCAGCATTTGACTTCTGGCCTTCACTTCTAGGGGGAGTCACCTGCCTACTCCTTCTGTCCCTGTGAGAATGAGCCCTCTCTGATCGTATTGGAGATCTATGCCTGTCACTTCCTTGTGGCGACCTGCGCCTATAATCTCCGAATGGCGACCTGCGCCTCTCCTCTCTTACGGGCGACCTGCGCCCATTCCTGTCTCTATGGGACCCTGACCTTTGCGTCCTGGCTGGTGAAGCCTGTCTGTTCCTATTGGCTGTTAAGCGCGTCCTTAAGTCAGATTGAGCCTCTTGCTCCCTGTTTCTGTTGAGGCTAGCCCTTAGGTCGTTACTGGGCACATGAACGACCGTGGGAGCTCGTTGAACTATCCTGTTTTCCCCATTCTGCCCCATACCTTCATTTGGCCTCAAACTCCTGGCCTGTTGCCCATTAGAAACCTGAGTAGGGGCCACTCTCTCGGGCGTATGTCGGCACATTACGCATCCTCCATGGCTATCAAGTCGGCCAGAATCTGGGCTCGCTCCAACATCATCTCCTTCTTGCTCATGGGGTTGGTGGAGGGACCTGCCCTGTTTCCAACATTAACCTGAGCAGTTGGACGTTTTGGAGGAGGTGGAACTCCTTGCCCATCCATATGCCTTTTCCCTCTCCTTGTGTCAGGCAATCCTCTGCCATCAACAACACTGGTAGAGCGGGTGGCCCTACCATGGGGACGATTCGGTGGGGGAGGAGGCAAGTTAAGGTTCTCAGCGTTTGCGTTCATGTTGTTGTTGTTCACTTCTTCATGCCCAAGTGAAGCCTCGGATACGTGTCCCTCTGAAGTCACCATTGTTGCAGGTTGATAGGGTTTTCGAGGTCAAGTTTAAAGCACGATTCCCGGCAATGGAACCAAACTGATGCTGCAGGAATTGTGCTTATCAATAATCCTCCACGTGGCAAGATTAGTCACCTGGCTCCTTGACCTGAAATCAGAACCCACGACTAGCCGGATGTGTCTCCGGCGAAGACACTCGGGCGTGAGAGTAAGATAACCGTATATTATAGCTCAAAATGTATTGAATAATGAACTCAGAATACAAAATGGCAGTTACCTTTCACCGTTTGGTAGTGATGAAGTATTTATAGGAAAATGTGATGTATTTTTGGGGAGGCGGCATGTCCTCCGAGATTATAGCGGCAGTTACTTGGTCGTGGGCACGTGTCTATAACGGTCCCTAATTTGTAGGGATATAGTTGTGAGCATTGATTAACCAAATGAGCCGGCAAGTGTCAGGTCGTCATTTGCTGATTTAGGTCGAGGTCGCCACTCATGGAATGGTCGACCTGACTGTCGGGTAGAGCATGATTCGTACCCGAATTGTAGTATGGATCATGAGGTCGGACTAAGTTAGGTCGGGACCTGGTAGGTCGGATCATGGACTTAGTCGACTGATGTTTGAGATGGGCCTTGGGCCTTGTTCTGATTGGATCAGTCTCATTGAGAATGTGGGTGCCAATGCTATCTGTGAGTGGGCTTTACTTGTTTAGCCCAACTTGACACTTTTGGTATGTTCAGTCATAATATTTCGACAACCACGTTTTCATTCGATCGTTGTGTTTCATTTCCAACACTAGAACTAGAAGAAGCAGTAGATCTAGGCCCTTTGAATGCAAATTTATCCATTAATAACAAGTGATAATACCAAAATTGAATGAGGAGGAAATTACCGAGAGTGAGGAGCAAGCAGGAGCAAGTAGCTGAAACCCTTTTGAGACCGGCGGCGGCAGGACGGCAGCAAGGAGCGGCGGCGACGCGGCAGGACGGCAACAAGGATATGTGAGAAACTTATCAAAAGCTCAATCAATTAGCCTAGGGTTTTTGCTCTGTGATTTGAAATCACTGATTTCGTTCTTGTATTATTATTTTTTCTTTTTAATCAACTAAAACGACGTAGTTTTAATAAGTGAGAAACTTATCAAAACTATGTCGTTTTGATTACTTAAAAAAAAAAAAAAAGGGGATCAACTCGTCTTCTCCGGCCAAATCACAAATTTCCGGCCAAATCCTTCTCCGGCCAAATCACAAATTTCCGGCCAAATTCCTAACTCCGGCGGAGGGGGCAAAAAAAAAAAAAAAAAAAGATCAGTGCGTTTTTCGCCGCCGATGGGGGCAAATGCCCCCGCCTGGATCCGCCCCTGAATCTGAATGGAGTAATATTGTAATAGCCTAGAAAACCACACACGGACACACATTACACAATGTTCATCCTATTCAGATATTTGGCGTGTGATTTCTATTTTTCATCAACTCCTTGGCTGCTTTAAATTAACAAACCACCCAGGGGCGGAGCCGGGGGGAGGAGGGCACTTGCCCCCTCCCAGCGGCGGAAGTGCAGTGGAAATTTTTTTTTTCCCCCCCCTATATTTTTTGTTATATACTCCCTCCGTCCCAGTGATCTTTGGAAATTTTGAAATGGCACGGGAATTAAGGAATATTATTATAGCATTAGGAGAGAGAATGAGTGGAAGAAGTGTTGTGAGTGTGAAAAATTAAATAGGAGAGAGAATGAGTGAGATGAATAGTTAGGAGAGAGAATGTTGTGAGTGTAAAAGTAAAGTAGGAGAGAGAATGAGTGGGGTAGAAAGAGTATAAAAATAATAAAAACTTTCTATTTTGGGATTTCTTCAGATTAGCGGGACGCCCAAAATAGAAACTTTTCTTAAGATCGGTGGGACGGAGAGAGTACGTATATACTCCCTCCGTCCCAATAGAAGCTGCCCAAATTTTGCCTTGCACGCAAATTAATAAAATGGGTGGGAAGAAAAAATGTTGTGAGTGTAATTTGAAAATAGGAGAGAGAATGAGTGGAGGGAATAGTAAATTATAATGGTGTTGTGAGTATTAAAATAATGTAGGAGAGAGAATGAGTGGAGGGAATAGTAAAGATTCCTTTGCCAAAAAAGGAAAGTGGAAGCTATTAACGGGACACCCAAAATGGCAAAATGGGAAGCTACTATTGGGACGGAGGGAGTATATAATTAACTTCAAGATTGACATCAGTGAGTGGTGTGGTTCAGCGGTAGAAGGGGTGAAGTTAAAGTCTTTTGGTGTTTCCTTTCAAATCCATGTTCGAGCCCTGCTACCTACATTTTCAATTAATTTTATTTGTCCTCCATCTTTGCTATTCTCTCTCTCTCTCCATTTCTTTCTCTTAACAGTTTTGTTTTTCTCTTTCTCCTATTATCCCAAGTTTAATTAGCAAATTTGAATTTTTTTTTGTACGAGTAATATATTTTAATAAATTGTTTGCGTTAAATACTTCAACATTATTTCAATCGTTCTTTGAATTATTTACTTTTATCATTTTTGTTAACTTTCTTAATTCTTTACATTTTTAATTAAAATACATTGTATTTCATGGATCCGACCCATTTTTTACTTGTTCGACCCGAAAAAATTTTTCGGGGGCATCCATAACTTAAGAGGTTAGAAACCAATTCTTCAAACAATGGCGACGTCCAAATCTATCTTCACAACCCTAACTCTGCTTGTGATCCAAATTTCTTCTGAGTTTCTTTAACATCTCTGTCAGTGTCACTAGGAACAAATAATGACAATGTCAAAATCCTGATCCTATCTAAACTAGTCAGAATAAAAGAAAAAGGAAAACGAGACACTAATTATGAGACGGAGTAAAAAAAAATCTAGTGTAATGAGGTTCTCATGAATGTCTTTCAGCTGCAGTTTCAAGGGATGAAATAGCATTCAACAAGTTTTCTTGCTTCAAGGGTTTTGTCAAATGAAAATCCATTCCAGCATCCTTAGTCTTGCGTATTTCTTCTTCCGCTACCTCTGCTGTTAGTGCAATAATAGGAATCCGTATCCCATAATGTTTCTCCTCCCCTCGTATCAGTTTCGTTGCTTCGTATCCATTCATTATAGGCATCTGAATTAACACCAAAAATAATAATATTATGTGGCATTTTCTCAAATAAAAGAGAATTTACATGCATGATGAACGAAGGGAGTTCTTAAAGAGAGTACCTGGCAGTCCATGAAAATATAGTGATAGGGTAGAATCCCAAAAATACCCTCGTTTCTTTGATCACGAAGAGCTTTACAAACTCGATCAAATGCCTCTTTCCCATTTCCACAAACATCAACAATGGCTCCAAATTTAGAAAGTTGCCTAGTAGCCACCATGCAAAGTGGAGGTGAATCTTCAACAACCAACACCTTCTTCCCACTCAACAATGGCTTCTCGATACTCCTTTCATCACATTCTCGGATCACTTTCTCTTCAAGTTTTCGCATTTCTTGAGCCCTAGTGATATTGCTATTATAAGTACCTCCAAATTCAGGCAGAAATCCTAAGACGCGATATAAATGGGACCCATGAAATGGTTCGAATAAAATGTGATCAGACGGAGGAGGGACTCTATCTTCTACCTCAGTAGGGTTATCTAGCCAAACAACCTTGCATCTAGATTTCTGAGCATCTCTTTTAAGATTAGCTACAATAGAACAAAGCTCTGAAAAAGGTGCCGCCTTAGAATCAATAACAATTAATACAAAGTTCTGCAATGATTTTGAACCAGACTTTTTATCATGAGGCTGCAATGATTGATCATGGCCTTCTTCTTTATCTGGACTCGAGTTGCTTGATGAACATTTGTTCAAGTGGTCACTTAAAGTCAACTCTGTTCTTCCGGGGGAAGTCTGCGAAAAGTCAAACTTGTGGTGTTTTGGTCTCTTTACAAGAGAAACTTTTATACCAAAATTCTCTATTACTTTTTTCGCGACTTTCCTCCTTTCATTACCCGCAATTAGGAGTATAACGTGGGACCCCTCGGATTTTAATGAAGGCGAACGAATTTGTAATCCAAAGTGTTGATGAGATCCACTTGAAGAAGGTCCATCGCTTATTATGTAGTTTCCTTGTTCATCAGTATCACGGGCGGCAAGAAAAATATTGAACCTAAAACAAGTCCCTTTTTCACCATGCTCTTTATCTACAATATTTATCTCGCCTCCCATTAGGCGTACCTGCCAAATTTGGTTTATACAAAATTCATAACTAAAAATAAATAAATTGTGAATTAAAAAAAAAAAAATTAAAAAATCTTACCAGAGATTGAACAATACCAAGACCCAACCCACAGCCTTCTTGTCCCAGAGATGTTTCTTTAACCTGTACAAAGTTCTCAAAGACAGATTTTTGTTTATCTTTTGGAATTCCCTTTCCTGTATCATCCACCTCAAACACAAACTCCATAGAATTGGGATCCTGATGAACCGTATGAATTCCGTCCATATCACCCAAACTCCCATTTTTCTTGCACCACAAAACCGATAAACAGTTGAAAATGCCATTACGACTGGAAGAAATGATTTTATTTTCTTTACTCGCTGTTTTATTGACCATAGCACGAATCGAAATATGACCTTCTGATGTAAACTTAACTGCATTGCTAAGTAAATTGCAAAGAATTTGTTTAAGCTTGCCTCTATCCCCTTTAACATGACATAGCTTAAAGATGGAGCCATCACAAGGATCAAAAACTACATCCACGTCTTTTTTCACGCCTATAGGATAGAACATATCCACGACATCCTCAAGAAGTTGCGCTATATTGAATTCCTTTTCTTCAAGTTGCATCTTCTCCGCTTCAATTTTACATCTATCAAGAACAGAATTCAATATTCCTGAATGAAATGATATAGAATTAATCAAGTCATCAGTATCAAATGTACACCAAGAATGACAAGAAAAAGAGAAAAGGCCTAACTCAGTTTTCATCAATTGTATTTTCAAGTATGTTTCGCTTTTACCATTTTACTTATTTTCTTTCAAAAATACCACTGTTGTTCGGGATGTGTCATTTTTGACCCCAAAATCGCAGATTGAGGAACGGATTTAGCTATGGATTTGGGACAAAACTATAAATTTTTCAAACTACAATGGTATTTTTGGAAGAAGAGAAAGTATAATAGCAAAAGTGAAATACCCTGTAAAATACAATGAATGAAAACGGAGTTCGCCCAAGAAAAAAAACAATTTACCTAGAAGGTCCTCAGTACAAGTATTCATCTGCACCAAACTTGTTTCTAACCGAAATGGTTTGGGATCTTCTTGGCAAAACTCTATCAAGCCTAAAATGGTGGCCAAAGAGCCACGGATATCATGACTTGCTTTAGCAAATGCAAGACTTTTGTTCATACTTTTTCGCTCCGCTTGTTGAGTGGATTCCATTTGTTTTATGAGTGCAGCACATAAGAACATCTCTCTTCTTGCAGATTTTATCATCAAAAATATGAAAATGCAAAGAGCCACAACCAATATAACAAATAAAACTACAAGAAGCGTGACAGCCAACTTGCTGTTTTTATGAATTACAGTCTCCATGCCATTGGTGGGAAATGCCAATGTATAAACCTGAAACATTATTAAAACCAAACACATTTAGATAAAAAAAAAAAAAATACTCCCTCCGTCCCTAAATGAATGTTGAAAAAAGTTTCAAATTTGCTCTTAATCAAAAGCAAAATGGATTTTCTTTTGACATTCATTTAGGGACAGAGGGAGTAACAATGTAAGCCAAGTTTACTGATAGCCATAGCCAGCATACCAATTTAACTCCAAGAATTTCAAGACCTGAGGAGTAAAACACATGATCTTTCCCATTTCCCGTCCCAAGATTATTTTTAAAATCATAATCTTTTATATTAATCTCGGGGATCTTACTTTGTATGAGAACTTTCCCATCATTTGTAGCCAAATGAAAATCTCCGCCATTAAAATCTAAATCTCTAAACTGATCTATAACAACTTTTGCAGGAAACGAGATACGAATAACTCCTCTTCCATTAATGGGAACGATGTTTTGGAACAAGAGATGTTGAGGTTTATTCCATCCAAATCCTAATAAAGAATGCATAATCGTCTGATTTTCCAACCAGCTTGCATTGACAGTAGTGGAGTTGGAACTAATGGCTTCTCCATACAGCCTTCCTGTGTCTCGGTTGACTGGCTGTGTGTAAAACTTGGAGGAAAAAGAAGTGTTTGCAAATGCAGATAGAGTTTCATCATCATTGTCGTAGAATGAGAAAAATAGTCCATTTAATCCAATGTAAGAAACCTCTGAAACAAGAGGAATAGTTGAAAATGCCAAGAATAATATTGGAGCAACCTAAGGACAACCAAAGAAAATAATTCATGTTAGTATATTATTTTGTCTGTCACAATATAAACACATACTCCCTCCGTCCCTGAAAGATTGTCTCGTTTGCCATTTTAATTTGTCCCAAAAAGTATGTTCCATTTCTAAACTTAGGCATGAATGTTAATTCAAATCTACTAAGGTACAAGAAAGTGAAGCCCTTTCTTAATAATTGCAAAATGTACAACGGGACAATCTTTTAGGAAAGGAGGGAGTATGACAAGTCAAAAGTCACATTTACTCTACCAGTTATACTATTTGTTCGAGCTCTAAGTTTTTAGCCGAAAGCAGAAGAAACTAAAGATAAATTTGACAATTGTGCGATTTGAGGCACGGTCGGGCCCTAATTTTTTTTAGGCCCAAAGGCGAAGAAGAAAATAAAAATTGACAATTTTGGTATTTTGGGGACCAAGGCAAACTATTCGGCCGGCCCTAATGTTTTAGCCCCAAAACAGAAGAAACTAAAAAAATGACAATAGTAGCATTCAAAACCTGAGTGTTGATAAGGCCTATCAATTCTTTTAACCATTTTGTTTTATGATTGGGGCCTTTATATAGTAAAAGAAGTTAGATTTTTGGACCCAAAAATTGTTAATATTTATGGGGCGTTAGGCGACGGCCTCTTTGGCTTAGAATCAAATTCAATACCAGTTTGCACATTTATTATGGAGCGGAAGTAGTTTTATGATTATTGGTGATGATGTCAAAACGTTCGGATTAGTCCAAATTCAGTGGCATGTTGTATCCTGAATGATTGAATAGCCTGAAAAAGATGAACAAACACGTAAACTAAACCGGGGCTTCCCCGACGAAGGCCCACCGGCGTGAGAGTAAGTATTTGTGTTTAGAAAGAGAAATCAATTGACAAGAGTTTAGAGTCAAAAGACGTGTTACCAAAATAATGTGAATTATGGCTTGTATATATAGACATAGCATTTTAGAATCCTTGTTGAAGTGGAATTCGTAGGTGAGGAGGTTATAATCCTAGAGGGATTATAATTGTCCAGTCCTTGTTGGATGACAAACCCTGTGAGATAAGGTTATAATCCTAGGGGGATTATAATTGTTCACATTCCTTATTTAAATAGGATTGGATAATACCAATCTGCACGTGCGTCTTTGGAGGCGGGCTTCCTCGTCGTACATGGCATTGTCGGCCTACAGTGAGCCGAGGAAGAGAATTGTAATGATGGTGAATCTCATTTCCTTGTATTATATGCGACCGAGTAGGAGCTCCTCGTCTTTGAAGGGAGGCCTTGAGAGATGTCTTGCTCGTCATTGATGATTATGCCTCTTCGACATTCAGTTTTGTTGGGCCTCAGTCATTATACACTCTGCTATGCTTAAGTTGACATAGTGGGAATGACGAGGAGGTAAGACGAGCAAAGGTAGAGAAAGCCCACTCCCTTTGTAGTAATTGAGACTTGTATGGATTATATTTTGGGCCCAATTCATTGGGCCTTGCCTGGCCACGGATCCACGTTCGTACCTCGGTTTATACCGTTCAGTGGTCCCCGACTTCCTAGCTTGGCTATGCCGAGGAGGAAGTGATGCTTTACCTCGGATTAAATGAATACGAACGGGCTCTTACGTGTCATGTGGTGCTTCATTTTCTGCCGGTTAATTCGTGAAATGATGGGCGAGTCGTACGAAGTTTGACATCCCGCTTGGAAACCCACTAGAGCATTAATTGCAAGGGAAGGACGGCGTCACTTTAACCGGATTTCGACCCATACCCATTTCAAACTTGGATATATAAGCCTAAACCTCCTTCAATTTCAATCTTTTATCACCCTTCTTAAGAGAGAATTAGCAAGCTTGAAATCGCCATTTCATGTTCTTGGTTTCTTGACTCTGTTGCCTAGATTCGTGCATTTTTACTCGATTTTTCCCATGTTTTCTTCTTCAAACTTCGATTTAAGGTTTAAATCTTTCTCTTTTCTGTGTATTTCTTGCATTATTACTCGTAATTTCTAGGTTTTTTGAGTGTTGTTCTTGGTGGGTTTGTTCAAAACTGCCATTGTTGTTCTTGAAGCTTTTCTTGAGAAATCTGTGTCTCCCTCGTCTTTAGAGATGGCAAGAAGATGGAGGAGTAACCCCAATGCTCTCTACTGTTATCACCAAAAATCTTAGGGTTTATCAGCGAACCGATGGTCCTTGGATGATGCTGAGTTTGAATGAGATAGGGGAGAAATCTTGACGAGGTATCAAAGCCCTAGAACCGACGTACACTACCCAGGTCGGTATAGAATTGACCGAGTGAACGTAGATTCCCCAAATGTTGTAGTGTTCCAAGGCTGGTCTGAGATAATTGACCACATCAATCTTTACTACATGAAATTTGACCACTTGGAGGGTCCTCCATTGTTGGGTAAGGTTCCCTCCTCGATTTTAGTTTGTAGGACGAGGATGGATGTTCTTTCTCTTCATCGTCTTCCATATGCCTTGGCCAAATAATGACCCTAAATTCTTTCATTTGTGCAGCCATGACGGGAAGAGGAAGTGGAGTCGCTCGTCGTGCCTATCCCTCGACTTCGGGGAGGATTGTAGACGCAAACCTAGAGGGAGCTGGTGTTGGAGGTCGTGGAGGAGGTCGAGGTAGATCTGGCCGAGGTAGGGTTTATACACCTAGGCCCAAACCCATTAGAGCCGGTGAGCCCATGATAGAGGAACTTTACTCCAAGTATGGGGTGTCGAGAGGGGAGTATAAACTTAGTTATTTCCCTGGCATACCCATTAAGGACGAGGAAGCCATGAAGGATTTCATGTATTCTTTGAATCATGTTCACTTTTTCTTCAAACGGTTCCAGTTAGGTCTTCGTCTTCCCCTAGATCCTTTCATAAATGAGTTCCTTGAAGATATGCAGGCTGTCCCGGTCATGCTAGGTGTCAACGCCATGAAGTTCCTCATCGGCTTTATTGTGCTTTGTCATAGCTTAGGCTTTGAGCCTTGTCAGTCTGCCTTCCACCACTTCTTCACTGTTAGTTATATGAGTGATTCGAGATTGGTAGTGATAAGAAGTAACCCAAATCAACCCAAGCTTATCTATCCCATGTCCAGCAAAGTACCGGGGTGGAACAATCATGTGATCAGGGTAGAGAGCCGACAAGGCTGGGAATTCGCCTCTTCCTCTAAATATCCTAGTGTGCCCGAGCAAGTGTGGCGGCCGGAGTGGAGTAGAGAGTTAATTGAGAGGCTAAGGCAGTTTGCCGAGGTGGGCACTTTGTTCTGGTCAACCTTGGAAACTGACCATATGTATTATGTACAGGCGGGCATAATGCCTGGGCCTAGGGACGGGCTGATGCCTCTCGCCCCCGTCACAAGAGGTAACAGATTTCCAGACTAGAGGGTGCATCCCGGTTTTGTCTTTCATAGCGAATGTGATGTTTGCAAGTTATACGATGACAGATGCCATACAGAGGATGGCGTCGTCGGCTGTAATTTTTATTTCTTTTCCCGTCTTTCACACTTGGCATACTTTTTTGTTTAGTATTTGTTCTTCCCCGCCATTTTAATGACTTGTTCTTTCTCGTATTTGCAGATCTAACCGAGGAAGAAGAAAAGAGAATGTCTGAAGAACTCTTGGATCCCCAGACCTTGATGAAGCTGAGAAGGAGGCCATCACTCTCCTCGAATCAGACCAAGAGACGGGACGATGCCGTCCAGCGCCAAGCAATTCTGTCCACTAAGGACGCTGGGGCATTGCCCTTGAATTCGGTGGGAGGTGCTGTTACCTGCACCGAGGAAGGAGATGCCGGGAAAGGCGCCGAAGTCGACGAGGGTATAAATCCCAGACTTTAACTCCTGGCGCCGATGAGGCAACAACAAGGCAAGCCGGTCAAGCTGAGACCGTGGTGGTTGAAGCCGGTGGGAGAAGTTCTGCCCAAAAGCGGCCAAGGGTGGACACCGAGCAGGAGGAACCCCCCTCCAAGAGAATTACTGAATCTCCCTCCGCAGAGGTCACTGCTCGGCATGTGCAAACATATACTGAAGCTGAGCAGGTGGTCAAGAAGTTAGCCATCTATCCCACGATCAGAGGTTTGGATGTGCTGGCCAGAAAGGTCCCCAAGCTCAGGCTAGACCGGGCTGTAGTCCATCGTTCAATGGACGAGGACCTGCTTGAATACATGATTGAGGCTAAGCCGAGCAGGGATCATCTGGCCAATCGAAAGGGCCTCCTTCTAAGTGAGGTAACTTTCTCGTCACTCTTTCCTTTTCTTTCTCGTCTTCATGATACTTGTAGTTTTATTGACAAATTCTTGTTTTCTTTGTTGTAGCTTGCCACGATGACTGCCTACGAGGCAATAAAAGGTAAGGCCGCCGACGAGCAGGCACAGAAGCTTCAACGACAGATTGAAAAGAATGATGCCGACTTGGCTAAAGCCGTGGGGCTGCTGAAGTCCTTGAGGGCTGAGGTGGATGATCAGAAGGCGGCCAAGGCAGAGGCCGAGAAGGTCGGAGAGGCAGCCAAGGAGGCTCAAGACAAGGCCGAGGAGGTCACCAAGGTCGGCCAAGCTGAGATCAAGAGGCTTCATGACGAACTGAGGAGAAATGCCGAGGAAGCAGACTCTCGGTATAAAAAGTTAGAGGCTGATTTGCCTTCTAAAATTGTTGAGGCAATCTCTGAGTTTAAGGCCAGCTTGGCCTTCAGGCAGGCTCTGGCCGACAAGACGGCCACCATGTATTCTGATGGTTATCTTCACTTAGCCAGAAGGGGCGTGGTGGACCCAATTCTTAAAGTCGATGTGGGCTTGCTCGCCCGTCTTGTCTGCGAAGACTCATACGATGATCTTGCCCGTACTGGCTATGCCTTGGTGCCATACTCTGATAATCCCCTCAAGATCATCGCCGCTCAAGACGCAAGGGAAGGCCGAAAGGCATGGGTCCCCCCTCCAATTGATCCTTTGAATATAAATGCTTTAATAGATAAGATTCAGGACGAGGAAGAGGAGGCCGAGCTGAGGCAAGCCGAAGAGGGTCAAACCGAGCAAATCACGATCCCTGAAGTCACTTGAATCAAGACGAGCTATTCATTAATGAAGTTCAGGCTTAGGGATTTTTCTTTTAATTTTGTTGTAATAGAATAGGGCTTATGTACTTCAACTTTTATATCAAAGGAAACCCCTTTTCTTAATTCCTTGTCGTCTTCAATCTTATTGCTTTGATATAAAATGCCTTTGACTTGAATATTTATTATTTTGAATGTGTTGTATGATTGCTTGCTAAATATTTTTACAAGTATCAAACTGTCTTGGGAATCCGAGGGAGCTCTTCTCGTTGATTGTATTTGGTGGTTTTAAACCGATGAAGTTTGTTCGGCCTTAATACACGATAAATCTCCAAGTTTGATCATTAGGCCGAGGGAGGTTCCTCGGCATGACACTTGGGTTATTTTTTGAGTTTATCTCTCTAGGCCGACGAAGCTTGCTCGGCCATAGGTCTTGGATAATTTTGGATGATTTACCTCTCTATGCCGAGGAAGGTCATTCGACATAGGTTTTAGGTATTTTTCGCTCTATGCCTCTCTTATGCCGAGAAGGGTCGTTCGGCCATAGGTATTAGGAATTTTTGATGTTTTACCTCTCTATGCCGAGGAAGGTCGTTCGACATAGGTCTTAGGCAATTTTTGATGATTTACCTCTCTATGCTGAGGAAGGTCGTTCGACATAGGTCTTAGGTAAATTGATGGGATTTTATCCCTTGGATGTCGAGGTGGCTTCTCCTCGTATTTCAGTGTTTGTCTTGCTAGTCACTTGTTTTTTTGAAGAAAAACTGAATTTCATTAATTGAGCATATTTCATTTCTCCTCCACAAACACTTGCCATGGATGTCCCACTGGGGCTTCACATCCGTGTCTTTCATCGATACTCCAGGAGGACATGCTTTCCAATCCTCCAATCCTCGGAAAAATCCTCAAAGGTCCTCAAAATCTCGAAGTTTCATTCTCTTTTCAATTGGGACTCGCCCGAACTACGGCGACCTGAGCTCCTCATCATGGAGGGGAACGTAGGCAACCATAATTGGTCCGGTCGAAATCACGAACAAATCTCAGAAAATCCGGTCTCCTCAAGGGCCGTCCCTATACACTTTCCATCCTTCCGAGCTTGATTCTCGAAATCAGTTGGTTTTCTCTTTTTGATTAATCAAAATATTTGTCCATATCAGGATTGGTGGTTGAATAACCCGAACATCAATAAAGGGTTTTAAGCAGCCTTGTGATCATCACGAATAAGACAAGTTTTCAAGTGTCTCGACAAGTCTTCTCCTTCTACATCATAGGAAGATAGAGCCAAACACTGTTTTCGGTCAGCAGGGGCTTCCATACACTTTTCCACACCTTGTGATGCTTATACTCTCCCAAAAGAGTCAAACCCAAAAGCGAGAGTGTCATACACGAACTCGGGATCCATTCCCACCTTCGAAAAATGTGCCTCTGCACATACATTTCCGAGTCTTGTCCAGTGACTGATTGACTGTGGTATGAAACGATGGGTCGCCTCCTCGGCCACAAGATGACTCTGTCTGCAATAGAGATGCATTGAATCTCTCCAAGCTGGGGCTTTTGTTGAGATGTTCTCTCAGACTCTCTTTACCAGATTCCCTCTGGGTTTGCTTTGCATCATCAACTGGGGCTTCGCCATGGTCACCTCATCAAGATCTGGGGCTTCGCCTAGTCATCCCTTCAAAGCCGGGATCATTCTCTGCACATTCTCTGCTGCTTGCCTCCTCGGACGCGCGATACACTTTGTTATTATCAGCAACAATCAACCTGCTGCCACCAGTACTCCCGGGAGCATCCCCGACTTGCCTAGGCTGCACCATCTATACACCATCACTCATGCATTTCCCCACCTCATGGGAGAGGGTCCAACCCATACACCATTATATACATTCATCCCATACACAATCCATCATAGCATAATTGCTCCATACATATCCGCTTGTCAAGCCTTGCAAAAAAAAAAACCTCACTTCCCTTCTATCCCCAGCTGAGATGGACTTGTGCAACAAAAGATTAATAATGCATAAAATTAACAATAATTGAATAAAATGCAAAGTGCCTAGAGTGTTGTGTTTTCCCCACAAGGTACAATAATCAGGTGATCAAAATCTGATCATGGGGATTGCTCCTCAAATCACAATCTGGACAAAGAGTTCAAATCTTGCAGATGGCACATTCTGCCTTTACCATCTTCATAGGTCTCGTAATCTTCAGACTTTTCAGCATCGCTTGAAAAAGCTTCAGCCGCCTCAGTCTCCAAGCAGTGCTCATCGAAAAAAGTTTTAGCTGCTTCAATCTCCAAGCATTAGGGCTCTTTAGCCTCATCTTCAAAAAGCCCGTCCTCATGGGCAGCTCATCACCAAAAAAACCCGTTCTCATGGGCGAATAACCACCAAAAGCCCATTCTCATGGGCAAGTCATCATCAAGAGCCCATTCCCATAGGCAGACCTTCAAAGAGCCCGTTCTCATGGACATGTCTTTGTTCAAAAGCCCGTTCCCATGGGCGCACCTTCATCAAGTCCTGTATGAACCGGAACGTCTTCATCAGAGTCCCCTTGTTGGACGAAAAATCATCAACAAAGACCGTCCCTCGCACGGCAAATCAACCTTTCATCATCAGCCGTAGCTTCAGTCCCTCCGACAGCTACAGGTAAGCACAGCACAGGTATGAAAGCATATTCACCTGCAAATCATCATTACTTTCTCGGATAAAGTCATTTCATCTCCTTTGAGTTCATCTCGCATCAATATCTTCTTCGGTTTGAGGCACCATACGTTCTCACTTCTCGGTTTGAGGCACCATACGTTCTCACTTCTCGGTTTGAGGCACCATACGTTCTCACTTCTTTGATTTGAGGCACCATACGTGTAACGACCCCAACCCTAGGCACTAATTTTAAATATTATATTATATGCTTCAAATATTTATGTTGACTTATGTGTTCAATTATGTCTTTAAATTCTTAAAGTAAGATAAATTGGGTGAGTAGTAAGATTAGAATCTTTTGAGAATTTATTGGATATTAAATAAAGAAATTTGGGGAAATAATAAAAAATGGAAAAATGATAAATAGTGCAAGGAGGTAAATGGGTAGGATGAATTATTTGGATAAATGATTAATTTTAATGAAAAAGAGTGAAAGCCTTAGGATTAATTTTGGTGGGGGGCCAATTAGTCTTACTCCTTCCTAGGCTTGACAAGTGCCTCCCCCACACTCCCTCCTTGACCGGCCCCTCCCCTCTCCCTCATACTCCTCACTCTTCTTCCTCCTTCTTCATTTTTCTTCATACCTCCTCTTCATTCAAAAGCCATGGAAGCTCTCAAACCCTTTTATTGAAGCTAAGCCATTCTTCATCAAAAATCAAGTCTAAGAGTAGTTTTGGAGTTGGATAAACTTGCGGAATCAATCAAGCTTTGAAGATCATCTTTTCATCCTAAAATCCCAATGTGAGTTGTTATGACCTCCTTTCATCTATGTGCTCATAATCTATCTATTGTTGTTCTTGGTGTTGTGATTGTTATTATATGCTTTGGAAATCTTCTTGGAGTTAGAAAATGGATTAATGACTTAAAAAGATAGTGGTTCATGGGAGTTGATTTAGATTTTTAAGGAATTGATGGAATTTGAATTTGTTGAAGTTAGGGTTGAAATGGGTAGAAATAGTAGTGATAAATAATCTAGGGTTACTTGGTTTTGGAGTTTACATGTTTGTTTGGGATTTGGTGAAATGAAGGTGTTCTTGGGTGTTCTTGAATAATCAATGGTAGAGGAAGGAAGAACTAGGGTTAAAGGGGTTAAAAACCTAAGTTTGGGCCGGGCAGAGGCTTGGGCGGTCGCCAAGGGGCCGAGCGGCCGCCCATGCCGGCGTAAACTCACATTTCCTTGAAAACCCTCTTGGGCGGTCGCCCAAGAGGTTTGGGCGGTCGCCCAAGACCCCAGAAATCCTAACTTCAATTCTGAACCAGGATTCGTTTAGCAATCTTGTGATGGTCATAACTTAATCATATTAAATCGGAATTGGATGGTTCTTGGGTCTAAATTGGGTGTTTTTCTGAGTACTTTCTGAATGTATGGTTTCATAGCTAAAGAAGTTATCCTTATGTCCCAAAAATCTGATTTGGTTACAGCAGGTAGTATTGTACGTTAGAAGTTGAGTGGAAATTGAATAAATCATAGTTAATTCATACGGACTCGAAATTGGATGGTTCAAGAGTCCAAATTGAGTATTTTTAGGTGATCTCTCAAATGGAATTGGTTTTATAAACTAAATATGTAATGATCATTTCCAGATATTCTATTTTACCATGTGACTATATTGTTTATCCCCTTTGTGGATTATTTGGTAAGTGTTATGTGGCTCCCCAAGTGTGGAATATTTGACAAGTTGTTATGTTATCCCAATGTGTGGATATGTTTACTATGTAGTTGTATGGTTATTCCATTGTGGATTTATTTGTTATCATTCATATTTGTTGATGATACTATGCATAGTGTATTACTTAAATGTTGCATTATGATGTTGGTTGAACATGAGTATATTTTACCATGTTGCCATGGTGTTTATCCCCTTTGTGGATTATTTGGTATTGTTATATTATTATCCCGTTTTGTGGATTATCTCAAGTAACTATCATGTGCTTGAGCGTGTTATGTTCGGGTGGGTATGATGGATGCCAATCAATTATTGATTTGTTCAATAAGTGATTGAAGGTACATCATACCGGTGACCCTTCCCCACTCTGTGGCCACGGGGTGGGGCGGTGCTAACGACCGTATTGACCCAAAAAGCTTTACGAGCTGTGGCGACCGTTGTAAGGAGGGACGATATTATTTTGGGATACTCTAATATAGGGATCCTTTCTTATATGGATCTCGGGGCATGAGACCTATAAGAGGTGAATGTGCTTTGGAGGCAATTCACCAAAGAGTGGAGTTTTACTCCCACGTTGTACGACTTATTGTTCAGACGGGAAAAAGGTAAAATGAGGTAACGTAAGGTGTTTACCGCTTTTATAAAGTGTTTTGTGCTACCATGCTATGTGTTGCACCTTGTTTGGCATCTTGCTGCATATCATAATAGCTCATTGAGATTTATTCTCACCCCTCTCCCTTCTTGTTTTAGATCCCGAGACAGGTGGACCGGCCAAGTAAGGGCGGAAAGGAGTTGGATGTGGTATTTTGGGTTTGTCGGGGTACGTATAGGTTGGCGTAGAAATTGTGTATTGATATAATTCTATTAAAGGGTTTGTATTTATAAACTTTAATCTTATTTTATATTCAACATCTTTTTGTAAATCATTTATTACTTTCGGAGTTGGTCAACTCTTCCCCCAGCGTAGAAAGGAGTAGAGTTATTTTTAAAATGGGTATGTAAATGGTGTAGCGTTTGGAAGTTAAATCAAAGTTTTTAAAAGTTTAGGATATTTGGGTTAGTTTGAGGACGCTCCAACTCGGGACACGTGTAGGTTCCGGGTCGGGGTCCTCACAGTTGGTATCAGAGCTCGGTTAGAGTTCTCGGGTAGAGTCTAGCTGAGTGAGAGTGTGTGATAACTGATGTCGAGGGTTTAATGCAGGAAATCGTTATATAACAGAAAAGGATAATGACCAACCAGAGGAATCAAGGAAAGGTGAGTTATGGAAAGATAGATTCCTCCACCATCATTTGAGGTATTTTACCTGTCTCAGGAGTTAGGATTCATACTTTCATAAATCTTCGTTTATTCGTTCTCATGTGGCATTACATTTCATCTTTTATTTGCATAATTGGCCTAAGAGTTGCCTTATGTGCTGGAGGTTCTACTCCGATGGGGTCGTACCTCGAATCATCCTTAATTATCTTGGTAATTGTGATTAAGTGGGCATGTATTGCCGGTGGATTTGGGAGAGTTACCTATCCGTGAATCATCGTTATGTTAACCTGAATTATTTGAGTAGTTGTTGTGTTTGAGGAGGACTGTCGCAAGAAGCGAGTCTCCTTATCTATGTTTGATTTGCCTCCGTGTGTGGTAGAGGCGGATGAGTCATTATTTGCTATTTTATCATATATGCATAAATGTCGAAAGTATGGCCTAAGGAATGTGAAGATTATTTGGGTTGTGTGTTATCTTTGATTTAAAGGAACCTTGAGTTATCTCATGTACGGTAGTAAATGAATTTGTGAACTCTTAGTTGAGGATAGGTATATGGTCTAATTAAGAGTGATTTATGGTTGTGTAACTTGCGTGAGTATTCTTACATTGGTGTCTCGTGGGGAGACTAGATATATGAGACTAGTATTGAAAGTGATAGTCTAAGTGGGATTATATGAGTTATAAATATCGCGAGTACGAGATCTTATGGAATTAATATATCTTTGCCTTGTGTGCTATTAGTTGACTAAGTGGTGTTTTCGGTGTGAGTTTCAAATTAGGTTTTCATCAGATATCATACCAGGATGTTGAGATTTTGAGTTGCTATAAGGTACTATATTTAGAAAGGATGATACTTGGTGGTTAATCAAGGGGTTATAGAAATCTTAAATAGGTAACTGTGAAGAATAAGTATTCGTTAGCACTTGTTGACGATTTGTATGAATGATTTTAGAAACTAGTAGGATACTCAATGGTTATTAGTTGAATTTTCGGAGTGTTACAATTTCAGTGAAAAAAAAAAAAAAAAAAAAAAAAAATTTGCTTTAAGGATATACTTAAGACAACATTTATATCTAGTATGACCGTTTTGATTTATGGATTGTGTACTAGCCATGGAGAGGTAAAAAGGGTAAATGTGAAGAAGTATAATAGACGTAGTTATTGGTGACTTATAGGGTCAACTTCAGAAATTGGTGAAATAGGGTTCGTTTTGAGAAGTGATTATCATTAGTTGAGAAAATGAGGATGAATCTTATTGGGAGACAGGATACTTTAGGATGATTATACCCTATAGGTCGATTTAGTTGCGTGAATCATATGAGGGATTTGTGTGATGCTTGAAAGATATTAACGTTGTACGGATTTTGAGTTTGTTGATAGTTATTGAGAGTTAAGTTAGATTATACTGTAATGTTTAATTGAAATTCGGGAATGATTGATCTATGTGAGTTCCAATTATATTCTCTGATTTAGAAATTATGGTATTTGATTGGGAACTAGATGTTTTACAATATGTTGTTGTTAAAGTACAATACCAATATCAAAGGTGGTGAATAGATGACTCAAATTAAATAAAAGTGTTGAACTTTCAACTTGAGGAATTATTGAATTGAGGATGGTTTACCTAGTTATAATCTTAATGACTGTTTTAGTGTTATTTATCAGGGATAGTAATAGTATTGCGAGATTGTGTTTTCTTAGAGAGAAGTTAACTAAGTCTAAATAGTATGAGTGGTGGCTACACTATAAATAGAGGTCAATCAAGAATATTTTGTTAAAATTGTTTTAAAGGTGTTTTAAAACTTTGGAGTATATATTGAACCTCTGTGTAAGCAATTGTGCCCTTCGGGGATAGTTGATTTAATAAGGTCAGTAAACCATTTTCGTGTAAATTAAAATCTGTGAGTAATTTAACTATCTACCACTGGTATGGGACGGTTGTAGATAATTAAATCACTCGAGTTATTTTGTTAGCTTATCAATCCTTTGAAATTTCTGAGTGGTTTAGTTAATTAAAACTGGTATGGGCCGGTTTTAAAGAAGTAAACCATTCGGGTCTCTTTGGATCTCTTCTTATATTATCATTTAGAATTCTGAAAGATGTTGTAAAATTTCGAAAGACATGTTATTTTAAAGTTATGGTTCGTACAGAAGCAAGTAAAAAGGCAACCTAGTTTCCCTATACTGATTAAGTATATTAAAGTTGTGATCCGAGAAATGATTTGATAAATGTGGGGTTATTATTGTGTCGGTCACAATAGACTCGATTTTGTTTTGGAGTTGGATCGGCTCCGTTGTGGGCGGCCAACCCTTCAAATTGAATATTGATTTGTCACTAGGCATGAATATAATTGTAATATTGAATGGTGATAATAGAAAGTTGAATTGTATTTTCTCCTCGTTATATATATAGCCTGATGAGAGGTTTATTGATGAAGTTCTCATATATGTTAGGGGATCGTTTAGTTGTATAAACCCCTAGTATTAAATGGATTGGATAGACCTCATTTGGGAAAGTCCTTTTGGAATGTAGGAATGTTATTGAGTTTAACCTTGTGAAAATTGAGGAATCATTACGTATTGTTGAGGATATGCTACGGGCATGTACAATGGACTTTGGTAGTCGATAGGTCGTAGGATTGCCAGTGGTTGGATGCGTATGATAGCAGTTATTATTCTAACTTTGAGATAAAACCGTATGAGGCGTTGTTAGGGAAGAAAATATCGATCTCTAATTTGTTGGGTTGAGATGAGAGAAGCAAGGCCTAAGGTAGATTGGCGCCAAAATTTGTTGATCCATTTGAAGTTTTAGAAAGGGTTGGTGATTTTGCTTATAGACTGACTTGGAGCAGCTTATAGAGTAATTGAAGTTTTAAATGTAATATCGTAATGTAGTGGGTAACATAAGGTATAATACTTTTCATTTAATATACTTTCTTTGAGGTCGTGAAAATTCGGGTTAGCGATAATGGTATGGTATTCTCGGCGTATTGAGTTGTTATATCATTATTAATGAAATTTGAATCTTGGAAAGAATCATAGCATTGATGAGACTGATTGGGAATTGAAGTCTTAGAGTATTTAAGTTGTGAAAATGTATAGTAGAATCATGCCTTTGAGAAGTCTAATTGAAATTGTTAAGTTAGAATGTGTGAAAGTTAACCCTTGCTAATTGAACCTTAGGGTAAGTGACAGTCAAATTCGGGACGAATTTTCTTTAAGGGGGAGTGAGTGTAACGACCCCAACCCTAGGCACTAATTTTAAATATTATATTATATGCTTCAAATATTTATGTTGACTTATGTGTTCAATTATGTCTTTAAATTCTTAAAGTAAGATAAATTGGGTGAGTAGTAAGATTAGAATCTTTTGAGAATTTATTGGATATTAAATAAAGAAATTTGGGGAAATAATAAAAAATGGAAAAATGATAAATAGTGCAAGGAGGTAAATGGGTAGGATGAATTATTTGGATAAATGATTAATTTTAATGAAAAAGAGTGAAAGCCTTAGGATTAATTTTGGTGGGGGCCAATTAGTCTTACTCCTTCCTAGGCTTGACAAGTGCCTCCCACACTCCCTCCTTGACCGGCCCCTCCCCTCTCCCTCATACTCCTCACTCTTCTTCCTCCTTCTTCATTTTTCTTCATACCTCCTCTTCATTCAAAAAGCCATGGAAGCTCTCAAACCCTTTTATTGAAGCTAAGCCATTCTTCATCAAAAATCAAGTCTAAGAGTAGTTTTGGAGTTGGATAAACTTGCGGAATCAATCAAGCTTTGAAGATCATCTTTTCATCCTAAAATCCCAATGTGAGTTGTTATGACCTCCTTTCATCTATGTGCTCATAATCTATCTATTGTTGTTCTTGGTGTTGTGATTGTTATTATATGCTTTGGAAATCTTCTTGGAGTTAGAAAATGGATTAATGACTTAAAAAGATAGTGGTTCATGGGAGTTGATTTAGATTTTTAAGGAATTGATGGAATTTGAATTTGTTGAAGTTAGGGTTGAAATGGGTAGAAATAGTAGTGATAAATAATCTAGGGTTACTTGGTTTTGGAGTTTACATGTTTGTTTGGGATTTGGTGAAATGAAGGTGTGCTTGGGTGTTCTTGAATAATCAATGGTAGAGGGAAGGAAGAACTAGGGTTAAAGGGGTTAAAAACCTAAGTTTGGGGCGAGGAGGCTTGGGCGGTCGCCCAAGGGGGCTGAGCGGCCGCCCATGCGCGCGAAACTCACATTTCCTTGAAAACCCTCTTGGGCGGTCGCCCAAGAGGTTTGGGCGGTCGCCCAAGACCCCGAAATCCTAACTTCAGTGGAACCAGGATTCGTTTAGCAATCTTGTGATGGTCATAACTTAATCATATTAAATCGGAATTGGATGGTTCTTGGGTCTAAATTGGGTGTTTTTCTGAGTACTTTCTGAATGTATGGTTTCATAGCTAAAGAAGTTATCCTTATGTCCCAAAAATCTGATTTGGTTACAGCAGGTAGTATTGTACGTTAGAAGTTGAGTGGAAATTGAATAAATCATAGTTAATTCATACGGACTCGAAATTGGATGGTTCAAGAGTCCAAATTGAGTATTTTTAGGTGATCTCTCAAATGGAATTGGTTTTATAAACTAAATATGTAATGATCATTTCCAGATATTCTATTTTACCATGTGACTATATTGTTTATCCCCTTTGTGGATTATTTGGTAAGTGTTATGTGGCTCCCCAAGTGTGGAATATTTGACAAGTTGTTATGTTATCCCAATGTGTGGATATGTTTACTATGTAGTTGTATGGTTATTCCATTGTGGATTTATTTGTTATCATTCATATTTGTTGATGATACTATGCATAGTGTATTACTTAAATGTTACATTATGATGTTGGTTGAACATGAGTATATTTTACCATGTTGCCATGGTGTTTATCCCCTTTGTGGATTATTTGGTATTGTTATATTATTATCCCGTTTTGTGGATTATCTCAAGTAACTATCATGTGCTTGAGCGTGTTATGTTCGGGTGGGTATGATGGATGCCAATCAATTATTGATTTGTTCAATAAGTGATTGAAGGTACATCATACCGGTGACCCTTCCCCACTCTGTGGCCACGGGGTGGGGCTGTGCTAACGTATTGACCCAAAAAGCTTTACAGCTGTGGCGACCGTTGTAAGGAGGGACGATATTATTTTGGGATACTCTAATATAGGGATCCTTTCTTATATGGATCTCTGGCATGAGACCTATAAGAGGTGAATGTCTTTGGAGGCAATTCACCAAAGAGTGGAGTTTTACTCCCACGTTGTACGACTTATTGTTCGTACGGGAAAAAGGTAAAATGAGGTAACGTAAGGTGTTTACCGCTTTTATAAAGTGTTTTGTGCTACCATGCTATGTGTTGCACCTTGTTTGGCATCTTCTTTGCATATCATAATAGCTCATTGAGATTTATTCTCACCCCTCTCCCTTTACTGTTTTAGATCCCGAGACAGGTGGACCGGCCAAGTAAGGGCGGAAAGGAGTTGGATGTGGTATTTTGGGTTTGTCGGGGTACGTATAGGTTGGCGTAGAAATTGTGTATTGATATAATTCTATTAAAGGGTTTGTATTTATAAACTTTAATCTTATTTTATATTCAACATCTTTTTGTAAATCATT
The DNA here is from genome assembly GCA_022495995.1 of Adenophora triphylla var. japonica. Lineage (NCBI taxonomy): Eukaryota > Viridiplantae > Streptophyta > Magnoliopsida > Asterales > Campanulaceae > Adenophora > Adenophora triphylla. The sequence continues at coordinate 48,545 of JAFEMH010001277.1, forward strand.
TATTACTTTCGGAGTTGGTCAACTCTTCCCCCAGCGTAGAAAGGAGTAGAGTTATTTTTAAAATGGGTATGTAAATGGTGTAGCGTTTGGAAGTTAAATCAAAGTTTTTAAAAGTTTAGGATATTTGGGTTAGTTTGAGGACGCTCCAACTCGGGACACGTGTAGGTTCCGGGTCGGGGTCCTCACAATACGTTCTCACTTCTTTGGTTTGAGGCACCATACGTTCTCACTTCTTCGTTTTGAGGCACCATACGTTCTCACTTCTCGGTTTGAGGCACCATACGTTCTCACTTCTTCGGTTTGAGGCACCATACGTTCTCACTTCTCGGTTTGAGGCACCGTACGTTCTCATTTCATTCGGGTCTAAACGCCCACCTCTCAGTCTTTCTCAAATCATTATCCGTAGCCCGGAAGGCTATAAATTACCCGGTTCGGAAGATCATATAAATTTCCCAAAATCATTATCTGTAGCCCGGAAGGCTATAAATTACCCGGTCCGGAAGACCGTATAAATTTCCCAAAATAACGATCGTTAGCCCGGAAGGCTATAAATTACCCGATCGTTAGCCCGAAAGGCTATAAATTACCCGATCGTTAGCCCGGAAGGCTATAAATTACCCGATCGTTAGCCCGAAAGGCTATAAATTACCCGATCCTTAGCCCGGAAGGCTATAAATTACCCGATCCTTAGCCCAGAAGGCTATAAATTACCCGGTCTGGAAGACCGTATAAATTTCCCAGACACAGTCAACCTTCGGGGTGACTCCCCTTGAAACAGTCAATCTTTCGGGGTGACTCCCCTTGGAACAGTCAATCTTCGGGGTGACTCCCCTTGGAACAGTCAATCTTTCGCGGTGACTCCCCTTGGAACAGTCAATCTTCGCGGTGACTCTCCTTGGAACAGTCAACCTTCGGGGTGACTCCCCTTGAAACAGTCAACCTTTCGGGGTGACTCCCTTTGGAACAGTCAATCTTCGGGGTGACTCCCCTTGGAACGGTCACTTTTGGGTACAAAGCCCGTGGCCTTTCATTGGCGCCACCTCTTTGACGAACTACGATTCGGCTTGATTCCCTCACGGGATACGTAGGAATCCTTTTCATAAAAGGTCCAGCCACATGACCACTATGGTCGCTTTCCCCCGAACACAAATGTCCATCTTGACGAACTACGATTCGGCTTGATTCCCCCACGGGATACGTAGGAATCCTTCTCATAAAAGGTCCAGCCATTCGACCTTCTTGGTCATCTTTTTCCCCGCCGTTCGTGTCCGGCTCGGGATTCTCATTTTTGTTGACAAACCCACTTCCCGTGGAAGTGACATCGCCGAGGGGCTCTGTGAGTACCCCGACCCGAACTCGTGTTTTTGGGTCTGCCCATTTATTTAAATTCATTTAGTTTTGGGCCCATTTTTATTATTTATTATTCATTAGTTTTGGGCCTACCTCCCTTCGGCCCAGTCTGCCAGCAAGCAGACCGGTGTCGTACGACACCCCAAATGAATTCCAAATCAGTATTAAATAAGAGGATTATCCTCATTTGTAAAAGGGGGGGGGGACACACAAAAAAGGGGGAACTCTCAGTTTCTTTCTCACTAAGCAACACAGAGATTCTCTCTCTCTCTCTCTCACTTCTCTCTCTCTCTAGCCTGAATAACAGGGATCCCCCTCCCCAATCGGTCTTCTTCCTTACCGTTCACCGGCGATCACTAAGCTCTCCCTCCGCCGTCTTCAACAACCTAATCCCCTTCAATCTCCCTACATCCAACTACAAAGCCCACTATCTCTCAAATCACTCCTCACCATTCTCTTTCTCCATACAAATCGGCAAGGACCATTCTCTCCGGCCAAGCCCCAAATCAACGCCACCGAGTTCTCCAACCTCTATAAACCATTCGCCAACCCTCTTCCTCTCTATAACCACCTCCAACAATAACCGCTTCCACCGAGCTCTCTTCCTCTACCCAAAGCGGCTCCGCCCCCAACGACGCCGAGCCCATCACCGGTTTCTCTCCAGAATCGCCTTCCACACAGTTCCCCTGCTCTGGTGATGACCATTCCCTCTCTAATCGTTCCCAAATCAATCGGTTGAGCACTACCCCAAAACCGAGCTCCTTCCCCTGTTATAGATCGTAAACCCATCCATCAGTCTCTAACTCCCTTGTTCCGGACCTTCAGCTGGGTTCTCCTTCTCCGGCCAAGTCCACCGCCGTCGTCCCCTCTGTTCCGGATCTTAGGCCGGTTCAACCATCATCAACAGCACCAAGTTGAGAAGCTATCTGTTCCTCTACTTCATTGTCCAGGAGCCGATTAGAAGGCTTCCTATACCGACGTGGTATAGGAAGTGTGGACACTACAAGGGTAATCTCTAATCTCGCTCTTCATCTCTTTTCCTGTTTAATCATCTCATGTCATTGCTCTGTTCGTTCATAAGTTGTTGATCTGTAACTAGATGTTGCTCTGTCGTGGGTTATAGTTGTGATACTCATGCTCTGATTCATATGTTTTATCTGTGCAATGGCTTGAGCAGGTTTTTTGTGATTTAGACACACAGATGAGTGTGGATCATCTATATTCACACTCATCTGAGTGTTGATCCCTTCCCCCATGGTTTCTGAATGTGTTGGACCATTTTTTGTTGAGTTAGGAAGTGAGGGTTCTTTAATTGTGACCCAAGAGATGTGGTCATTCACATTGGGTCACAAAAACCCCATGACCTTCCCACAATACTCTTTTGATCTCAGCCTCTTCATTGTTACAGTTTACCTCTTTGTTTGAGTTAGGAGGTGATGGTCCATCATTTACATTTGGCCAACAAAGCCATATGAACCTCCCACCATACTCATTTGTTACTGTTATTCTACTTCTTTCAGTGCTAGAACGGTATTGGTGGCATGTCCACCCCCTTTGTAGAGACAGTCTGAGCTTGGCTTCCTGTGTCATACGACATCCATACTCCTGGGTAATCCTGTGTCGTGTGACACCCAAGGCCTTGAGCAGTCCTGTGTCGTATGACATCCGTGGCCCTGGACAGACTGCCTCAACCCATTTCCTTGTAATTCGATTTCATCAATTGTAAGTGGGATGTGGCCTCCCACAGTAAAAGGTTCACAAGTTGTAATCCCTCATTTTGATTAATAAAGCAAAGCATTAAATCGCATCTTATTACATATATTGTCTCACACAATTGCACACACGTTTGAATGATTTGAATGTTGAACATAGAAAGACTCGTCTACGGACGAGGCGTGTTGGGTGAACTCTCAAGTTCTTCCCAACACGTAACCTGACCCCCGGACCCATCTTCTCTTTAAAAAAGGTTTTTCAATGTTTTCCTTAAAAACGGTGTGGCGACTCCCAAGATAAATTAATTTTATCTTTCACATTTTTTCGGCGAGCGTTCATTCAGCGACCATCCCAAGTTTGCCTTGACTTGGAATGCCGAGGATGGCATGATAGTCACTTGCCAGATCCATGACCACGAATGTTATTGTGACCTCTGCTCGACATTCCAATAATAAGTCAATTATTCCATGGCGTTGACTTTGTGGTTGGTGAAACCTTCCAGTATTCCAGAGTATGGCTCTAGCATGCTATCTTTTAGGTTCATTTTCTGGAAGGTAGAGTAGTACAGAATATCTCGGGAGGCCCCCGAGTCTATGAGGAGTCTTTCGCATTCACAGTTGTCAATCCTCCCTTTGATTACCAAGGGTTGTTCGCGAGCCGCGCGACTTTCGGCCAGTTCATTAGGGGAGAAGCTAATAACTTCCTCCTCCTTATGAATCCAGGCAGGGATATGATAGGCTTACTCAGCTCATGGATCTGATCTTTTAATTTTTTATTAGAGACAGCTTCCTCCCTTATGACATGGAGTTTTGGCTCCAGGAGGTCTTTCCTTCCTTTCATCTTCTTTATCATCGTCGTCGTCCTCTTTTCGCTTTCGTTTATTATCTTTTCGCTTTCGCTTGTTATCTTTTCGCATAACGTAGCGATCTAGCTTTCCCTCGTCTACCCATCTTTGGATCATTCTTTTGAGAGAGATACAGTTTTTCATGTCGTGTCCGTGGTCCTTGTGAAAGACACAGTACATGGAGTTGTCACGGGTGTATTTAGTTCGTTCATCAAGCGGTCGAGGATTCGGTAGATTTACCAACTGCATGATTTCTGTAATAGGTTTGGTGAGAGGGGTAATGACCTCAACTTTTTCAGTAGTCCGAGTTCTATTTTTCCCTTTATAGCCATTTCCATTGGAGGCCTGGTGGGTTCCGGTTGCCTCTGCTTCTGGTTTCTCAGACCTCTTCTTACTTTTCTCTTCTGCTAGAGCTATGGCATAAGCCACATTGTATAGATCTGATTTTGACTTAGGTTCTCTGGCAGAAAGTTCATAGATCAACTGCCCGGATCTCAATCCAGAGTTAAAGCAAACTATCACCTACCGGTCTCAGGCTCTCCTCAACCTGGTTTGCCATGGTCCTGAATCGATTGTAATAACTCAGGGTGGTTTCATTCTTCCCTTGCTCAATGTTAGCAAGGTCTGTCAATCTTTTCTTTCTCTTCCCGGCTGTAGTGAAGTGATCTAGAAATCTCCTTCTCATGATCTTTCAGTTGTCAATGTTTCCCTTCTTTTGTTCGTGAAACCAGGACAGGGCTGTTCCGGACAAGGTACTTGCGAATGCCTTGTAGAGCATATCATCTGCCTTAATGAGGAGGGCCATGGTGGATTCAAAACTTTGCACATGACCCCGTGCATCGGTGGTTCCCGCATACTTATCGAAACTTGGGATTTTAAGAGCCGGATTGGGAGGAAGATCGTTAATCCTTTGGGAGAAAGGACGAGTGGCACTGGTATCGTCATTATCCACTTCCTTCTTTCCCATCTCCATTTCATTTAGTCTCTTTTTCAAGAAGAGAGTTTCTCGTGCATCGATCCCCGAGCTAATATGAGAGCTACAGTGGGTTCTTTCTTTGTTTCGGTGCCCATTTACCCTACTACGTTCCAAGTGTTCTTGATGATTGTCCCTATGGCCAGATGGTGCCTTGTCCCTTCTGGCTGCCAATTCTGAATGGGGAGGAGTCCTGTGATGAGGAGGACTCCTCGGCTGAAGAGGGCTCCTATGACGAGGAGGGCTCCTGTGCCGAGCAGAGGGGTTACGACGAGGAGGAGATTTTTGCATTGCCTGACTATGCCTTGCTCTCAAGTCAGCAGAATCAACCTCCTGTTCCCTTGGGTGGTTCAAACAACTTCTCAAGTCTACCTCATTTCTTATGTTGTCATTCCCATGTGCCTTATGACGGGGAGGGACATCTTGGGAGTTTTGTCTGGATCTACCAGAGATGCTATGGTGAGGGGGATGTTGGTCACGAGGAAGATTTTCTCTATTCCCCTGACTACCACGCCTGCCAACCTGACTCTGCCCTCCAAGGGAATTTTCAGTCCTCATAGGCCTTATAAATTCAGCCAGGGAATGTTCAGGATCTAATTGAAGCAAGGCATTTTGTGTTTCGTAAATGCGTTGCAAAGTTTTCATCTGTTGATGTAGTAGAGTTCTGCGATCAATTTGTGGGGGAGGGGGAGCCCCAGTTCCCCCTAGACGGCATTCCTCGTCGTCTGGCAACCGACAAGTCTTCCTCGGCCCCGACGACGAGGAGGATTCGTCTGGACTGTGTCAGTTAGGCTGTCCCCTAGCAGTACGTCCGTCTTCCATCAGAATTTTTCAAGCTATTCGATGGGTGTTTCGAATCGCTTTCCGGCAATAGAACCAAACTGATGATGCCAAAAACGTTCGGATCAGCCAAAATTCAGTGGCTGGTTGTATCCTGGATGATTGAATAGCCTGAAAAAGATGAACAAACACATAAACTAAGTCGGGGCTTCACCGGCGAATGCCCTCCGGCGTGAGAGTAAGTATTTGTATTTAGAATGAGAAATCAATTGACAAGAGTTTAGATTCAAAAGATGTGTTATCAAAATAATGTGAATTATGGCTTGTATATATATATGCATAGCATTGTAAAATTCTTGTTGAATAGGAATTCGTAGGTAAGGAGTTTATAATCCTAGAGGGATTATAACTGTTCAGTCCTTGTTGGATGACAAACCGTGTGAGATAAAGTTATAATCCTAGGGGTATTATAACTGTTCACAGTCCTTATTTTGAATAGGATTGGATAATACCAATCTACACGTGTGCCATTGGAGGCGGGCTTCCTCGTCGTACATGGCTTGGTCAGCCTATATTGAGCCGAGGAAGGGAATTGTAATGATGGTGATGAAGCCCATTTCCTTGTATTATATGGAGACCGAGGAGGGGCTCCTCGTCTTTGAAGGAAGGCTTTGCTCGGCCTTGAGAGATACCTTGCTCGACATTCAGTTTTATTGGGCCTTAGTCATTATACACTAAGCTATGCCTAAGTTGACATAGTGGGAATGACAGGTAAGACGAGCAAAGGTAGGGAAAACCCACTCCTTTTGTCGTAATTGAGACTTGTATGAATTATATTTTGAGTCTAATTCATTGGGCCTTGCCCGGCTACGAATTCACGTTCGTACCTTGATTTATAATGTTCAATTGGTTTAAGTATGAAAAGGTATATAACCTGTGTTTGGATAGCTTGGAATGACAGTTGAGTTCCATTAAGAGAAGAAGTAAGAGCTCTGGCTAGATTTGAAGCTGATGAATTGAATGGAACTAATAATCTGGCAATAGTGTGTATTTCCGAAAGTGATTTATTGTGGAATTGAATGGACTGTAAATATTGGTTGTGCTCGATTTCTTTGGTGATCACACATAGTTTGGCGACAATGAAGCTCGACAACCCCTGCAAATTCCACATGATCAAAACAATATATGATAAATTTGATTACAATGGAATATAGATAAATATAAACTACTTACAAGAAGGATAATAAAGCAAACGGGGCGGAGGAAGATTAGGCTCCACGACGACGACAACTTCATGTTAGCTTTTAATATCTGCAACTGCAAGAAGAAGAAAGGTTGAAGCATTTAATCAACAACATGATGATTTTTTTGTAATTCCATTAATCAATTACTATTATGATATTAATATGATCAAAATCTAACTTTGAACTAAATTCAAGAACTACAATATTTTTACAGAATTAAACAGAGTAGGCTAAATAAACTTTAAATATATACCTTCATAAACCCATTATTTAGAAACGGGAGATTAATGGCAGAGATGAACATAGAAGCAAAAATAAAAATAAAAATAAAAATCTTGAAAGTAGCTTAAAAGTAGGGATTGAGGGAGTCAATAATTTAGAAGAAAATCTTGAATTTAGCTTTTAAATAGGGAACTAGTTAAGACTAAGAGTCTCTGAGTATATCTTCTATTAAATTTGTTACCTACTCTAAACACCATCCGTTAGATTTAGAATTTTGGTTAAATTGAGTTAACTTTGATCAAGTAATTTAAATAAAAAATACGAGTAATTATTATAATAAAAATCTAAAAATTGTTATTGAGAGTATTATTAATCGTGATACAATAACAATTTTTAAATTTTTATTAGGATAATTATTTTTATTTAAATTACCTGGTAAAAGTGTTATCAAATTTATCAAATTCCTAAATCGAACGGGACGGAGGGAGCATAGAATAGGACTAAAATTACCAAACACCAGACAATTAATTTGTGAGAATTATTGTGGTAAAAAATAATCTATTATTTGATTGCTATATATTAGTATTCTCCTTTTTGAACCGTCAAAATTTTCAATATCTTTTTCATTGTTTCCATAAATCTTAGGGCTCTTATTAATAGTAGGGTGTGAATTTGGGTATGGGGTTGTGCAGTTAGATTTAGATGGTGTGTTTGGCTCGATATCGATCTTTTTAAGTTAATTTCAATCTTAATGGTTCATATTTGTAGTGTTATTTGAAGTTATTTTGAACGTCTCATATGTTAATTACCAGTTGTTTCAATGTCACGGTGGTAACTGTTACGTCGGACAAACAAATAAAAAGCATAATCCAAGAAAATTTTCTCAACCAATTCATTTTGTACAGCGATATTGGCGGTTCTAATCTTAGGAATTCGACACTGCTCTTGCCTGTTCTAATCTTAGGAACTCGACACTGCTCTTGTGAGCTCCTGCCCGATGCTGCCACCACATCCCGTTTTGGTGCTCGATGGACGAGATGACTTTGAGCTTTGATGGACCAACATTTTATCAAAAAGATCTCAACCGTAAGAGGAGGGAGGAGAGCCGGCTTTATCAAAAAGATCTCAACCGTGAGAGGAGGAAGGAGAGCCGGCATGGCCTGACAGACCTCTCCTTCCACACCTCCATTACAACATTAACCTCTTGCTAATCAATAAACAACATTCCAACCACAAATAGGACAAACATAGCATATCATTAGTTGTTTGAATGATGTTTCAAGGGAATTACTGACTAAAAAAAGATCAAATATCACACAATTTTATTCTTATAATATTACATTCCAAGTATTCGTCCTTGCCAACATTGATTCATGATCAACTCCTACATAACAAGAATCCAAAGAGAAACAGAAAGGTAACCCGAAAAAGAAGAAAGAGGTTAATTAGTGACGGGCGACAGCGGCAGCGGCAGTGAGAGACTGACGGCATTAGTCTTGGGCTTCTTGATAATCAAAACAGGGCACTTTACGTTCTGTGCGCAGTGATTGCTTACACTCCCAAGAAATGCCCTCTTGATCAAGCCATATCCGTGGGAGCCCATCACCACCATATCAACACCCAACTTATCTGCCATTTCACATATCACGTCTCTTGCATCTCCATACTCCACCCTACTCTCCACCTTTACCTGCAATTACAAGATAAATAAATAAGGGCGGCTTCCTCTCTGAGGTAACAATTTTCATGATATTTTAGCGGGTTCCCGTTAAAAAATGAATGTCCATTTTTGTTCTGGGGTAGTATTTAGCATGAAAAGGAATCACAAATTTCACCCCAAATGAACACAAACAAGCAAGGCATATTCCCTTCATTCCAATTGCATAAATCAAGAAAAATTCTAGAAAGTCATTAACTTCCCAACTGTTAAACTACAGTCTATTTTTGTTCTCATTATCTTTATTGTTACACAATACGGAGTATATCCCACATCTACTCATAAAAAAAGAACATGAACTGACATATAGTCCCTCTGTCCCATAAAACATTACCCCTTTTACTATTTTGAACGTCTCACTTGTCTCACTTTAAAGTCCCACTTTCCTAAAAAGGAAAAAAAAATTACTATTCTCTCCGCTCATTCTCTCTCCTCCCATTCACAACACTTTTCAAATTTACTATTTTCTCCGCTCATTCTCTCTCCTCACACTCACAACACATACTTTAATAACATTATTTCTTATTTTTCGTTCTCAATAGTAAAGGGGTAAAGTTATTCGGGACGGAGGGAGTAGACTTTAGAAGCGACTGAACGTCCAATCACATATCCCAGAATAAAAATCGCACCTTTTTTTTTTTTTTTCGAAAAAAAAATTGAAGGAAAAAATTGGTGACTCACCTCCTTGAGGATGTCCTTACAAAGTCTCTTGGCCTTTTGAATCACAGAGTCAGCAACTTCCTCACTGTACTTCTCCATCGTCGCCAATATATCACTCGAAAACATATACCCTGTTGGTGGTCGAATATTAATTAATTTACCAAAATTCAAAATTAATATCAAAATTACTACTACTATGACTGACAGATACCTTCATTGGAATGGCGGAGCCTACCTGTTCCATCAAGGCCAGAGTAGACAGGACGGGGCGGTTTGGCGTAGAGGAGGATGAGGGTATCTTTTGAATCTCCGGAGGATACGACGACGTTGTTGAGGCACCATGACAGAGCATACATGCTCTCCTCCCCTTGGTCCACCGCCACCAGAATCTTCCTCTCCTTCGCTCCGGTGACTCCTCCGGCTGCTGCTGCTGCTGCTGCCGCCATTTCTAATAACCCAGTCGGAAAAAATTAAGCTCTTTTGACAACGATTGATGTTTTGATTGTGGGTAAACACTAGATGCAGATTGCAGACTGAAACAGGGAACGGAGATATTTATTCAAGAGTGGAAATAGTGGGTTTCCTTTAAAAAGGAAGAAACAGGGGAAGAAAGCTGTTGGCGGTTTGTGGATTTGCTTCACTTCACAAAATTCATAGCGGTTTTCCAGAGTAGGTGTTCATGTATATCTGGTTTCTGCCCCTGGTTTTTCCCAATTTTTTTTTTTTTTTCTTTTACATCCTTTGTCCCGTCCGAGCTAAATTTACAAATAAAATAGGATCCTACTATTTACATTTTTTTATTAAAATAATGTACAAACAACCTAAATATACTCCCTCCGTCCCGGAACAATCTTCACACTTTTTCTTTTGGGCGTCCCAAAACTTACTTCACACATTTAAAACTTACCTAAAATGGAAAGAAATCTTTACTATTTCCTCCACTCATTCTCTCTCCTACATTATTTTAATACTCACAACACCATTATAATTTACTATTCTCTCCACTCATTCTCTCTCCTATTTTATTTTCACACTCACAACACTTTCAATATAATACTCCCTCCTTAAAACCAGTGCAAACAGTGTTTGTGAACATTGTTCCGGGACGGAGGGAGTATATGAGTAAGTTTTTGAGGAAATCTGTTTCTCCTTAAGTTATAAAAAGCCCACTTTTCATTCTTAAAAATATCAAGTTTAGTCCTTAAAACATTGAATTTAGGCCTTAAAGTACCTTAAAATAAAATAGTGAGTTTAGGCGTTAAAACAGTGATTTTAAACTAGAAAATAAAATAGCGAGTTTAGGCTTAAAACAGTGAGTTTAGGCTTTAAAACATCAAGTCGATATATTTAAAAACAGGACTTTTTATAACTTATGGAGAAACATGTTTCCCCCAAAATTTTCTTAATATATACTCCCTCCGTCCCGCTTGAAATTGCACACTTACTGTTTGCGCGTGGATTAAGGAAAAAAATAATGATATAAATGTTGTGAGTGTAAACGTAAAATAGGAGAGAGAATGAGTGAAGGGAAATAGGAATAGTAAATTATAATGGTGTTGTGAGTATTAAAATAATGTAGGAGAGAAAATGAGTGGAGGAAATAGTAAATATTTTTTGCCATTTTAGAAAATATACAATTTATAATGAAACACCCAATAAAAAAAATATGCAATTTGTAGCGGGACAGAGGGAGTATAGACATGCTAATCAACTTTTATTAATTGTGAAAAGTTTGTATAAGTTAATAATTGAAGCCTTGTTTTTACATTTAACCTTTTCATTCAAGTCTCCTACTTTAATGTAATAATTATAGTGTCTTCCCCATATATACTAGCCTTTTAGTATTTAAAATAGGGATGATTTACTTACATCAATAACTAAATATTATGATACTTTTAGTTTTACTCATATTTTAATTTATAATTTAATTTTTGGTTAATTTCAATATATTATGCTATTTACTCCTCCGTCCCAAAAAAAGTGTTGCCATTTTAGGTCTGACACGCAAATTAAGGAAAAAAGTGGAAAGAAAAAATATTGTGAGTGTAATTTGAAAAGAGGAGAGAGAATTAGTGGAGGAAATAGTAAATTTAAAAAGTGTTGTGAGTGTAATAGTGTTTTAGGAGAGAGAATGAGTGGAGGGAATAGTGAGTGGATGTAATAGAATATTAATAAAATATTTCCATTTTAGGAAAGGTGACGCTTCAAATGAAACGCCATTTTGGATAAAAAGTGACGAATTTTCTGGGATGGAGGGAGTACTCCCTCCATTATATACTCCCTCCATTATATACTCCGTTCCCAACCTACATGCTCGGCTTGACTTTTCACGTAAACTAAGGAGAGAGTATTATATTGAAAGTGTTGTGAGTGTGAAAATAAAATAGGAGAGAGAATGAGTGAAGGGAATAGTAAATTATAATGGTGTTGTGAGTATTAAAATAATGTAGGAGAGAGAATGAGTGGAGGGAATAGTAAAGATTTCTTTCCATTTTAGAAAATGTGCACGTAGATTTGGGACACCCAAAATGGAAAGTGTGCACTTAGGTTGGGAACGGAGGGAGTATATATTTATCTAAATAAATTATTATGCTAATATTAAAAATTAAAGTAATTTATCTATAACATTCAAAAGAAGTTAACTCATTTCATATCTTGACTCAATCCAATAAAATAAATTCAGTAGTATAATTAGAGCACAAATATTGCTGATAATTGTCAATCTGATTCAAATATGGAGTAGCCCATTCAGCTGCATAATTATATTTGAAATGAACTCACTGTGGCATGAGAGTAGGCATTGATTACTCTCATGTCATTGTTACTTGGACGTGATGATTATCATTAACGTGTATGATTGCAATTGAAACATGTTGATACCATGGGGGAGGACTAGATCGGAGCGGTAAGTGCGTCATGCTGCCTGCAATGCTTAGAACATGTAATATCACTTTGTACTTTGAATCAATAAGGACACCCAATTCAGGCATACTCATCCAATACTCAGAAGGTGCACATCTATCAATCTCAAAGAAATTCAATGAATTATTAACATTAACCATTCTCCAATCCAAACTTCTCGACATATTCTGCTTTGTACGTGACCAACTCTTCTATCAAATTATGTTGAAAAGTGGGCCATGCATCTTCGTGAAGGCTGATACATACAGCTATTGCTCAAAATCCACAATTTCCATCATTTCTTACCTCGTGTACCTGCATAATGTAATGATGAAGTATAGCCGGAAATTGATAAACGTAGGGATGAAAAGAGTATTGTTGGTCCATCGAGTAATTGTGTCGTGCTGGTTCTGAAAACTGAGATTTATTAACCTTAATAAATCTTGCGGAGGAACAAATATGTCTAGGAGGTTTCTGAGCTGGTTTTTGAGTTGGTTTCTGAGCTAGTATATGCGAATCAACACGATTTTTTCTGAAAATTTTATCCTTTATGGAGGGACGCCCATGAGTTGTAGCGTGAAAAGTTGGTTCATGAATCAAAGTTGTTGATGGCACGATTATCTCCCTCAACTTTCTAAGAAAACTGAATTTACCAGATTTTGGCTGTTTTTGAACTGTGCATTAAACATTTGTAGCTCAATTTCGCAGCCAAAATCATCATCTTCTATAGATATGCACGGTAATAAGTCAAGCTTCCTCCAAAACTTATCGATTGAATCAAGTGGGATAGGATGACGTTTACTGAAATATATTACTTGTTCAGGCGCACATGGCAGCTCATGACTTATATGCAACTGACATCCACAATTTTCAGAGTAAAATCCATTATTTATAGACCGCTCAAATTCCTTGAATATTATTTCAAAAGCATATATTGAAATGAAACCACGCAGTTCTCGGAAGAATGATGTGTTGAACCGATGCCAAACCATAATTTTGCTCTATTCAAGACTTGCTTTGAAAGATGTGACTTGTGACTTAATGACTTGGTGAATATAGGACAATGATCTTTCTAAATATGAATGTGAGGACTCCAAGTATCGTTTTAACTTAGCATCCTGACTTTCCACTCGATTTGTTGTGTGATTTTCGAAGTTAAAAATTTTGTCGTTCCAAGCAGATACAAACATTTCCTTATAAGGTGCGAGCCAAGTTTCATTTACATAAGTAAGGACACCTGAAAATTCAAACAAATTTCGTTTATTTTTATGAATATTAACTTATAAATATATACTCTCTCTGTCCCACCCGACTTAGGATTCGGCATGGGGATTAAAAAAACAATTATAATAAGAGAAGAGATAATGATTGTAGGAGGTGTTGTGAGTATGAAAAGTAAAATAAGAGAGATAATGAGTGGGAGAAATAGTAAGGAGATTGTTATTATGAGTATGACAAGTGGGTCACATTAAATATAAAAATAATATAAACTTGCTATTTTGGATCGTACTAAGTCGAGTAGGACGCCCAAAATGGCAAATTGTCCTAAGTCAGGTGGGACGGATGGAGTAAATATAAATAATGATTTCAAGAGTACCCGAAAAGTCAAGCAATATTGTTTCGAGTTGTGCAAAGTTAGACATGTATACTTCCTCAGTTTCAAATTCAGTGAGTCTGGTCCATGCTTTATAGAAGATATTTCAATATTCACGTGATTTATTGTTTGTCTGCACTTCTTCAAAATACTTTTAGAGATGTGCCATCTGCAAAGAAATCTTTTGGCTTTCGAAATACATTGTTTCATGCATTCATCAGAGCCAACTCCCTATCTGTAATGACAACACGTGGAGCAGTACATCCACCCATTGTTGATTTAAGACATTTTAATGCCCACATATAGTTGGACTCTTTTTCTTTATGCATAAAGACGAATGTTATGCGAAATGTCATGTTAGTGGAAGATACGCCAACAATTTCAAGGAGAGGTATCTTGTACCTGTTCGTTTTGTATGTTGCATACATCAATAATACATATGAAAATGCACGCCATATCTCCAATGATTTTGGATAGGCAAAAAATAAATCTTCTAACTCATTGGTTGTATCATATGTACGGCTATAAAAATATATAGCCATTTTGTTGTAAAAACGTCATAACAACCTCCATTTGATTTGTCCTAGCTTTTTCTGTCGCATAAAGATTTTGATGTGCATTGTATATTGGTTTGATAGTTGACATATTAACTTTATTTTGTTGCTTTAGTGTTGTCAAGATAGCCCATGGTTTTACGAACTTTTTTGACAAATCTTCCACTATCTGAGCTTTATTTTCAGACAACCGCTTTGGATATGGATGACCACACATGTGTAACGCATGATCATGATTATGTATTTCACGTGTTACATCTGAAATTGTCAATGGCTTAATAAAGGAGAAAAACAAAATGAGTGTTATCAATAGTATTGCCATCACTAATAACAACAATATTCACACAAATCCAAAAAGACGAAAATAATTGAGAGATTTTAAAGCATCGAAAATAAAATAAACATAAGAGAATAGATTTTTCTCAAATTATATAAATATAACTTGAGGGAGCTCGGATGGCAATACCTTTCTTATAAATAAACTTTCGTTACAAGGCCAGAAAAGTTTTCTAATGATTTTCAATCAATAGCTCAATGGAACGACTATTATAGAACACACTCACTGTAATAACTATCTATCTCACACACAGAAACACTCTTGGAATAAGACCTAATCACTATAACTCACTGGTGTTGGATAGAGTGTTGTCAACACATGAGACAACACTGTGAGACTGTGTTTTATCTTGTACAAATCTCAACTATGTATTGGGTGGTTTGATGTTGTAGGATGCTTGCACATATATAGGCTTTTAGAACTTGGATCCTACTCAATCTCGCTAGAAATCAGCCATGAGAGAGAAGTGGAACCACATTTCCACTTTTAGCTCTACCTTCTTATTTGTAGTAAGACTTGGTCTTCTCTTGCTTCATTGCTTGTATATCCAAGCTTCATCAGCCTTGTACACGTTATCTTCAGTGTCTTCCATTTAGATAAGTCTTTAACCAACTTTACTTGGTCTCCACTTTTACACATAAATGAGGATTTATGTGTAACTTCCTTTTTTTTTACACAATTGCCATGCCTTGTACAACCATTAAGACCTGTTCAAACACATTTCTAACAAACTAATAGCAGACATGAAAACAACTAACTATCACTTTATAATTTATGAATAACATGTAGTAACTATCCTCATTTTAAACTGTCAGCACGACGATAATACATGAGGCAACATCAGTGACAACACTGGTGTGACAACACTGGTGTGGCAACACAGGAGACAACACCAATAGCAACACTGGTGTTAACACTAACAATCTCCCCCTTAGTTACATATTTCTTCACAAAATACAAAGTGATGTTCATGCATAAGAATGTTAGTTATGTAACTCGAGATTATATCTTCCCCTTAATATTTTACTCCCCCTTAACCTAAGATTTAAGACAAACCAAACCAAGGATTATTATAAACTAATAAAATATCCCCAGAAAAAACTTTCCAACAAACAGCCAAAATCAAAACAAAAACATAATTTGTTTAAACAACAAACCAAATAAATAAAAATTGTTTTCGATCACCAAATCCAAGAAAAATGTTAACCCCATCAACCTCTAGCTTCAGTGGTTGGATCAGTTTGAGGATCAACCCTTGCACCTTCTGTTCCACCTTCACCTTGCACGTAAATTACAATTTACGTGTAAATGTAAAGATCAAGCAAAGGTTGATGAAGTTATCCATATGGATGATCTAAAGAGATAATGAGTACAAGATCAAAGAAGCACATAGTACAAGTGGAGTAGCTAGTAAAGACCAAATCTTCCTACAATCATGGAAGAATGAAGCTCAAAATGGAAAGTGGTTCCACCTTCCCACACATAGGAAAATTATGGTTACATGGAGTAGGATGCACGTTCATCAGGCCTATATAAGTGCAAGATCATTACAACTTCAAACTACACAATCCATAAGCAAAGATCTGAACTTAGAGAGAACACACCTTCGGAGTATTGCCCTTAATGCTGCCAACACTTTACCCAACACCTGTGAGCTAGAGTATTTTAGATTTCACTCTTTGAGTGTTTATGAGTGTGAGGAAGAGTGTTGTTATAGAAGAGTGTGTTCTATATTATTCGTTCCATAGTACTTTGATGTATAATTATTAGGAAACTTTCCGCCTTTGTACGCATACCTCAAATTTATAGATGTCTTCGCCTTCGGGCACCCTCAAGTTATATTTATATAACTTGAGAAAAATCTTCTCTCTTGTGTGGTTTGACTTTTCCGTTGCAAAACTTTTTCAAAAGTAATTATTGTTTAGTTTGTTGGATTGTCATCAAACAGTGTTGTCATAAGTGTTGCCAATACTTGGGACAACACCTGTATTGTTTTTTCCTCTTTTAAGCCATTGACAATTTCAATTGGTATTAGAGCAGACACTTGATTACACTAAGTGTTCGGTCCTTTTGTCATGGCTTTGAACCTTACTAATCCAATTCTAGGGAGATTGTCTATTCTTTATTTATATGTAAAGACTCTCTTGTGTTCGTACATCAAATTAATTAATGTTTGGGCATTGAGGTCTATTACCAATGTCCTTACAATAGAAAATTCATTGAGGTCAAATCTAACCAAGTTGGGTCTCAAACAACTCGAGTTCGTCCATACATGTTCGGATTTGAGACACTATGTTAACAATTGCACTAATACCTTGAGAAAGGTTAGTAAAAATTGTGGGTGTACCTTAGTTATGAAGAGGAAGAGGAACCTGACCAATCGTATATGATGGATGCGATTTGGGAGCATTTATTGTCAGATTTTGAAGGTGTTGTGTCTGGTGTTGCCCGGAGTGAAACAACACCAACACTCAGCATCAGGTATAATATTTTTGATTTTTCTGACACTTTTTACTTTCATAGTTCAATTAGTGTTGATACAGGAAGTCCAGATGAGGAAGATTCAAGCAATTAACAAAGAAAAATGGGAAGCTTGACAAGGTAAAGTGCAGATTGAAGCTAGCTGAGGCCACTTTCAAGAAACTCAACACGGGGTATTCGAAATTGGATGAGATACTCAACAAGAGTAAGCCTCTCAAAGCAGGTATTGGATTTCAAGACTCACTTGATAAAATCACTCCTACCTTGATAAATGAGGAAACTAAAATGAATTTTGTAAAAGAACATGAAAAAGAGAAAGGTAGTGTCATCTATTGAGATTTCTGACCATCCATGTGTGTGTGATTATTGTCACACTGCTGGACATACCAAATCTGAATGTTTTACTATTCAAAAGAAACAGTCCACTTCACAAGTATTGCCTCAAGTGTTACCCAACACTCGAGACAATACAGGTGTTCAGAAAAACAAAAATTCAAAAAAGAAAACTTGGTGTCCTAAAATAAATGTGAAATGCAATGTTGTTTTTACTGCTTTGAGAACTAATATCTCAGGTTCGTGGTACTTTGATAGTGGTTGTTCTTGATATATGACGAGAACAAAAATATTCTTGAAATTATATAAACCTATCTAAGGAGGTTACTTGTCTTATGGAGGTGGAGGAAAGAGCAAGATTCTAGGGAAATGAACACTTGATATTGTCGAATTTTCTGCCTTATAGAATGTCTTGCACGTTTATGGCTTGGTAGCTAATTTGATTAGCATTAGCCTATTATGTGATGACAACTTAGAAGTAAAATTTAAAAACAATACTTGTGAAGTTTTGATCATAATAACACTTGTGCTATGACAGGAACTAGATCAAGTGATAATTGCTATCTTGTTATCAAAATTGTCTTGCATTTCGTGTGTATAATTTGAGATTGAGAATCGTTCAAGAGTATGCAAATATTTTGTTTGATGATTTGGCTAGCATTGCAGGTGAACTAGTTGTAAACACTTCTTTAATATGGTTTGAACAACTTTAAGAAGCTACTTGAGAAAGTGTTACCTCGAATGTTGGTCCATTTGTTGAGTCTGGTGTTGGACCAAGTGTTTTCATTGATACGGCAACACCAGAGATAACAACATAAATCATTACGAGTGCAGAAAATGAAAATGATGAGAACTTCAATGGAGTTAATGATCAAGTGAAAAGGGATTCCGCTTTGAGAATTCAAAAGAATCATTTTATAACCGAAGTGATAGGGGGAGTAAACGAAAGGATACAAACAAGACATAAAGAACATGTAAATTATCGAGACATGATAAAATATACTAAGGTCACTCTTGTTTTGTATCTAAATTTGAATCTAAAAGAGTTCTTAATGCATTAAATGATGATTTTTTTATTCAAGTTTTTAACCAAGAGAGATTTTATAGTTTGAAAAAATCTCTTGGTCTTTGTTTCGTTTAAAACTCCTGAATTATTTTGTTGTACATTATGTTTCATTAATTTTTGTTTTTTATTTTCTTTTATTTAAAAAAAAACCTCTGTTTAATCTGCTGTCTCAAAATTTTGTCATTGGTGTTACCAACACTTGTAGCATCACTACGTAATTAAAAAAAAAAATTTTTTTTGCATGTCTTCTTAATTTGTTGTCTTAAAATGGCACATGCTGACATTTTTGTTATAGTATGTGTATATACTTATGTTAACATGTTAACCTTTTTGTTCTAGTATGTGTATATAATTAGGTTAACATGATGATAAGTTCCCATTTGTGTTTGAATTAACAAAGTCACTAATTATGTGGTTGATGTTTTATAGGAAAATATCGTTTGAAATATTTTTAAAGTAATTTGGGGCACATCGTTTGTTGAGATGATACTTTCTTGTCAAACGGGAGTATAATATATTGATTTTATACTTAGTATTCAATACATGGAGCTCGCTAATAAAGTGTACTCTACTTGAAAGGTATAAAATTAAATATATCACTTTACACTTTAATAAAAAAAAACTCGGGGCACGAATCTCGCTACTACGATGCTTCCTTATAAATAAAGTGAGTGTAAAGTTTGTTTAAAAATTGTCTAAGTATTGATAATTAAAGGTTCATATGTTTTGATAAATATCAAGGGGATCTTATTCAATTGTGTTGTATTATGTGTTGCCTAACATTGCTAGTAACACATTAGTATGTGCTACATTTATTTTTTTCTTTCTTGTTTTTATTTTTGAATTTTTATTAATTAAAAAATTCTAAATTTTAAATTGCTAGAAGTAATTAAGGATTTTCCATTATTTTGAAGTTCAAATTATGAACTTGATTCTCAAATGAAATCTAAAATATTTGAATTTCATTTAATTACTTTTATCTTCAGTTTTTTTTTAAAATTTGTATAATTAACATAAAAAACATCTTGTGGCCGGATTTCATTGTGGTATTTGGAATAGGTTTGTTCCTCTTATGGTTAAGATTTTTATCAATCTAGTCAATAAGAGAGGAGAATTTTTTGAAGAAAAATTAGGTAAAGTGAATTAATTCAAATCAATCACTCATATTATTCCTATTTTCTCTCCCTACCTCCCTTATTTACTCCCTCTTTCTCCGTCTCTTTCCTTATTACTCTCTCTCTCTAAAAAAAAAAAAACAACTCTATATACTCATCTAAACCCTTTTCCCAAAAGTTTTCATGGATTCTCCAAGTTAAAACCCCTTAGATTCACCATACATTGTTTCCATTAAGATCAACTCATATGTTGCATATTGTATTTCAACATTAATGGAAACCTCTCACCTAACACCATTATCAACACAATAGCCAACTCATATGCTACTATCCAAGCTTTACCAAGGTTTTGTAAAGATTATATGATGGAGTGTTTCTGATCAAAATGCTCCAGTTTACGTTAATACTACATATTACAAATGTTGAAGAAAATGTTGTTTCTTGTGTTGCCAACACCGGTGACAACACTTGAATCAACACATGCACATTTTTTTCCTTTCGAATTTCTCATATCACAAGCTGAAAGGTTGACTGCTTAAGTAGTGTAAATTACTACAGTTTGTGATGAATTATTCTTGAGGCGTCTTTCTTCACACAAAGGGGGAGAAAATGGTGATGTTAGATACGTGGTGATGGATGCATGTGTTGCGTTGCCAATATTCCCGATAAATGCCAAGTGATTAAATATGAATATGACTGAAATGTGCTCTGTGTGGTGAACTCCATAACTCCAGGAACTTTGAATGAGTTTAAGGTTCTATATTGAATGAAATCTTACTTAGAGTAATTTGATAGAGTAATTTGATATTTAGGGGGAGTTTAATGGTTTATGAGAGAGTGAAATTGTGATCCTATTAATGTTAGATGTTGGGAAAATGTTACAACATTTGATTTTATTTTTTAATAAAATCTTACATTAAGGGGGAGTGTATTGTTAAGGGGAAAATCTATGTAAGGGCGAGATACTTTCTTTGTCTAACATTTTCTTTCAGGAACATCACTTTTATTTTGTAAAGAAATGTGAAACTAAAGGGGAGATTGTTAGTTCAAACACTAGTGTTGCCTCCTATGTTACCAAACGGGATTGATATAGTTTCATCATTTTATTCAACAAAATTATTTGATTTTGATATTATTTATTCTCTGTGTTTTAGTGTTATTGTAGGTCCAAATAATGATGAAAGGTTGATCTATTTTGGAGATATATGCCTAACACTTTTTATGCAGGAACATCACTTTATGTTTTCCAGTTGCATCAACTAAAGGGGATATTGTTAGTGTCAACACTTGTGTTGGCACTAGCATTGCCTTCGTTGTTGCCACTGTGCTGACAGTTCAAATTAAGTCATTAGTTGCTACATTTTATTTATAAAAACAAAGTGATTGTTAATTATAATTATGTCTATTTTTAATGTGTTAGAAGTATGTTTAACAGGTCAAAAGGACTGAACAAAACTTGGACAATTAAAGATTAAAGGAAATTACACGTAAATTATAATTTACGTGTAAATGTGGAGATCAATCCATATGGATGATCTAAAGAGATAATGAGTACAAGATTAAAGAAGCACTGTGAAATTGTCTATGGCTTAGAACAAGTGAGGTGAAACTCACAAGGTGAGACGAAACTCACAAGTGTTGTCTTTAGTGTTGGCAACACTAACAACAACACATATACCAATTCTAGAAAAACACAAATCAATAGAAATAAATATAATTTGCAGCGGAAGAATTAAAGCAATACACAAGAATATAATTTTTATCAAGTTATATAAATATATAACTTGATGGGTGCCTTGAAGGCAAGACCTTTCTATTAATAATATGAAATCAATACAAGGTCGAAGAAGTTCCTTAATGATAAACGAACCCTGATATAAGGAACAACATATACACGAATTCTCTCTGAAAATGAACACTCAAAACCTCACAAAAATATAAAAATCTATATGAAATTCTCGAGTGTTGACCGAGTGTCGCCGACACTTGAATGGCAACACTTGAGAGCGTAATTCTACTTCTTGTGCAGTTGCGTTTTACGGGTGGATGATCTTCAATGAAGATCCACTGCACTATTTATAGGCCACAAAGTCTTGGAGCCTACTCAAAATGATCAGCAACAGCTTGGAGTTTGTTTCATCCATTTTAGCCACTCGCCTCATATGTAGAAGACCTAGTCTTCTCTTGCTTCTCTTGCTTGTACCTCTTAGCTTTGAATGCCTTGTACTCTGACTTGTTCTCCCCCAGAATAGCTGAATAAAATATCTCTTTGCTTGGTCATTAATTAAACAAATAAACACATGTTTATTTGTTAATTTCTTCTTCTTGTAACTCTCGCCTGGGCAGTTTCTGTTGCTCTTTTCAAGCTCATTTTAAGGTGACTAACTACTGTTATATAAACATTAATTTACACATTAATATTTGTGAAAAATACAGTAACTAACTCAGTGTTGTCAATTCCAAATGGCAACACTTGTGGCAACACCAGTGGCAACACTGATTTGCAACACTTGAGACAACATTCATGGTAACACATGATTTTAACATTAACACACTGAGTACAAGTGAAGTATCTAGTGAAGACCAAGTATTCCTACAATCATGAAAGAATGAAGCTCAAAATGAAAAGTGGTTCCACCTTCCCACACATGGCGACATTATGGTTAAATGGAGTAGGTTGCACGTTCATCCAACCTAAATAAGTGCAAGATCATTACAACTTCAAACTAAATAATCCATAAGCAAAGATCTGCACTTGGAGAGAACATACCTTTGTAGTATTGTCCTTAGTGTTGCCAACACCTTACCCAACACCAGTGAAATAAAGTATTTTAGCTTTCACTCTTTGAGTGTTTCTGAGTGTGAGGAAGAGTGTTGTTATATAAGAATGTGTTCTAGAGTATTCGTTCCTTTGAGCCCGGACCAGCTAGATCGGGCCCAAGCTCGGTCTGGTTCAAAGACCTAGTATGACGTGGCGTTCCCTAGACCGCCAGAGTCAAGACCGCGGACAGATAGACCCTCGAGGTCAAGACCGCGTTCCTCTCATCCCATCCCCGTCAAAATCGAAGGGATTCGGACCGTCAGCCTGGTGACTGCGGGAGTTGTGACCGTCCCATCCGTGTCCGCATCAAGTACCATTGACCGCGTCCAAGATATTGACTACGGTCTTATCCCAGACTCCCGGTTAAAGCCAAAGCTTATTGAGCAAGTTTACTTACTGGCTCTGACAGCACAGTAACCGGCTCACTCCCATCACATTGAATGTGGCTCAGACACAGGCGCCTACTATCGCCATTAATGCGCCGCGCCAACTCTCCCAAATACACGGCTCCCGTCCCTTTCAGCGACATCCCCTCTGACAGTGAATCTTCCTTCCCTGACAGAGCCAATTCGATGTGGACACGTGTATCTGGTCAAAGACTAAGATGCCCTTTAGGGCTGACCTCATGGCTTACCTCAACAAGCACCTCTCCATCACCTATAAATAGAAGACTTTTGTCCCCTTGAACAAGGTAAGTGTCAAATTGACATTGTAAGTCATTGTCTAATCCCTAAACACATACACCCACACTCTAAAACATTCCAAGGTCTTATTCTCAAATTATTATATCTCTCTTGATATCTTATCCTCACATCCGAGGGCCTGAATTGGATTAACATCCGACTTTAACCTTAAAGATGCTTTGCTTTGTTGTGTTTTAGGTATATTCAAATATATCCTGTCAGATATCCTATCAACTGTTCTGACCCCAAAAGCTTTGACTCATCAGTTCATAAATAATACTAGTAATACTTAAGACAACACCCGTATTGTTTTTTCCTCTTTATGTCATTTACAATTTCAATGCATATTCTGATACTGAAAAAGGGGACTTCTTACAGAATCCCAAATCGTACTGCAACCTACAATGTTACAGAGGCAACAAATTAAAGAAACATAATCATCAAACCAAATAACAAAGTGAAGCACATTCTTAATAGGGATAATTACAAACATAATTCCTTCATGCCTTCCTACTTTTTAAATTGTCAATATTAATATTTTTTTGATTGTCAATAAGAAATGTATTTTGAACAATAATTTTAGCTTCATTTAATTATTTCAATAAACATCTAATTTTTTATTGATACTATTTATGGTGTATTAATAACAAGTTTTAAATTCTCATTAGAATAATTGAACTAACCTAAATATATTGCTCAAAGTCTTCTGAGTAACAAGCAAAAAAGAAATAGAGAAGATAACAACTTACTACACCCTCTATACACCAAAGATAATGAGAACATAATGAAACATAATTTTATTTTATTTTTTTATTTTTTTTTTTAAGGCTTGCCCATCTCGAGTCAAGCCCCTTTTTTGTGTAAGTCAATCTTTACTAACAAGTCCATCAATTCTCTGAATTATGGATTAAGAATGTGTCACTCCTGATAACTATTCTGCCCTGGGACCAGAGCAGCTATTTTGGTCGCCAGATCCCTCTTCTTCATGTCATATCTCAATGGTATCAAAAAATCAAATAACAGAAGAAGAAAAAGTAAAAAATAACTACATGTATTCATCATAAAACTTCAAGAATTTACTTAAAATTAATGAACCAGGACTGGAGTAATCACAATTTTAACAAGTTTCTAGCTACCAACAAAGAAATTCACCAACCATGATAAACCTCATCAATCCAAAAATAGAGCTGGAAAAGCCAATATCTAGAATCATCTAACAGTAAGCCCTAAGCAATTCGTTGGCACAACATGGTTCGGGAAAGCCAAAAGACGGAGAATCCATCGACATTATCGACAAATTGCTATTTCCGTCGGCAGATTCCGGTCGGTCCCTAAGGCAAGCCATCTTTGGACTTCCCTCGACTCTACAGAAAACGCATAAACACATACACATCGACTTAAAAGGAGGTCAAAACAGAACACATTCCTTAAGATTGCAAGGCCGAAGAAGAACAATACACTGGACCTACTGCCAAAGATACGCTGGAGGAAAGAAAATCGGTAGGCCCGGATAAAAACCGAAGTGAATAATTGACGCAAGTAAGTCTTAACATTCAACACTTATAGGAATGGAGAGGAGGTAGGGAGGGTGGAAAGAAGCATACCGCCGGAAAGGAGACCGGAGAAGAATGGCCACTGGAGACGGAAGGCGGCCTGACACGAGTTCATAATCTCACCAAATTGGAAGAGAGTGAGACCAGGCAGCCTGATTCACTAAAACATTTCTACAAAAAAAAACAATGTTAAGATGTTTATGATCAGATTTTTATTTTAAAGTGGTGACGCTTGAAAATCTTATAATTAGTCTACTTTGAGACTTTGTTCAATCGTTTCTATATATTGAACCTAGAAGAATGGTTTTTGCTTTTACTCGGTGGACAAGAAATGGCAGACATTTTCAAAATTTTCCTAAGTTGGAATTTTGTTTCCTCCATAATTTTTTTGGTTGTTGTTGCAATTATTGTGTTTCCATAATTATGGTATTCAACCGACTTGGAAAAGAGGTTTGCTGCTAATAATCAGTCTTATACTTCACTGAATCTACCAGTCTGGTTCAATATTTGAAGAGAATTAAATCAATATTACTAGGGAAGTCAAGCAACACATATTTTGAGGTAACTCAAAACCATCTATCTAGACAAAGAGCCCAGAATCATCTTTCTAGGTGAAACAGTCGGACGTTAGCGTTAAGAAGGGCAGATTTCTAAATTAAAGAAACATCAACTAAATCTTCTGAACAAGATGTGTCTGCAAAGTTCACCCCGCAATTCAATAATTGGTTCCAACACAAATGGTAAAAATCATAAAGATCGTCAACAGTATTACTCCAACAAATTAACTAACTGACCTGTTACTCCTGTAAGCTGTGGGGAGTTGACCAAATCAGGTGTTTGTCAGCTTCTTTCATCAACATACAATATGTACAATTCTTAACCATTGATGTGTTCACCAGGCAATGGCGAGGAGGGAACAAGGGAATTGATCAATGAGCAAAAAAACATACTCCCACCGCCCCAGTAATTTATAGACTTTTGCCAATGCACGGGAATTAAGGAGGAAGTATTATATTGAAAGTGTTGTGAGTGTGAAAATAAAATAGGAGAGAGAATGAGTGGAGAGAATAGTAAATTATAATGGTGATGTGAGTATTAAAATAATGTAGGAGAGAGAATGAGTGAAGGGAATAGTAAAGATTCCTTTCCATTTTAGGAAAGTTATATATTATTGTGGGACGCCCAAAAAGAAAATTTTATATATTATCGTGGGACGGAGGGAGTATATTAAATCTTCCGAAAAGATAAGAAGAGGCACAAAACTATGGGTTCTACCTTCTTAAGCTCAGCATTCATGATGGCAGACTTTGCCACAGAGGGCACATAATTCTACAATGAAAAGGATTCACACCAAACTATGGTTTTTTCTAAGATTGATTTGAGAATATATTGATAAACCATGATTCTTTAGCAGTTGGGCTTATTTAGCAGGATGGATGCACAACTTCCGTAGTTATAACATATGCATAAAACTATGATTTTTTGAAGATTTTAGATTGCTTAAAGTACACTTTTCACTTTATAGTGTTTTATTTAATGATGCCGTTTATTAGGAGAAGACTTGGTGGTTCACGTAACATTGAAACTCATCACCAAACACAATCAGTTCCAATTGGGCATACTAATAAACTGATTATCAAGAACTACTCATACTGGTAAAAGGAACACTATATATCAATATAATACATTGAATGTTAGTCAATGAAGAAAGATGGTAACCTTTTTGTTTCCCTTTGATGTTTGTCTTTCCTTTTAAGATTCTTCTTTGATAAGTAGAAATGAGAGTTACATTAACTCACCCATCAAACTAAAAAGTTATAGATCAGTCCAACTTTTGATGAGTTAGGCATTAACTTCAGAGAAAGATGAAAATATGTGCAATCAATAATACTTCATATATAGCCGGGTAATAAATCTTATATATACTCCCTATTCACTTGAATCTTCAAGAAGAAAACATATGTACTACTCCCTCAGTCCCAGAGTAAGGGCCTGTTTGGTAAAACTGAAAATCAAGCTCTGAAAAAATAGAGCTGAAAAAGAAGAACTGGAATCATTAAGTTGCTGAATTTTAAGAGTTTATATTTGTTTGGTAATGACAAGTGACATGTATCTGAATTTAATCAAAATTTCAACTAACACTTAAAAAATTTGCCTGAATCATTTTCTTTTTCACTTATATTTTTCCCCATATATTTCCAAATAAATAGTCTTATTTTTTTAAATAACAAAAATTATATTCCAATAGTTTAAAAAATACAAAGTAAATAAATTATCATTTATAAAATAAATATTATGAGTTTAATTATCAAACTATATTAAAACTATTTTATTTATGACAAGCAAAATAGTGTTTAAATATTTCTTATTGATACTTCATTAGTCCCATAATAAATGTTTGTTTGATTTTTTTACTCAACTTGAGTAAGCTTTATGAGAAAAAAATAAAAATAAATAAGTATTTTAAACATGACCTACAAATGGAAATAAAACATATCCGAAAAAAAAAAAACTTTAAATATAGTTTATATAAGAGAATAAAATATCACAACAAAAGAAAGTTTTAAGTATAGCAAAATATAAAATATGTTGATAGATGGATTTGAACTCATTCCCTTTTTTTCTCTTCCCCCTCTTACCTTGTTAATACACCCATTCCTAGCTTAAAATTAATAGCTATTTTTAAGACATTCTTAATTGTTTAAGTGATTTGATATTTTCTTACCAAAGAAGCTTAATTTTATAATCTCTTAAAATGTTCCAAATTAAGAGCTTAATTTGGTTACCAAACACACCCTAAGAGTCTTACTTTCATTTTTGGTACATCCCAGTCCCAGTCCCATATAAAGAGTCTCAGGCTCCGTTTGTTTCACGGAAAATAACCCCCGAAAAATGATTTCTTGAAAAATATTTTTCGGAAAATGAAAATGTTTTCCGGAAAACATTTTCCGATGTTTGGTGAATCTTAAGAAAACATTTTTCGATGTTTGGTAATTTCATTAAAGTAACTTTCTAAAGGTAAAATCAATAAAAACAAAGGAAAATGTTTTCCGGAAAACAACTTCCTTAGGTAGAGGTAAGAAAGTCATTTTCCTTAGAAATCAAGGTCATTTTCCATTGACCCGGAAAATGTTTTCCGTTGACTTCATTTTCCGGTCTTTACCAAACACCGGAAAATGGGGAAAACATTTTTCGGAAAATGGGGAAAACATTTTTCCCCCAAACAAATGGAGTCTCATTTTCAAAATGACAAATGGTGAATAGTGTTTTGGACAACATTGTTCTTATGATGCTTGTATAATTACAAAAAATCAAACACTTACTAATCTACTTTTTACCCACTTGTATAATGATTGGACAATTATATCTTCAACCAACTTGAAATTTTTACTCATCGTTTATTGTTTCCTTGACAAGCGTGTGAAACTAAGGTAGGATTCCTACTCGGAGGTAGTATAACTTTTGATGAGTTCAGTATTAAATCTTATTTATACGTTGTTTCTTCACAAGGCTCATGTGAAGATAAACATGAAACTGAGAACATGGTATTTCTATGGACCACAGTATGATAGAACAGATACAACACTGAAAGTGGAAAAGAAATTGCCTAATAGGTGCTAATCTCGTGTCGGCGCCAATAGTAATGTAAGTTACATGGGATATGTGCGTCGGTTTTATTCAAAAGAGTCCTGAAATCAATTGTCCACTTTGAAAGCGCCAATAGTAATGGATGTTACACGGAAATGTGCACCGGTCTCTTTCAAAAGGGTCCTGAAATCAAGTGTCCACTTTTGAAAACGCCAATAATAATGTAAGTTGCACGGGAAATGTGCATCGGTTTTATTCAAAGAGTCAAGAAATTAGGCGTTCACTTTTAATCATAATCAAGAAAAGTGGACACTCATTTTGGGACGGAGGTAGAATCCACGACATTTGAACAAATTTTTTTGTTCTATCCAATAATATAATTCCTATGTTTCTATATATAAGGCATTTTAGATTTTTTTTTCACACAGATTAAGGCGAGTATAATTGTATTAATGATACTCCTATTATTCTAAATTTTAAGCTTCCTAATTAATATTGTTGGACATTTTAAGTTAAATTGGGCTCTTGAGTTACCATTTAGCCTCATCTTCTACCCAACATTAAATACATCAACATGGGGAAATGGAATAAGTAATTAAGATACAATTGATGTTTATAGATAAACGAAAAAAATAGCTAAAATGACTTAAATTTTGAAATAAATGAAAAAGCCTAAAATGAGTTATATTTAGGAACGGAGAGAGTATTTAATTAATAACGGATTAAGTCACAAATCATGTAGTTTGCCAGAGTAATGTTCAAAATGCAACTCTCTGATTGGGAACATCAGAAAAGGAAAAAGTGACTCTCTGAATGAAAGACGATAATTATTCGTGTAGGATGGTTTTTAAGTCTCGTTATCAATGCACCCTGCCCACAGGAACTTGTTGCCGCTGATACTGAAACCAAAATGTTATATCGTTTTTGGTCTTTTTCACAATATCTCTCTTTATATACCCTTCCCTTACAGATATTTTCCCAAATATATCCGTATCCTTATTTAGAATCTATATCTCAGACTGCTCAATCACACATACTTCACAAATCACTGCAGATTATCCCAACTATAGATTGAGTTTCTAACTGTACAAATGCAGGAGGTAGAGTTAGAGGTAGAGGCAAGGATGGAGAACTTACCCCGTGATGTTGTCCTTGATATATTTTCAAGACTGTCAATCTCGTCGTTTATTCAAGTCAAGAGAGTATGTAGAACATGGCATGCCTTTGTCCAGGATCCAGGCCTGCCCAGCATGTACCATGCCCGCCTGGGTGAACGGGACCCATTTATCATCGTTCAAAGGGAGATTCCATGTCATGATCATCTGCAGCTGTATGTTGTTAGAACGGGAGACAGAAATAGTTGTTGCAGACATAGCATCAACACGACAGGAGGAAATATTCATTCAAAGTCTTCATCAAGAGGACTCTACGTGGCAGGTTCGTGCAGCGGATTAATATGTGTTTTAAATAAGCAATATCATGATAGTTTTTATGTGATCAATCCTTTCGTAAGTGAATATATGGAAATGCCTAAACTTACTGCTCAGAACCCAAGTCAAAAGGTAGCAATTGGATTTGGTGTCAGCCCTAAAACAAGGGAGTACAAAATAGTAAGGATAGCATACTTTGAAAAGAATCATATAGATCCAAAATTTGCAGATGAATGTTCAGATGTTCATGTTTTTACCATTGGCACTCGTGCATGGAGACATATCGGATTTGCTCCGTGGAGACTTGATTGTGGACCGTCCGAAGCTACAGTGAATGGAGCTCTTCACTGGGTCACGAGGCGCTACACCTTTGAGCCTTTCCACCTGCATATTATTTCATTTGACTTAGCAAATGAGCAATTTAAGGAGATCCAACGACCTTATAATTGTGACCATCTCGACATTCACGATTATCATTTGGTTGTCATTCGTGGGTGCCTATCCATTGCTGCTCCCTCTGACAACCAAATTGAGATATGGATAATGAAAGAATATAATGTTAGAGAGTCTTGGACTAATGAATTTACCATTGCTGCATCTGTACCTCTTTGCCTCAGAGAAAGTGTTAGCCAATGCTCAACAATCCATATGAACGAACCACATCTGCCAAGAGGATCCATTCGGGTTTTGTGTGCTTTGAAGAGCGGAGAAATTTTACTTGAGTATGAAAACAGAGGGTTACTTTTATATAATCCAGCAGGAGAAGATTATAAAGAACTCATCACATATGAGATACAGAAAGGGTGTAGCACAATGGTACACTATCCAAGTCCATTTCATGTTGAGACTATTCTTCACATTTAAGTGCAAGAAAATGACTCTTTTTCCTTGAATGATATTACTAGTAATGACAGATTCAGGCAAAAGCAGCTGATCTAATGCATAGTGGTGGAGTAACAACAGCATCAATAATATGTGTTCTTTTTGTTTGTTTCAGGAACTTAATAGTCCTATAACCTTGTACTATTGTAGTGTTATAGGCATTCAGCAGTTTTCTAATAAAATATTTGTTTCTAGTAATGGTAACCATGACCACTTGAATCTTTGTATCGCTCATGTACTAGGTTGCACATCGTGTTTCCAAGGTTAAAGTACACAGCATGTTTCCAGTGACCAAACAGAACTTGGTATAAGTACAATCCTAGCTCGTCACAAGCACTGTGTATGTATAATCTCGAATTGCTGCCGGGAATTTTTAAAAGATTAAAATTTAATTTAAATATATCTCAACTTGGATGGTTGCTATATATGCATGCTGACTACTGAACTTGGCCATTTCATACAAAACTGTGGTGATTGAAGAATAACAGAAAATTTAATTGAGAGCTTACCAAAATTCTAAGCAGATGATTTTACAAGAATCAACAGATTTGTAAGATTGTAACTTACTCAGGTGATAGTTCTGATAACAGGCTGGATTCTTTAAGCACTTTCTGCGTGGACTGGTAGGAAATTCACTGCACCACAGTCAGCAAACTCTTTTAAAGACTACTGCTGAAGAATCCTAAAATAAAATTTATACATATCAGGGCATCAATGGAGGGAAATCGGACACCCAACAAGAATCCCAAAATAAAATTTATACATATCTTGTTCACTTTATTCCTGACAAATAAGCAGAGCTGACTATAATAAACAAAGAGCCATAAAGCACAACATAGAGTTGACGAAAGTTGTGCCATTTAACTCTAGTGGAAATAAAGTTTCCATAAAACCACAAAAGAAAATATACATAAGGCATTACAATGAACTAGTTTCATCAAGTACCAGAAGAGGTCAAATCACCTAACCAGACATCATGTACTAGGATGAAGTAAATCAGACCAGATCCAGGCTAGATATATCCGAATATGGACTACTGATGTTACATCACTACCAAGCAAAAGCTGAATCAGAAAACTTTCCAGGCAATGGAATAACCAACATTAGACGAGACAACAACAGCAGCAGCAACAAAGCCTTAGTCCCAACATTAGAAGAGACGGCAAAGAAAAAAAAATCTCAAGCTAAACGACACGTTCATGCTAAAATAACTCAAACCCCATGCATAGTCTATAAGACCATACAGGCTAAAAAGGAGAGAATATCAGTACCCATCTATGATCAATGTAAAGGCTACAACAGTCGGAGTCAACTCTCGATCACTCTTGAAAAAGAGACTCTGCCATTCTTAACTTCCCCAAATTGCAGTACCCACTTATCAGAAAATTGTAAGGATACACTGTCGCTTTTATCCCTGAATCATTCATTTTGCCAAAAAAAAAAAACAAATGTGCAGCATCCAAGTCTCCCCTTTTGCAAAATGAATCAATGATAAAGAATATGTAACATCATCGGGGATCAAACCTTTGGATCCCATAATATGAGAAAGTATTTGAGCCTCTTCCGATCCTCCCTCTTTGGATAAAGAATTAATCAACGAATTATAAACAAACAAATTAGGCACAACCCCAACTTTTCACAAATTGTTAAGCAAACTATAAGCACCAACAACATTCCAACTCCTCAGCCCATCAACAAGACTCGACATGGCTGCCTCACTGGGTACAAACCCCAACCCTATCATTTGATAAATAAAAACTTGAGCAATCTCGAATTTTGACGCTTTACAAAACCCCAATATTAAAGTGCAATAAGTAACTACATCAGCTTTCAAGCCCTTGCGACCCAACAAATTCTTAACCTAGGCTTCCTCAGTCTTCTGACTCTTACAAAGCCCATGAATCAACACATTAAACATAACAATATTGGCTTCACACCCCTCAAACTGCAACATTTTCTTTGCTATATCAAAATCCTTCAACTCACAAAAGCATCTTATGAGTGCAGAGTATATATAAACATTCGCCTTAATAACCGAATTCACAAATTTATCAAACAATCCCAATTCCATATCGAACCGCCTAATTCGAATTAACCCATTCAAAACTTCACTACAAGTCTTAACCTCAGGCATTATTCCACATTCCCTCATAAGATTCACAACCAAAACAGAATCCAACACTCTTCCACTCTGCACAAACGCATGAATCAACAAATCAAACCCTAAGCTATATGAAAACTTACAATTTCTATAAGAATCAACTAGAACTTCAAAAATGAGACGAGGATTAGACGCCAGGGAAAGGAGTGGTTGAAGTTGTGGTGAACATGAAACGTATTTGAGATGAAGCTACTGTTTAGGGCAAGCTTCCAGCTTTGATTGCCGCGAACAATGCTGCGGATGATTGTTACAAATATTTCGTCTTTATTCAGGCGGTTCGATGGGGTTTGATTCGACTGGGGTTGTGATATTTACGTATCTTATATCTTGTCATTATCTTTTCCTTTTTCTTGTAAATATTATTTTTTTATGTATGTATTGTATGTTAAAAAGTTTTTTTTTTTAAGCAGGAAAGTAAAATATGCAATCATAATAATAGAATCCTAGTCAAAGTAGGATTATGGTGTATATATAGGTTGTATCTTTCATAATTTTTCAAGAAGTGAAATAATAATTTTCTCTTCACATATTTCGAATTCAACTTGGTATCAGAGCTATGAATACCGAGGGAAGTGGCGAGAAGAAAACTATGGATGAAAAGAGATCTCAATATTTTCTTTCTACGAGTGACAATCCGGGAATGATTCTCACCCATGTTCAATTGAATGGCGAGAATTATGAAGAATGGACTAGGGTTTTCAAGGAATCATTGAGGGCTAAGACAAAAACGGTCTTCATTGATGAAACCATTGAAAAACCTACCATGGAGGATGAATTGGAACATTGGCAAACGGTAAACTCAATGGTTGTCTCGTGAATCTTTAACACCATTGAGCCAAGCCTTCGTTCCATGGTGAGTTATGTGGATGATGCGAAGACACTATGGGATGATTGGCGGGAGAGATTATCGGTTGGAAACGGACCTAGAATTCAGCAATTGAATGCGGATTTGACAAATTGCAAGCAACAAAAATGCGAAAGTGTGGCGGCTTATTTTGGTCGCGTGAAGAAATTATGGGACGAGTTGAATGACTATGATGCACTCCCGACTTGTTCATGTGCGGGATGCAAGTGTAGCATTAGCACGAAGCTGGTCCAACGACGTGAGGACGAGAGGGTTCATCAATTCGTTATAGGGCTTGATGCCCCGAAGTTTGAGAACGTAAATTCCTCCATAATGAACATAGAACCATTGCCTAATGTAAATAAGGCATATTCTATGGTTGCACGAGAAGAAAGAGTCCGGGGTAGCCTGCATGAAGATTATCCAAAGCTGCCGCGCTTTGATGTTCAGATAGCCATGGGATCAATCAGCGCGCACAACTGATCGCACAACTGATCGTACAAATGGTTCGAAGATAGAAAGAAAGGAGGCGAGCAGTGCTGTATGTTCTCACTGCAATAAAAAGGGACATGATGTAGATACATGCTACAAACTGGTGGGGTACCCAGACTGGTGGGGAGAACAACGCTTGAAGAACGTAAAGGGACGAGGCGGAAATACTTCGGCTACGGGAAGATTCAACCCACGAGTCAACACGGTGCATACTAGCGATGAGGGAGTTGCTGGGATAACAGTATGAAGATCGGGCCGGGCTTGATGGGGTTCACGCCCGAACAATGGACTCACCTCAAGGAGTATATGTGCACATTACGTACTGCATACCGACGCACAACTGACCGCACAACTGGGAGAATGAATGGTAAGACAAATAATGAATCTTGGCTAATCGACATATAAAAGGTAATATTGCTCTGTTGGAAAACGTACGACAGATTGAGGCTAACCACATAGGATTGCCCAATGGAAGATATATGATTGCCACGAAAGAAGGAGATGTTGTCATCGGATCACATCTACTTTTGAGAAACGTTTTATATGCCCCCACGTTCAACTGCAATCTTTTATCTGTCTCTCAATTGCTTAATGATTCCAATCATATAGTGCATTTTTCTAACAAATTGTGTGTTGTACAGGACCGGGCCACGAATATTTTGATTGGAACGGGTGAACAAGACGGGGGGTTGTATTACTTGCGGGGATCAACAGGGACGCAAGCTTGCAACATCAGAGAATCCGAAAGTTATCAGTTGTGGCATCAACGACTTGGACATCTATCAAGTAAAGTGGTTGGTTTATTACCTTTTATTAGTCGTAGTAGTATTGATAAGGATGTTTGCGGAATTTGTTGCCAAGCCAAACAAAGTAGGGACAAGTTTTCGCTTAGTGATAGTAACTCTATTGAAATTTTTGATTTAATTCATTGTGATATTTGGGGTGATTATCGAAAGCCTGCAATGTGTGGAGCCTGTAAGTACGCCAATCCAATTCGCAACCTTTTAGATGCATTTTAATATAATAAAATTGCATTTAGGGGCGTTTTGGTAAATTCCCGGCCTATCCCGAGACTTCCGGAAACGTTCCATGAGTTTCCTGCGAAGGAAGTACCTTTTGGTACATTATTCATGCCAAAGGACCCCTTGGGAATAAAACCTGTTGGACCTTTTGGGTATTTTCCCGGAATGTTCCAGAAACTGGTTTTTGGCGCCAAAAGCGGTTGAGCCACCTTGTGTCACGCGGACGGCTTGGGAGGCATAAAAAGTGGACGCGTAGGGTCGTGCGACATACTAAGGCGCCTAACCCAGCCTATAAATAAGACCCTCCCCTCATTGAAATGGACCCCAATTCTAGCCTACCGTTACTCGCCAAAATAGCATTGTGACGAACATCCCAAACACCAAACCTCTCTCTCCTACCTTCCAACTAACCAATTCCTCCCATCCAAACCCAATTCTCAAACTACACCAATTGGAGCCCGCACTGCAGCTTTGAGGTCCGCAACGACGAATTGAAGGATTCTATATCTCGATCGGATATAGAATTCGAGGAAGCAACAAGGGTAACGATTCCCTAACCCTCTCCCTCTCTCTCTCTTGCTTAATTCCTTGTAATTCTAGCATTATATTTTGTTTGGATTCAGTAATCGGATCCTAGCTATCTCGACCATCAATCCCAATCGCAATCTCTATGTTTAACTTACATAAATTGTGTAATTGAGCTCATATTGATTGATTTGGTTGAATTTGGTGCTTGAGCCCCAAGGGGTGTGGATCTACCCATATCCACACTCCCCGGGTTGATTTAGTCTCGTTTACGTATTTCGTTCGTAATCTAGCTAATTGATTAGATCTCGTATAGCTTTCTGTCAGTGCATGTTCATTCTGTAAGTCTTCTACAGATGGTCCATTTGTGTCACGCGACACCTTCGTCTCCATGTGATCCTGTGTCACGCGACATATTTGGTCACTGGTACGACGTGTCACGCGACATAAGTGACTTATCTACAGAGACCTCTTTCTTTTGTAATCTGTTTTAAGATTGTTTGTATTCAGGGATGTGGCCTCCCTAAATAATGGGCTCACAATTTGTATTTCCTCTTTTCATAATCAATAAGACGTATTTTACCACATCTTGCTTATTATCAATGTATGCACACACTTTAGATTTACTTGGATGTTTTTGATCGAAAGACTCGTCTACGGACGAGGCGTGTTGGGTGAACTCTCGGTTCTTCCCAACACGTAACCTGACCTCCGAACCCATGTTTTTCTCTCTAAAAAAAAGGTTTTCAATGTTTCCTCTTAAAAACGGCGTGGCGACTCCTTTTCTTTTTTCGGGCGAGCGCACATTCAGAGCCGTTTATTTTTTGACCATTGTGGACGATTGTGAGGACCCCAACCCGGAACCTAACCCGTGTCCCGAGTTAGAGCGTCCCCAATAGAACTCAAACCACCTAAACTTTTTAAAACTTTTATTTAACTTACAACTTAAACATACTGAACATAACCATTTAAAAATAACTACATTCCTCTCTACATGAAAGGAAGAGTTGAATAACTTTAAAAGTAACAACCTGTTTCAATTACAAAAGACTTTAGTTATAACGTAGAAACTAAGTTTTATACACACAAAATCCATAAAGGAATGATACCAAAATACGTCTTCTACGCCAACCTATACGTACCCCGACAATCCCAAAATACCACGTCCAAACTCCTTTCCGTCCTCAAGTAGAAGCTTTAAAAAAAAGAGCTCAAGCAGAAGCTACACACACACAAAAAAAAAGAGGTCAAGTGCACAGCGCCGACAAATGAGAGGCAAGGAAGTCGCGGAAAAGACCGTAAAAAACGACTTGTCAAGGAAACATCCAACCTTCCCATCCAAAAACAAAACCCAAAGAAAAGGTATGCCATCTGTAGACACCCCATTCTGAACCAATAATTACATGATTACACTACTTCATTTCTCTTTTATGTTTTGATGAAAACATATCAGTTTCGTCATGTTTCGTTAAGTTTCTAACTAACCTCGTTAGTTTTGGACCTAACTGACTAACGGAATAACTGAAGAGGACAAAATAGTCAACCGACTAGTTGTCTCGCACGAGACATACGTGTCTCGCGCGAGATAACCCCTCGACAGGATGTGCAGAATCACTTTCCTTCTCCGTTTCAAACTCTTTTCTTGATAAAACCTTATCAATCCGGTCATCCAATCACAGTTGAGTTCTGGAACCTTTCCAAGGTGTTTGATCTCATCCTTAACACCTCTCCAACACCTATAAATACCTGATGACTTTCAGTATTTCTGGCGAACAGTTTCAGATTGAGAGGTCCCCGATCCACGATCGAAAACACACAACACACACAATTTGTTGGTTTCTTTCCACGAAAGACTCCCTCAAATCACCTACAAAATCACCCTAAAATCACCTAAAGTTTGTTTGTCAACCTTGTTGATCAACAAACATCAAAACCCGAATCAAGGATTGAGGTGAAGCTCTGTCCGCATGAAGATTTGACTCTCATATTGAGTCGAAACTCTGTCCAAATCACTTCTCGACCGAGAAGACATCTTAGAACCACGTTCTAAATCAAATACTCCCTAAACGCTAGGTAAATTCCTATACTTTTACTCTCTTCTTCTCAATCTCTCTCTATTGACTTTTAGAGTGATGTAATCCCATCAAAAGGATTAGCCTAGAGTCCCTTCAATCCATGGAGGTGATCTCGAAGCATATAATCCGACATTCCTAATCAAAAAATTGATTAGGGTTTTCTTGTTCCTTTATTTTATTGTTAAATTAAAAAGATTGATAATAATCAATTGGCAAGACCGATCTTCGGATTGGGTGGAATGGGTGCTCCTCGACCTTCCCATTCCATAACTTAACCCCCGAACCCTCAAA
Source organism: Adenophora triphylla var. japonica (assembly GCA_022495995.1). Classification (NCBI taxonomy): domain Eukaryota; kingdom Viridiplantae; phylum Streptophyta; class Magnoliopsida; order Asterales; family Campanulaceae; genus Adenophora; species Adenophora triphylla. Next base: position 86,796 of record JAFEMH010001277.1, read on the forward strand.
TCTCTTTTAAATCAAAAAGGTTTTTCTTATTGTTTTTCTAAATAAATAATAAGTGGCGACTCTGAGATGTTAAAAATTCACGCATCGCTACAGTGGCGACTCCGCTGGGGACAATTAATTAAGAGGGTTAGACTTGCACACAATTGAGTATTATCAATCTCTTTATTTTTCTGTAAAAATTTGATTTTTCTGGAATTTTCAAAATTTTTCTGCACTGTTTTCGTCAAAAAAAAATTTACTGTCAGACTGCTTATTCAGCGCGGGATAAGGTATCCCGCGCGAGACTGTTATTCGGCAAGAATGCTGTTGGCGGCGCTTTAAAAATATGATTAGGTCACTTTTGTTTGTCAAAGGCGGCAATGAAAAAAAAAGAGAAAAAGGGAATCAGGTGTTGACTTCCACCATGGTTTGAAAAAAAAAAAAAATGCACCTTTTATTTGTACCTGTACCTATCTGGCGGCTGTAGAGAATAAAAAGGGGGTTTTTTCAGTTGACTTCATTGCTAAAGTTGGCTGTTATAAAAAAAAAACACATTGCAGAAAAGCTTTCAAAAAAATTTTCAAAAAAGTCAAAATAAATGTTATTTCTATTTTGCTTGTGCTAACTTTATTTTGCAGGGTAGAATAATTTTAATTACTCGAACTATATAACTGCGTGCGATTGAATTATTTTAATTTTTACCGGTCATCGGTTGACTCGGGCTTTGTAATAAATTAGTTTATTTATTCTCTCGCTCTCCTCTCTTTAAGTGGAACTACGAAGGCCTGAGTCTTCCTAATTTGGGAGAAACGTAGGCAACCACTTGGTGCGGCCACTATCTATTTTTTTTTTAGTTTTCAAAAAAAAAACTTTCTATTTTACTCTATCACCTAGATTGACTATCACACACGCACACTCATATTATATCTGTCATTGCACTACATACCCTTGATAAACCCGGGACCCACACTAAGGACAGATGACGGTAACCGCCTAGTCGCCGGTCTCTCCGAAGTTGGATCATCCCACTCCGCATATTCAATCCACCTAGATTGTCATATCGCGGGGAGCCTAGCCTTCCAGCCCTGCATCGCCACATATCATGTAGATTGACTTTTTAAGACACTCCGTGACCGGTCGGTTTGATCTTGGAGTCCTTGTAATCCCTTGTCAAGATCTTGTTTTGTGCAATAATACATGGAAAAGAAATAAAAAATTTGTCCTTTCGAAAACGTCCCTATGATTGTCCCTTAGGATTTTGCCCCTAAAAAGAGAAAATTTTCTCACCAAATTTATTGCACAAAACTTGATGTTACTTGGGATGACTTCGACCCCTAGGTCCCTAGGTTTGGATTTCGAACGTTAGAAACCCCCCAAAACGGATTTTCCGTTCGACTAAAATTAGGATTAAAATTAGAAAATTGTGACTTTCCGTGGCGTTGTCTCGCGCGAGACTGCTTGTCCCGTGCGAGATAAGTGTTCGGTCTTTTCGTGTTTTGGCCAAAACCTTCAAACCTTCAAAGCCTTCATACACCCTATTCAGCCAACTTGTTGGGACTCGATCATGGTTTAACACGGTTGCTACACGTCTAGGTTATTCGCCAAAGCTCGACATGATGTCTGCTTCTCCTTCTACCACCGAGGCCGATTTCAACGATGCTAAGGCCCAACTCATCGAAGCCATGCTTAGGTTGGATGAACAAAGTAAACAAATGGCTGAGCAGAATGCCCAAATGGCCGCCCTCATGAAAGAACTCAACGATTTGAAAGTCAAGAAAGTAAGAAAGCAAAAGCAGAAAGTGGAATCCTCCTCCGATGAAGAGGAATCCTACACCAAAATGAATAGAAAAACCAAGAAGTCAAGCAAGAAAAAGGAAGAATCTGATTCTTCCTCCTCCTCATCCTCCTCCGATGATGAGGAACATACCTCCAAGGGTGCTAAAATCAAGAAAGAAGGTAGTGGTGAAACTACTAAACTTGGTGACCATGTTACTAAGAACTACCCCGAGAAGAAACTTGCAACCCTTGACACTTCAAAAGGGTCATTCGTTCCATTTGATCCCGATGCTCTTCAACAATCCATCGCCAAGTTTCCTCGCAAGTACAAGACACCCGACATCGCCAAGTTCAATGGTACTACTCGTCCTCGAGCTCATGTTGAGACCTACACTTGGGCCATGCTTCCAATGGGTGTTGATAACACAATCTTGGTCCAATGCTTTCCTCAAACCTTGGAGGGTGCTGCAAGGGATTGGTACATGTCTCTTCCTACGACTACAAGGCTTGATTGGTCGTCTGCATGTTTACACTACAAGAAAAAGGGGTTTTTGTCACATTTTATTTGTCACGGTCCGTAAACCGTGACAAATAATTTAATATAAACCACGATTTTTTTAACCGTGGCAAATAATATTTTTTGCACCGGTTTATAAGGTAATCGTGGTTTATCTTATAAAACTATTATTTTTATTTTTATTTTTATTTTTTCGTCTTTTAATTTACACCGCCCTTGACTCGTTCATACTTCATTCACCTTCCCAAAATTTCCCAGCGCCCAAAATTTCCCTCCCAAAATTCCCTTCCCAAATTTCTGAATTACCTCCAAAAATTCCCTCTCAATCCCAAACTAAATCCAAATCCAAATCGTTTCTGATTTCCGATTCCACCTAGAATTCTTAGCTAATTAGGATTTCGGCCGCTTCTTATTGGGCCAGTTCAACACAAATCGCAAACCTAGAAATCTTCATAGTACGGTGCAAATCCTCCATCTTTGACAATTCTAGCCGGAAACAATGGCTACGGTGGAGATCGCGATGAAGCCTGCCAACGTAGGAGAGAGAGAAGAAAGCTGTTCGGCTAAGCCGTCCATGGCTAAGCAAGGAGAAGGTCTGAAGCAATATTATCTCCAACACATCCACGACCTTCAGCTTCAGGTCCGTCAGAACAGTCACAACCTCAATCGACCTGATGCCCAGCGAAACGAATTGAATTCCCGAGGTCAATTTCTTTAAAACCCCTAAATTTACAAACCCTAGAATTGCTATTTTGTCCTGTTAAATTGGAATTTGTTTGTAATTGCATATATTGATCTAATTTCAGTCATAAAAATGTGGTTGACATTGAGGCAACTTAGTCGGACTAATTCGAAGCATTTTGCATTCAGTACTTTTTCTGGAAGTAGCTCACATTTTAGCTATGATGCTCGGACTCTTTGAATTACCCCGCCGGACCCTTGTCAACAAGACTAAAATAGGAGTGTCTAACACGGGTACGGCGGGGTAAACCCAAAGAGTTCGAGTATCATAGGATTTTAGGCATTGTCCATTCTTGACCATGCAAATGCACATGAATGCTTATTGTTTCCGTTTACTAGCTTTATCCATATTATTTTGTCAACAGTTGCATTTTTCTATCTTTGGTCACTTTTACAATTGTATTCGATTGCAAATTAGGTTCTCTTGTGAAAATGAATATGATCTTTCAGCAAAATGTTTTATATGAACTCATTGTTATTTGCAGATTCTGATTCGACATATTAAGACAGTGCTTCCAGGGTTAAAGTCACGCATAAGTGCTGTTTTAGTTTCTGTTGCAAGGGAATATCAAGGCTATGGTGAAATAACAGAAAAGGTATTTACTTTCTGTGGTGATGCATGCCCGATATAACAAATTAAAATGTGGGCAGTCTTGAAGCCTGATGTGCATTATGTTGAGGGTAGTAGCTCTAAAAGTGGACCACAACGATTATTTTATTTCATTTTTATCTTGAGGTGGAAATTTGAATAACATCATATCTCATCTTTTTGATAAATAGGTCAGTCAGGGAGCTCTTCTTTTAAACATTCTTTCAAAATATTCTGAAGGTGATGAAGCTTTTTGATCCCATTTTGTTTTGAGTTAGCTGGATCACCCATCATATAGTGTTAATGGTGAATCTTATTTTGGTTTTATCAATCTATGAACAACATTCTCCTCAATGATTGAGGGGAAGAATGAGGAGATGTCGACATCTGAGCTGTCAGGAGGAGCAAGGATACATTATATTTTCCAATCGATATTCGTCAAGAGCTTGGAGCTGGAGGTGTGTGTTGTTGGTATTAATTCCATTAGATATATATTCATTGATACAAGAATGAGAAAGCGACGACATCCGGTATTCATATATATGCATATATATGTTAGGAGTACTCGATACTTTTGAACACTTTCACTAATCTTTATTGTCTTACGAAAGTACAAGTGCTCAATAGTTTTGATTTCTGGATACCCTCAATTTTGTAGGAAATGTAGCTGCTTCCAGTTGGGGTCTGCCATCAATTTTCGGTGGGTCAGATAGTCGCATGGCTGCGAAAGATAACTATTCAACCAAGCCATTCAGTGAACCTGTTCAGAGCATGGAACATTCATTTTCTTTGATCCATTTGAAGGAGGTGGTTGCTTGATATCCATAGTCATGAAGTTTGTCAATTTGTTCTTACATCTGGTCTGGTTTGTTTATTTAAAGCTAATATATGTTTGATCTGTATTGTAGCCACCGACTGTCTTAAGGCCCTCAGAAACCCATTCAGAGCAGGAGGCTGTTGAGATTCTTGTTACAAAGCTCTTGTTGAGGTCATACTATATTGCCTGCTTACATCTATTTCATATTTTTTGCCTTTTTGTTAATTTCTATGGAAGTTATGGTTGACAATCCGGGATAAACATGAGCTTGATTGACCAAACTAATAATCGTAAGTCATGTTTACGTGGAGCATTAGATTAATTTGTGTATCTATTCGGTTGAAGCAACTCTGCCAAGAATAAGGTATGCCGGATAAATCCCGTGGACAGATGCATCATAATATATAAGCTATTCTTTGTTTGTAGAAGTTGAGATTATAAATACCTGAAATTTGTAGGCAATGTGGTTCTTGTACTAACTTCTCTTCCATTATTATGCCCAGCTGCTGAAAATCCTTTCAAGGGAATATTTACAAGCTGTGTTGATCTTATGACTTCAGATTTAGTGCAGCCTTTCTCTTCCATTATTATGCCCAGCTGCTGAAAATCGTATAGTGGGGTGTCAGCATGCTAATATTATAGTGCAGCCTTTCTCAACCCATCCTTTGCAAGCTGTGTTGATCTTATGACTTCAGATTTATGCTATCTTTCTTCTCCCACTACTACTTGTTTTGTCAACTTTGATTGTTTAGTATCTTCATTTATAGTTTTGAACTGGGCTAATCTCTTGTTAAATTCAGGTCAATCTGGAATACCTTGGGCGGGTCGTCTTCAACACCGATGGCATTCTTTATCCTGATAGTGTTGTGGGAACAGATTCCCACACAACTATGATTGATGGTTTGGGAGTTGCTGGCTGGGGAGTTGGGGTATTGAAGCGGAGGCAACGATGCTTGGCCAGGTAAAACTAGCAGTCTTATCTCATGTCTGAAGAGGTGCATCTTGGCATCCACCTCTTTGAAGTTGGCTTGTACTTTACAGATTGAATCTTGTGAGCATATTATCACACTAATCACGTCCGGGATCTTATTTAGCATGATTACGCACATCTGATAGATCTACTTGTATCACTGTTTGTGAATTTTTATGGAAATTTATGCATTACGGTTTAAATGGTCATTTAACTCTTTTATTGCTACTAAATGTATTACAATGAATATATAGTACACTAGTTTTTATAATTAATTTTTTTTTCTATATATCACAGTTTTGAATTGTGTTACAAATATGAAAAACACATATTATGGTATCATTTGCCACGTTAATTACCAATAGAAATAATGATTTATATGTCGCACATAACTTTTGTGACGGTTCCAAGTTGTCACAAGTATTACAAATGGCACTGTTTTTAAAATGTCACAGAAGCTGTGACAAATAAAAAAAGACTATTTGTCACGGTTTATAAAATGTCACAATCACCGTGACAAATAAAAATTAATATATATAACACTTATTGTGCTACGGTTTTTAACCGTGACCATAACCGTAGCAAATACTATTTGTCACGGTTTAGAAAACGTAGAACAGTATAAGCGACGCTCACAAAAGCCTCGGACGTAAAAACGTGACAAAACCGTAGTTAATGCTATTAGCCACGGTTTTTTATCTATTTACCACGGTTCGACGACCGTGGCTAAAAACCCTGATTCTTAGTCTTTCAAAGGCAGTTTGAAGACAACTCCACTTACTGCCCTACTAGGAGGGATCTTGAACAAACCAAACAATATGCAAATGAGTCCTTTGCTGAATTTGCTAGAAGATGGAGACTCAAACTTACCGAAATTGTCGAAAGGCCTACTCTCAAAGAGCAAATCCACATCTTCCTCCAATGTCTCCGTGATGAATTTCAAGAGAAGCTCGCCGGCAACTACTTTCCTAGTTTCAATGAACTCCATGAGTTCGGAATTAGGATTGATGACTTCCTCAAGAATAAAAAGAAGGAAAGTACTTTCCGCTACAACAAGCCCACCACAAGTAAGGATGCTTCAGTCAACGCCATTTCATTCAACCGCCCCAACACCGGCAAGTATTCTGCTGTTCCTCCTCCTGAAAAGAAAAAGAGGCACTACGACTGTTGGGGACGGATTTTTCACTATATATGATTGTCATCTTAAGCAGGTCAGCATGTCAAGACGCCTCAGCATCCTGATCTCCATAACTTGACCTCCACAACTTGACCTTTTACAAGTTGACTTTACATGTTGAGTTCACATCTTGGACCGACATCTTGGCTCGACGTCTTCATCAACATCTTGAAGCTGGAACAACTTGGGAGCAGTTTTACGGTTCCTATTTTTTAGGAGATACTTGTGCACTCATAGAAGACCAATTCAACCACGACTCTTCACCAACCACCATCAACAGTCATGCCCAGAAATTTCTCCTCAGTAACTCCATCATGCCTAGTTTTTAGGGATTTGATTATTATCTTTTTATTTTACCCTTATTATAAATAGGGGTATGGAAATTATGAAAAACACGTGTATTCACACACTCACAATCACTCTTGTAATTCTCTCCATACTTCCGAGCTTGTAACTCACTGATCATAGTAAAACTTTGGTCAAGGTAGGTCCCAAATCCTCCCGAGGTTTTGTGCCGGCGAACAAGTTGTTCAAGGGCTTTCCTCGTCAAAATTCCTTTGTTCGTTGATTATCTCATACACAAATCTATATTCCATTGCACCCAATTCTTTCCTTGAAATATTTGGTTATTTACAATCACTTGTCGAAATTTGACCAAAACAATTTGGCGCCGTCCGTGGGAACTTTGGTTTTTTAGATTTGTTTAGAACATCAAAATGGTCAATCCAACTTCCGGTCAGGTAACCTCAGTAACCTCCGCGGCTGGGGGCAAGGCGACTGGGGGGCAGCAAGATGCACCTCGAGAGATGACCGCGTCTGAAATCAATCTTGGTTTCGTGACTAATATGGCAACCATGTTGAATGAACTGAATAAGCGAATGGATGCTCAGCAGGATACCAATACTATGATTTTCAATGCAATTGAGAATCTGCGAAAAGGGAATCGAGTTGAGCCTCAAGTTGTAACTCCATTATCACCTTTATTCCCTAGAACTCTTTTTAGTGCAGGTACTGGGGGCAATCTTGGAGACATCCCCATGGCGAGTGCAGTACAGACTGATAGTACAACTGTGACAACTAGTCAAGTTGCCCAACATGGTCACACCTTCGCATTCAGCCAACCTGTGCCAACATCTTGCTATACTTATGCCACTCCGTCTTTAGGACAAACAGGGAGTTTTTATAATGCATTTGATCACTCTTCTTCTCAATTTTATGCTAACACTTTTGCAGAAAGTCAAGTTGCTAGAGAGTTGCAGCAGATCAAAGAGATGATTAGGAATGTGCCTGGAGTTACCTTGCCTTATCATCAAGCTTCTCCAACTTGTTATAATGAGTCTCGCTTTGTTCCAACAATAGCCAACATGGAGATCCCTAAGAGATTTGCAGTGTCCCACATGAAGAAGTACGATGGGAGCACGAGATCCAAGAGAGCATGTGTTGCTATACCAAGAATTAATGGACATTATCGGCATTCCTTCAATCTTCAAAGAGGCTGTCTTTGTAGGGGCTTTAGTTCCACCTTGTCTCGGACCGACTTTGAAATGGCTAACCGGCCTATCTCTAAACTCTATATCATCTTATTCTCAATTAGTCAATATGTTTGTGAATCAATTTTCATGTAATAGAGCTTTTGAGAAACTAACTAGTGACCTCTACAGGGTGGTGCAACGACCTGACGAAAGCTTGAAAGACTATTTGAACAGGTTCAACAAAGAGGCAGTGACTATCCCTAACTTGAACATGTCCACAGCCATCGAGGCATTCAGATTGGGCTTGAAGAAGGGATCACCTTATTATGACGAATTGGTCATGACTCCATGCAAGAGACTTGAAGATGTCAGGACGAGAGGCATTAAATTCATCGATTTGGAAGAAGATAAGCTCATAGTCCTAAAATGACCACAATGAGGCTGACAAAAAAGGAAAAGATGACCACCTATCTTCAACATGTCAAAATGTTAGCAAAACAGTACCTCAAGTTGTATTCCATGTAAGTTGTCATTTTTTCATAAAAGCAAACTCCGAAAACAGGTATGATTTAAATTTTGTCAAGTCATTTATTTATGTTTGTCAATTCTTATGTTATGCTAAAAATTCTTACTGACTTAAGCATCGGAGGGGTAAAGCTAACACCCAATCCTAACATGAATTTGTTTTGCAAGGTATACAACTTGAACAAACAGCTTAGGCTCAACATGTTGACACGCCAGTACGGCTGATACATGTTGAGACCTAAGCTGGAGCAGGCTCAACATGTTGACACGCCAGTACGGCTGATACATGTTGAGACCTAAGCTGGAGCAGGCTCAACATGTTGACACGCCCGCATACGGGCTGATACATGTTGAGACCTAAGTGGAGCGGGTCAAACATGTTGACACGCCGCACGGCCGTGATACATGTTTGAACCTGGGAAGAAAGGCTCAACATGTTGACACGCCAAGATGATCGATACATGTTGAGACCTAAGTGGAGCAGGCTCAACATGTTGACACGCCGATTTGGCGATACTTGTTGGGACCTAAGCTGGAGCAGGTCAAACATGTTGACACGTCAGGACGGCTGATACATGTTTGGACCTGAAGAAGAATTTCAACATGTTGACACGCCAGTACGGCTGATACATGTTGAAACTTTAGCTGGAGAGGGATGGAACATGTTGACACGCCAGTACGGCTGATACTTGTTCTGTTTCTTCAAACGAATTAAGGTTTCGACACCTTCGCCTGAGCGCACGTTTTCACACTTATTCAAGTTGTGAACTATTGGTTGTAACATTAACATGTTACCAAACGAATTAAGGTTTCGACACCTTCGCCTGGGCGCACGTTTTCACACTTATTCAAGTTGTGAACTATTGGTTGTAACATTTTCATGTTACTTTCGGCTTATAACATTTACATGTTATCAATACGAACACCCGAAAAAGATGAAGTCATCTTCCAATCAACTGAGAAGTAAAGATTAACATCTTCACCAAAAATCAAGTTCAACACACAAAAGTAAGTCATGTCAAAACAAACATGACTCACACGATCAAAAGTAAACATATCAAACAAAGACATGCCAAATCAAATATAAAAATTTTGAGGACCAACCCTTATCTAACATACCAAATTTCAAACACCTTAACTAATGTTTCTTAAAGCTTTATCTTGGTTACCATCAAGGACTTAGAAGCATCATTCAAGGCGTTCGACAACTCTTTGGCGTAATCAACCGCTTCCTTAATGTCGATGAGGAGGGTAGCAGTTTTAAAATTCCTTGACTCTCCAAGTTTCCTCCGATTCAAGGAATTTTGGGGGCAATTGTTGGGGACGGATTTTTCACTATATATGATTGGCATCTTAAGCAGGTCAGCATGTCAAGACGCCTCAGCATCCTGATCTCCACAACTTGACCTCCACAACTTGACCTTTTACAAGTTGACTTTACATGTTGAGTTCACATCTTGGATCGACATCTTGGCTCGACGTCTTCATCAACATCTTGAAGCTGGAACAACTTGGGAGCAGTTTTACGGTTCCTATTTTTTAGGAGATACTTGTGCACTCATAGAAGACCAATTCAACCATGACTCTTCACCAACCACCATCAACAGTCATGCCCAGAAATTTCTCCTCAGTAACTCCATCATGCCTAGTTTTTAGGGATTTGATTATTATCTTTTTATTTTACCCTTATTATAAATAGGGGTATGGAGATTATGAAAAACACGTGTATTCACACACTCACAATCACTCTTGTAATTCTCTCCATACTTCCGAGCTTGTAACTCACTGATCATAGTAAAACTTTGGTCAAGGTAGATCCCAAATCCTCCCAAGGTTTTGTGCCGGCGAACAAGTTGTTCAAGGGCTTTCCTCGTCAAAATTCCTTTGTTCGTTGATTATCTCATACACAAATCTATATTCCATTGCACCCAATTCTTTCCTTGAAATATTTGGTTATTTACAATCACTTGTCGAAATTTGACCAAAACAACGACAAAATTGAAGGAATCACTCAAGAAGAACTCTTCGATGTGCTTTTCCAGAATAAAAAGATCAAACCAAGGGAAGGTGGTCCTCTGAAGGATATGGGTCCGAATCATGCTCATCACTTATTCTGCAAGTAACACAACTTCACCGGCCACGACACCAACTCTTGTCACCACTTGAAGGACATCATACAATACCTCTTTGACAATGGAGATCTAGAACGTCCCAACATCATCACCAATGCTCTCCCTCGCACTCCATGAAGAAGATGAAGCTCCAAGAAGAAATCTACACTTACCACTTTGAAACTACAACTACCCTCTCCCTTTCTCCTTTGATAGAAGTAGATTAGGTTTGTGTCATCTAAAATATCGAGTCTGTTCTTAAATTTCTCAATAAATCAAAGTAATTTTCTTTTCCTAAACACTTTCCCTAAGGTTGTTCTACCTCATGAGTATCACTTAATTCATACAAAATAATGGACCCTCCATTCCCTAAATCATCGAAAAAAATAGAGACTTCTAAGCGAGTTTAAGAAGAAAGTTATCCTTAGGAAGCTTAAGGGCTAAACATTACCCTACTGAAAGTCAAAAGTCAACAAACGAAGAAAACCAAAAGGTGCTGCTGTCAATCTTCAAGAGTGGGGGCTACTCAATTCAAAGCTTAGAAAAAAAAAACTCTCAAGCTTTCATCACCCCCACAACAAAGGTGAAAATTCAAATGCATGAAGGACTCTCCCACAAAGAAGAAGATTCAAGTGATACCAACAAAAGAAAAGAGGATCCCTCAATATCCTCCTACATCAAGTGAAGAAGACTTTCAATATCAAGATCAAATGTTTACCCTTAAGTCATACTAATGATTAGCTTTCTCCTCCAACTTATTTAGAAATTTCTAGATGATACACGGTCCATTAAAAGGTAGAATAACTTTTCTATATCCTTGAGCCGAGCAGCATTTCTTGTCGAGTCTAGGGGCTTCCTGTTAGCCACTCTCATACACACTCTTGAAATCCAAGCATCAAAACTGGGCTCCCTAACCTTTCCTCCCCCAGTCAATCTCTACTTCAACTCTTCAAAATAATCGAATCTGCATTAGGAGCTTTCCTCTTTGCTCCTCACTCTCATCATCAAAGAATACACCTCTCCAAAGAATCAATGCTTGGATCACCTTTCAAAGAATAGAGTCCGTCTCTCCTCAACTAACTTGAGATCTCATTTCTCTCTCCTCAATAGGATTCTCTCCTCTGAGTACTCTTCGAGTATACATACTTTTCAAAAAAAAGGCTCGCTAGGTTGAAAAACTCGTAAAGAGCGGCCTAGGCAAAAGTTAGAGCACAAAAAAAAAGAAGAGAAAAGAAAAAGATGCAAAAGAGATGTCTGCTAGATTGAAAACTCGAAAGGGCGGTCTAGGCAAAAACCAAGATGCGTCACTAAGAAAAAAAATCAAGGACAAAGGGAGAGTATTCTTCAACCTTCTTCATCGAGCATCATTCAATCCTCTTCAAATCAAATCAACAAGGAGAGACTTCTTCGATCATCTTCAAATCAAGAGAGAAGACTCACAAGCCTGTTCATAAAGTCATCTATCACATTCAAGCAACTTGGGGCTTGAGACAGCAAAGGGCCTTGGACATAGAGCCATTACGACAGTCGACAGATTTGTAGTCGTTTGCCTCCTAGAGACACGATTCAAGGGAGAATTAAGAATGAAGATTCGCAACAGGCCTAGATGTGTTCACACAAGGTTACTCATTGAAATTCAGCCTCGCTGACTAGCAACAGATTCTGCATAAACCTGATTTGGTCCCAACTTGTCAAACACAAGTTCACTCATACAGTTCACCCATCTCAAATACAAATCCATACACATGTTCCTACATATCCATATACTATATACTCATACATAAACTCACCACCAAAATGACCAAGCGGCCATTTACACGAACAGACGTGAGCACCACCACGTAAGTCTAGTTGAACAACTAAAATCTGGAAAATCTACTTGAAATCTTTATGTGCTAACAGGTGCAGAAAGGTAAGAATCTTTCGGGTCTATCCGAGACCATCGTGCATATATCCTTGCATTACAGGGGCCGACAGAACCTCCATCTCAACCAACAACTTCAAGTCCATGACCTTGGCAATAACAGTGACACTTGTGACCTCGAGTGGAGCATCAACAAAGTATGTGATGGCAGCAAACTTCAAGTCCGTGACCTCGGCAACATCAAAAAAAAAGTCTGTGATGGCAACAACTTCAAGTCCGTGACCTCGGCAATGTCAACAAAGTCTGTGATGGCAGCAAACTTCAAGTCCGTGACCTCGACAACATCATCAAAGTCTGTGACGGCAGCAAACTTCAAGTCCGTGACCTCGGCAACCACAATAAAGTCCGTGACCTCGGTAACCACAACAAATTCCGTGACCTCGGCAATGAAAACAAAGTCCGTGACCTCGGCAACAACAGCAACATCAGTAACCTCGAGCGGCGCACTTCAACAACTTCAACAGCAAACAGGTATCTTCAAAATTGGGTCAAGTCTTTGATTCCTTAGTATGATTTTACCTTTTCAAAAAAAAAATCCTCTTCGATTTTCAAAAATGCTTTTCAAAATACCTAAAATAGCCTTTTTAGTGTTTTGGAGTCGAACTACGTTTGGTCTGATTCTCTCTTAGAGATACGTAGGCAGCTGTGCGGCACGACTATCCCAATGCTCAGAATGATGTCTTTTCTATCGACGACATGACTTCTTCCATAAGTCTTGTCGCCGAGGGGCTCTGTAGACACCCCATTCTAAACCAATAATTACATGATTACACTACTCTTCGTCTCTCTTTTATGTTTTGATGAAAACATATCAGTTTCGTCATGTTTCTAACTAACCTCGTTAGTTTTGGACCTAACTGACTAACAGAATAACTGAAGAGGACAAAATAGTCAACCGACTAGTTGTCTCGCACGAGACATACGTGTCTCGCGCGAGATAACTCCTCGACAGGATGTGCAGAATCACTTTCCTTCTCCGTTTCAAACTCTTTTCTTGATAAAACCTTATCAATCCGGCCATCCAATCACAGTTGAGTTCTCGAACCTTCCCAAGGTGTTTGATCTCATCCTTAACACCTCTCCAACACCTATAAATACCTGATGACTTTCAGTATTTCAGGCGAACAGTTTTCAGATTGAGAGGTCCCCGATCCACGATCGAAAACACACAACACACACAATTTGTTGGTTTCTTTCCACGAAAGACTCCCTCAAATCACCTACAAAATCACTCTAAAATCACCTAAAGTTTGTTTGTCAACCTTGTTGATCAACAAACATCAAAACCCGAATCAAGGATTGAGGCGAAGCTCTGTCCGCATCAATATTTGACTCTCATATTGAGTCGAAACTCTGCCCAAATCACTTCTCAACCGAGAAGACATCTTATAACCACGTTCTAAATCAAATAATCCCTAAACGCTAGGTAAATTCCTATACTTTTACTCTCTTCTTCTCAATCTCTCTCTATTGGCTTTTAGAGTGGTGTAATCCCATCAAAAGGATTAGCCTAGAGTCCCTTCAATCCATGGAGGTGATCTGGAAGCATATAATCCGACATTCCTAATCAAGAAATTGATTAGGGTTTTCTTGTTCCTTTATTTTATTGTTAAATTAAAAAGATTGATAATACTCAATTGGCAAGACCGATCTTCAGATTGGGTGGAATGGGTGCTCCTCGACCTTTCCATTCCATAACTTAACCCCAGAACCCTCAAATCTCTTTTAAATCAAAAAAGTTTTTCTTATTGTTTTCCTAAATAAATAATAAGTGGCGACTCTGAGATGTTAAAAATTCACGCATCGCTACACCGTCAAGGCCCAGACTGCTTCAATCCACAAATACAACAGTAAGATCCAAAGCTGGACGCCGCCAAGGCTCACCAAAGAAACAAAAGGCGAACAAGAGATCTCGCATCTCGACAAAGCTTTAAAAGTAAATCACAAATCACTAACGATTAAAACATTTCTTGATGAGTTCAAGCACGGTCTACTCTCAAGTTCACAACATGTTAAAAGATAGCTTAATACATTTAACAAATAATGTGTCTGCAATGCAATGAATGGATACTTAGGAGGTCATTCCGCGCCATCTGCGCTTGTCCCCTCGCCATTCTTCCCTTTCTTCCCTCGTCCCCGGCGAGTCTTCTTTCGCTCCACGCGAACCAACTCTGTCTCTCTCATTCCGAGATTAAGGGTCCTCCCCGTAGAGTCAAACAATTCAGCGGCTCGCAAAGCTTCATTCGTCTGTGCCTCGGCCTGGATCTCCTCCATGCGAGTCTGCAAAAGAGGACCTCTCTCCGTCAGTCGGTCAACTCTGGTCTCATAGTCGAAAAAAGCGTCTCCTATCATATTCTGAGGGTTAGACCAGGCTTCGACACTTCTAAGGCTATAGCTAGGACGACAACCTTGCCCCAGAATCGCTTCATGCCTGCTTCCTAAAACCACTTGGGACTGCCCGACATGCTGCTCGTACCAATCCAGATACTCGGTGGTCAACACAACACTCTCCCAACGTCGAAGGAGCACCACAGGAGGGAAAGCGGAATACTTTCATACCCTCAAAAAATACAAAAAAGCATCTGAAGCTGCTGTAAGTACCCCAATCTGGATCACTCTCTTCCGAATGCACGGGAAACACCGCAGACTCACACAAACGTAGTCTCGAACACCCGTAGCCCTCAAAAACCCCAAAAACCACCAACTAAACCAAGGGGGGCCATTCTGGGATTAAAAAGTACAAAAGGACTTTTTAGGAATTTTGAAAAATTATGAAAAGCAATACATGTCCGTGCGGACAACTTTGCTTCCAGACATCATAATTACAAAATCCCCTTAAAGTTCACAATATTCCCTTAAATCCAGGAAAACCAAAAAACTGGTAATGGCTGACAGTGTCGTGCGACACAACTAGCCAGAATCTGGACCCTATAAATAGAGGGCTTCACCCCTCATAATTTTCACACCTCCCTCTTCTCTCCTCTCTCCCAGCCTTCAGGCATCCCCTCTAAGACCCTTCGGGGTAATCCCGGTCCCATTCGATTCCCTCTGGAGCATTCTGAGGCCCTCGTGGTACTCCGAACCTCTGCCGAGCACTGTCGAGCGCTCCCGAGACGCCCCCGAGCTGCCTTGAGGCACTCTCGAGGTATTCTGAGGCCCCTCGTGGTACTCCGAAGCCTTGCCGATCCATCTCGAAGCCTTGTCGATCCATCCCGAGGCGTCCCGGCCCTTTCCGAGCTCAACCGACGATCCCGACGCACGCCGAAACTCTGCCCGAGCACAACCGACGATCCCAATGCACGACGAACCTCTGCTCGAGTCCAGTCAACGATCCCTGCGATCCTAACGCACGCCGAAACTCTGCCCGAGTGCACACCTGACAATCCCGAGGCACGCCGAAGCTCTGTCCGCAGACAACCGGCACATCCCGAAGCAATCCCGATCCGTCCCGGAATACTATTCAACACTCAAACACTATTCCCCAGCGGAAGACAGACACGAACCAACATTGGTAAGGCTTCCTTCCTATACTATTTCAATACATTTCAATACGTAGTGTACAATGTAGACATCCGATACAACATGCATTTTTAAAAAGCACATACACACACACACACAACATTTAAAGAAAGAAGGGGTACCGAAAGACTCATTTTTACGAGGCGACTCGGGTGAGCTCTAACATTCTCTTCCCGAGGCGTAACCTGACCTCCGAACTCAAAAATCTCATCACATAACAACAGTTTTTTTAAATTGATGCCTTTTCTCAATGTTTTGGGCTAAATCAAAACGGCGTGGCGACTCTACAAGCGAAAAAACGCAGCGAGACACCTCCTCGACCAATGGCAAAGCGAGATACCGGGGCCCATGCGCGAGCCGGATCCGGGTAATTTCAGTTGGCGACTCCGCTTGGGATATTTTATTTTAAAAACTTTTAAACAAAAAACAAAAGATTTTTAAAACGATGATGAGGGTCAAACTTTCATTTTACCCCTTTCTTCAACTGTTGTGTGTGTGTGCATGTGCTTTAGTTTTTATTTTACAAAAAAAAAATACAAAATACAAAAAATGCATCAATATACATCTGTGTACATACATTTAAATTTTTTTCAAAAAACTTCTGTTTTACTCAGAAAAAAAGAATTTTAGTGACCGCACACTACTCGCATTGCTGCGTTGGTACACCGCACGCTACGCGCACTGCTGCCTCGGATACTGATGTGGCGTATTTCATACTATCTAATTCCTATTTCTTCCGTGCTTATTATGTCGATTTTGATGTATTTAGCTAGGTTTGATGTAATATTGAGAGTATTTTGTATGGTGAGGATTATGAGAGAAACAATGTAATGAGAGGGAGATTTGGAGAGTTTTTACCTTGTAATCAATTTTGTTCTCAAGAAGCTTCAATCATCATCTTCAACATCAATGGAAGCCAACAAATCAAGCCAAAGACTCAAGAGAAAGCGACAAATTCAGGAAGCTTGGTTCAGGGGACGAGTCGTCCCCAATATGCCCAAGTATTCCCCATCGCGGGGACGGCGGGAATCGAGAGACGCGGCGAGACGGGGACGAGTCGTCCCTCGCCTTGCACGACTCGTGCCCTAGGCGTTGAAGCGGCATCGCAAGCAGCGTGAGTTTGGGCCGAGTTTGGGTATTTAATTTATTTGAATTTATTTTATTTTTGTTTTCCTTTTTATACTAGGTTATTTTATGGGAGGAGTATATATACTCCTTTCCAACTTGTTTAGGGGGGATCTTTATTTTTTTAGTTTTTCCTAGAAACAATATTGAAGCTTTTGATTTCCATGGAGGGCTAAACTCTATACTTTGGATTAAGGTTCTTGAACTATTCTTTTAATGAATTGAGGTTTGATTTCTTCTCCCAATTATTTCCCTATTTCATAGTTTTACTTGTATTGCTTGATTATTATTGATTACTAGTGGTTTAGAAACTTGATCAATTTCTTAATTCTTGTGATTAATTACTGCTAGAAATCTCTTCTACCGTGTCGGATTAGGGTTTTCATCGTAGCAATTTCACAAATCTTGTATGTGTCATCTTGATTTATGATTTGGGTAAAACTAGATAATCATCTAAGTGAAAGTATTTTAGTGATTATTCTCAATCTTAATTTCTTAAATCAAAATCAATTGCTTAATCGAATTATTGATCGTGTCGGCTTAGTTTGATTATCAATTAGGGTTCTTAGTTGAGCGTGTCGCCGCTATTAACTATTATCAAAGAAAGAAATAGAGATTGAAACATATCTCGTGATTGAGTGAATAGGGGAATAAGGGAAGGAATTTAATCAATGATATTCAGGAATAGAATGGGGATAGAACGATGATCCAAAGTCTTCTTTTTATTATTGTTTTCAATCCAATCTATTTTCTTGCTATAGTTTAATTGTAACAACAAATCAAAACAAATCCCCCAATCTTGCTAAGTGGCAATTACACAACCAAATAACTGTTCCCTGAGATCGATCCTGGACTTTCACTATCTACATTATTAGGAGTCCTTGTAGTAATTTGTAGGTGTTGCGATAAAGCCTATCAGATACACTGCACACTACAACCCTTAACTCGGGGTGGTCTCAGTTGCAGTTCGTTTGGCCTTCCTACGCCTCTCGGATGCGCACGGGATCATTCCAAACATCCCATCCTAGCCAGTATCAACCATGCACGGTTGCGTCACACTCTGTCCAGCCAGTCCGTGTCATACAGCCTAGATACATATCCCATGCCGGCCATTTTCTGAGTCGAAGCTCAGAACTCAAGATCCCTTGCGCAAGCAAAGCGATGAAAGGTCATGCTAAAATCTTGACCTGATCTTGATTTCTGAAGCTACACCCAGACGATGTTCCGTCCCGGATATACATCCATGCCTACATGACACCATGTTGTGAGTACCTCGACCCGAACTCGTGCTTTGGGTCCACTTTCCTTGATTTTTGGGCTCATTTATTTGCTAAAATGCAATTTGAGCCCAATTATCTATTTAATCACTCAACCCATTGGGCCTGCCATCCATTCGACCCAACTGTGCCATAAAGCTGTACGCTGTCATCCGACACTGGCTATCCAAAGGCGGTTTAACTCCCTTTGTCGAACGACATAGGACGTCCCATCAGCCTGCCTATAAATACAAGGCATGACTGATCATTTAGGGGGACTTTTTGGGGGAGGATTTTGGTAAGGGGGGAAACTCTGTCAAAATAGAGTCTCATCCTCCCTCTCTCACACACAAACTCACCTCCCTCTTCATACATACATATACCCAAGCCAAGATCCAAAGAAAGCCTTCCTTGTTGGTGTGTTGAAGGGGTAAACACCATACTATTGGTGTCTTTACCTTGTGGACTACAATAGGTAGCCACTAAACCCTCTCTCTCTAATTTACTCTTACATACATCTATATCATCTTGCATGCTTATATATCTTGATATTATGTGAAATATTTGGTATTTTGCATGATAAAGGTGGTGGAGAGGTGAATCTCCTATATTTACTTCTCCCCACCTCAGATCTGAACATTTGGTGGCATTAGCACCATTAAAGTTTGAATCTTGTTTAGTTTCCATTGAGTTAGGAGGTGATGGCTACATGAAAATGGCCATAGATATGTGATTCATCACATTTGGCCATTAAAGCCATGTGATCCTCCCATAATACTCACCTAGTGTTACTATTTTCAGCTTTCAGTTAATAAATATAGTTTGGTTTGCTTTGGGAACAAGGTGGGATCAACCTGACTGAAGGGCACTGAAACAGACTACTTATGTCGGACGACACAGGACTCTCAAGAGGTCCTGTGTCATACGACATAGAGTTCCCAGAAGGCTGTACAGCTTTTCTTGGACTTCAGGTCTATCATAATTGATCCCCCTTTTGTAACCCAAAGCTTGTTCAAGTAGTTCTGGTCCAGTTACCACTACTTTGGGAGCCTAAGTTCTATTTGGGTGTAATAAATTGATGGAGGAGGTTTGCCATATGACTTGGACATTCTCGGGTGTCCTATGTCATATGACATCCGTATCATTAAAAGTCAATCTTGACTTTGCTCACTCCAATCAACCCCAAAATGAGCTTAGACCCTGAATAGTGTTTCTTCATAGTTGAAATAATCTTGTCCCAGATTCCAGAGCAGCCTTGGTATTGTAAGAGGCAATCTGACCAGGAGGCTTCCTATCGTCCGACATCCCTCTCTGAGGAAGACCTGTGTCGGACGACACCCAAGCTTCCTGAGCAGACTGTCTCCAGCCCTTGCCTTGTAATGCAAGTCATCTTATGTAAAGGGTGTGGCCCCCTGTCATGGCTCACAAGTTGTATCCAGTCTCTATACCATCAATGAAATTCCAAATTTGCATGTCTTGCTTGTTGACACATATTGCACACACATTTTGAATGATTGTAAATGTCCAATGTTTGATTGAAAGTCTCGAAAGAGGCGTGTTGGGTGAACTCTCAAGTTCTTCCCAACACGTAACCTGACCCCCGGACCCAAATTCTCTTTAAAAAAGGTTTTTCAATGTTTTCCTCTAAAAACGGCGTGGCGACTCCCAAAATTTTCAAAATTCAAAAAGATAAACAAAACTTTACTTCTTTTAATTTTTGGAGGCCGTTCATTCAGTGGCGACTCCGCTGGGGATCTACATTGAAAAACCTTTGTTTTTTGAAAAAGTGAAGACAATACTTGGTATATAGGTGGAAACCATTAACCTTCCTGTATCGCTCCCTAACCCGGGGCTTGGGATAAATTGTGGTCTAACAATCCCACGTACCGGTATCATTCTTCTTCTTTTTTGAAAAAGGAAAAGTTTTTCTTAAGAGGGTCAAACTTTCTTTAAAATCAACTTGGACAATTTCTTCATTCTCCTTGTGTGCAATTTGAGTCATTATGTGTGCTCCTATGTGCCTTGCCATGATTCTGTGCCTATATGCTTTATATGCTTTGGTATGTGGCATTTTTGGGGAAGTAGGGCTTCCCTTTTGCTATCAGAACAGGGCAGGATGATTCTGGAATACAGCTGCTGGTAATCTTGACATTTGGGGCAGTCCCCTTTTGTCGTGCTTTGGGCTCATTCTCTTGTTTTTTCTTTCTTTGCATATTGCATAAAAAAAAATCTTTTACAAAAAAACAAAAAAAAAACATTTTCCTAGAAAATGCCTTCACACTACTCGCACGCTACCCGCACATAGAGTTAGAACCCGGGAGTGTACGGACGGCATCGCGGACAGTGACGTGTTTCGCTTACGCTTGAGCGCCTAAAGTCCTCCTAGCCTGTGGAGTCAGCCAACACTTGTCCGTGACACACTTTCTACCGTGACCGGTTGGTTTTTGGCCTAATACTTTTCAAAACACTTTTCAAACTCGGTTTTCAAAATTTTCTCACAAAGTCCGAGTCATACTTCGTCCCCAAAATCTTGGCATACTTTCCCTCTTCATGTCGGAATTACGACATAACTCAACGTAAGTACACGTCAAAATCTTGACAAATCTCAACGTAGGTACGTGTTGATTTCTCGGTTTGACTTCGCAAGAGGTCATGACGCGTTTTCGACATGTACTAACACGAGATCATGTCGAATTTTTGACACGTACTAACGGGAGGATATGCCGGAATTTCGCCACGAAGCGACGAGAGGCCATGCCGGATTTTCAACTCGAAAAGAGGAGAGGTCATGCCCAATTTTTTTCCAGGATTTTTCCTGCAAATTGTGGTCTCGTACATTCAAACGTACTTTCGACCCTCTCTCCTCTCGAGTCTAGACGTTGACTTGGACTTTGTTTTGAAAACCTTGAGTTTGACTTGTTTTGACTTGTATGCCCATAGGTCCGTTCTCCCTTTTGATTGGTGGGTTCCATGTGCCCTATAGGACCTCTGCCGGGATTGTCCGTCCCAGAGGTGCAATACAGGTGGAATATAGGGGGTCTATAGACGTAGTGATGGAACCCACTGATCCAGGAATAGTGTAGAATGCGAAAAAGAAGGTGTCCCCCTTTTCCAACCATTCCTAGGATTAATAAAAATCATTTTTATAAAAAAAAATAATGTAAAAAAAAAAACAAACAAAACAAAAAGAGCATATGCATGAGTCCATCCTAAGCCTATCCTCTCCCCTACCTAAAACCATTCTCACCCCCTTTTAGCGAGCAAGTATTGGGTCAGAGTTTCGGGTGGTCGATTAATCAGTTTCTCTCCGATCAGGGATTCGTTTCCAGCAGTCTCAGAGATGGCAGATTCACAAGTTTCAGCGGGTTTAGGTCCGGATGCGAGTGTTGATCCAGCTCAGAATCAGAATGTCAGTCAAGGTGTAGGGCCAAATCAAAGTCAGAATGCGGGGCCGAACGTAGCTTTGAATGCCTCTCCTAGCAGTGGTTATGGCATGGGTCCTCACATGACACCCCCGGGAAGTCCATTTGTTAACCCTCACACAGGTTTCAACTTCTCTCAGGAAGCTTCTCTCCGTGCTGCTCTCGAAGCCTCTTGTGCCCGTGAGGAGGCCGGTTGGGCTCGCTATGTCGAAGTAATGCGCATGCAAGGCGTCACCATAATCCGTCGCCCCGATGGGTCATATGAAGAAATCAGGGAAGAGCCCGATGTTGCTATCACCGACACTGGTTTTGTTCCCCCGTCCTCACCTAGGCAAGGCTTTCACAATGTGCCCCCACCGATCTCCTATGGTGTGCCTAGCTCCTTTCCGATGTCGACTCATGGGAGTGTGTCAAGACCTCCCCCCATCCCAGTATCTACTTATGGTGGGCAATACGGGCTGAGAGGCGAATCGAGCTCCTTCCTAAAGGTCAGTGCTCAGGACCAACTTGTGTTTTATCCCCAGAATCAGCTCGGGCAGAGTCAGCAGCCTATTGGTGTCAACCAAGAGCAGTTTGGGTATGTTCAGAATCAGTTCGGGGCTCAAGGTCAAATTCCGTATGGCAACGCGGGTCAGCCTTCCAACCCAGCCTTTGGTGGTCAGTTTGTTGCTCCTCATGATCAGTCCAATTAGCAGTAGAGCGGGTATCGTATGTCAGGAAGCCAGATTTGCCAGGATCAGCTCCTGCAGTATCCACAACCCCAATTCCAAAGCAACATCCCTCAGCCTGCAGTTTGTTCTCCTCTCACCCAACATCTGTATGGTTCCACCCCGTATTCGGCTCCGTGCATCGCATCGTGTCCCCGCCCACGGTCGCCTGGAAGCCGGGCCAGGTTTGGGCCCCGAAATCCCGACGTTCAATTTAATGGTTACGACATGTACGGGAATAGAATCCCCAGCTCGGTTGGCTTAGTGGACAGCAATGTTAGCGTGCCCAGCACTTTTGGTCTTCCTCCGGCTTCCTTGCCTATCAGATCCACGCCAGATTTTCCAGTGCCATCCTCGACAGTAGCTCCAACTGTAGGACAACCCCCATCTTCCAAGGTTTCAAGTCTGAAAGAAGAGCTGAAGTATGTGAAAGAGCAATTGCACAAGATGACTTTTGGGTCCAGCATGGTCAATTCCGTAGAGCTCAAGGACTCCAAGGCCCTCCCGAAGAACTTCAAAATGCCCGCTATAACTAAATTTGAAGGCTCCACATGCCCTAAAACTCACATGAAGAGCTACATCATGTCTATGGGTGCCAAAGGGGCCACCGAGGAGATGCTAGCCCTTTACTTTCACTTGTCCCTCGATGACTCTCCTTTGAGATGGTTTCTAGGCCTTAAACCGGAAGCGAGGGCTACGTGGTCCCAAATCAGCGATGCCTTCTTGGACAAATACAAAGGAAGTGTCGAGTGGTACACCACTCGTAGTGACTTGATCGGCACCATCTAGAGGCACGACGAGTCCGTAACAGACTTTTATAAGAGGTAGAACAAGAAGCTTAATGAGTTGGTTCACCCAATTCCCCTCTCTGACGAGAAGTCCATCTTCCTTTCATGTGTCAAGCCATCTGTCAGGGAAGCCATTGGCCGGGGATACTACCCGAATCTGCGAGAAATGGTGAGTGCAGGGGCCGAAAGTGAGAATGCTACCTACTCCATCGTTCCAACTCCTGTTCCTGGTAATGCTCCAGCTCCCCGCTATCGAGTTCCAAGCTCTGCCCCTGTTGCTTCGAAAGGCAAAGAAACTGCGATCTCTAACACCGTCAACTACATTCAAGGGGAGAACGATCAGTCACCCGGCCGCGGTGGAGGACGACCTCAGAGGTCGAAATTTGATGATTTGGGGATGCTGCTCGAAGAGGTATTTGACGGATTGGTGAGGACATGAATGATCAAGCCTTTGGAAAACTACCCTTCCCCTAACACCCCGGGGATGGATCATAACTTGAAGTGCTGTTACCACCAGAATTCGGGCCATACTACCAACAGTTGTTTTGCACTGAGGAGAATCGTTCAGGTTCTGATCGACCAGCGCAAGATTGAGAAGCCAAACGTCGTCACCAATCCTCTTCCCAACAACAACAACAGGGTCAACATGATCGAGTTTGTCAATGTCATAGAGTTTGGTGAGGCTAGTCTCAACGAGGGTGTGAGTGAATTTGAGGCTATTGTGCTCGCAAACAATGATGTAATCAATGATGATGATGAATTGAATGCTCATTTCTGCTATATGATGTCTTGGGATGATATTCGAGGCGTAGCAAAACTAGAAAATGATGTCCAACATAGTAGTACTTCTCCCGATTCTCAATCTACTCCCCTCACTTGGGAAGAGATTAAGCGTGCCACAAATTCAAGCTCGGCAATCACTGTTAATCAATTGCGACAAGCAGCTTGGCCGTACGCTACACAGGGACCTCCGTTGAGTGGGTCAGAATTAAAAGCGACTGGTGCAGATCACGATAAGGACCAAGAAGCTGAGGTGAATTTACTCACCAGGTCCGGTAAAATGATGGGAACTGATGCTGTCGGATCATCAGGAAAAGACAAAGAAGCGGCTGTTCCGGAAGTTGGAGCTAGTAAAGGTCCATACGCAAAGGGGGTAGTCGAAGAAGATTTGACGGCTGACGATCCAATTCTCGCACATTTGAAGCAGACCCAGGCCAACATTTATCTCTGGTCTCTCTTGACCTCTTCTTACCCTCACAAGTTGAAGTTGGAGGAAGCCCTATCTAAGACAATGGTGTCCGTAAATTCCACCCCTAACGAGGCATGCCAAATGATAGGTACCGCCCAATACGGAAATATCATCACCTTTACGGAATTGGATTTGCCAAAGTTCGGAACCAGTCACAACGAGTCATTGCATATTACCGTTTAGCTAGATGGACGTCAGCTTCCCCACGTAATGGTAGACAACGGTTCAGCTATGAATATATTGCCTGCCAGAATGATGAGCTTGTTGGACATCAAGGCCACTGATCTAAAACCATCTAATCAAACTATAAAGGCGTACGATTCTACATCTAGGAAGATCTTGGGTGTGATACCATTGACTCTGTGGTTCGGCAAGAAGCCCATGATAGTTGAATTTCAAGTGATAGACATTTCGGTCAGTTTCTCTGCCCTGCTAGGCAGACCGTGGCTTCACCAAATCGGAGGGGTCGCTTCAACCTTGCATCAATGCGTCAAATTCATCCAAGACGGCGAACTGACCATCATTTATGGGGATAGCGTTACCATCGAGGGCACCGATGATGAAGGAAGGCCGGTAATGGAAATCAAGCACCACGAAGCCAACTTGATGTTGAGCGGTTTCAGGGTCAAGAGCCCAAAAGCCCAGATCTGCACGATTGACCTAACAACTTCCTTTGATAAGATCCCTCCAGTTATGGTGATGATGAGGCATATGAACTACATTCCGGGGCTTGGTCTGGGTAGACGTCAGCAAGGTACCCACAAGTTTGAGGAGTTAAAGCCGAAGAAAGACAGGGAAGGTCTAGGATATGTTGAGAAGACCCCCAAGGACAGAGAGGCCGACAGGATTGAAGCCGCAGAAAAGAGAAAAGCTAGTGCTGCTGGAAAGCCGTATGTCAAACCTAATCTCCGCCCTTACCACCCCTCCCTGGAAAAGTACTTCGTTAAAGAAAAGGGTGATGGTTTCGTATGCCCCAAGGGCCAGCTCGAGAAGATGAAAGGTCTTACTTTAAGGAGCAACCCTGTCAAAGAGTTTATCATTAACAAGCCTAACATTCCAGGGGCCGTTACCACTTTCAAGAGCCAATACCACTTCTGGGGAAGTCCTGATTTCACTGACCAGTTCAGGAGGTTGTCTATGGTCGAGCCTATGTTTGGGGAAGTCGACGAAACCACCGAGCTCGATATGGTCAAAGATGTAGCAGCTTTGTTCGAGGAGGCAGATTTATCAGAAGTTGCCGGGGCTGATCCACTGATTGAAGCACCATTGATTGATTTATGTGAAGAGGCACCGCTAATGGCCGCGGCTGTTGCTAAGGATCCTTTCGGTATGGTTGACCTTCTGACCGGGGATGATTTTGTACCTGCGGTTGATCTTCTGACTGGGAATGATTACGTATCAGTAATCGAGTTTGTTGGAGACAAAGAGATTGATCCACGCACCTTCGTCAGCACTTCAGAGATGCCGCTCTGGAATTGGACTTCCTTCAAGGGACCGATCGCTAGCCAGGAAGTTATGATTGAAAAGCTCGGGCTGACCCCTCGTCCTGGTGTGTCTGAGTCTAAGTCTGTCCTTGTAATCCTGAGTCAGTCCTCAGAGTCTTTTGTTATCGAGTTCGAGTCTCTAGATAGGTCTGATACTCTCACGGCTGATGATCATCGCCGTGTCTTTGACTCTGTCTTCCCTTTTGCGTTGAATGAAATGGTTGACCTTTCTGCGTATCCCTTAATTGCCACCTTAACAAATGATAAGTTAACTAAAATAAATCTTAATGACTTAAAAGTGGTTAATAATGATTCATTTGAAGAGGACACAGACTTTTTAGACGAAAACTTTTTAAATGATAATATAAAGCAGGTTTTTGAGCGAGACGACAATCGGGCCCAAGCTGCCGATGAGGTATTAACTTTAGTGAATTTGGGAACTACTGAAGAGCCCAAAGAGACACAGATTGGCAGTTTCTTCACCGGGAAAGAACGGGAAGCCCTCATTGATTTGCTCAAAGAGTATGTGGACGTATTTGCCTGGTCCTACAAATACATGCCTGGGTTGGATACTTTAACTGTTGAGCACTGAATACCCCTGGACCCAGAAGCCAGGCCAGTCAAGCAGAAGCTTCGCCGGATTAAGCCAGAATGGTCTCTCCAGGTTAAAGAAGAGATAGAGAAGCTGCTTAGAGTGGGTTTCATCAGAGTGGTCGAATACCCGAAGTGGTTGGCCAACATAGTGACGGTAACCAAGTCGAATGGCAAAGTCAGGGTTTGTGTGGACTTCAGGGACCTAAACAAGGCTAGCCCGAAGGACGATTTTCCCTTACCCAATATCGATCTGTTGGTAGATACTACTGCCAATTACGAAGTCAAGTCATTTGTGGATGGCTTTGCGGGTTACAATCAGATTAAAGTCGCTGAAGAAGATCGTGAAAGATCGCCTTCACTGGCCCTCGGGGAACCTTTTTGTTATACGGTTATGCCCTTTGGTCCGAAGAATGTCGGAGCCACTTATCGCCGAAAGGCCATCGCACTCTTTCATGACATGATCCATAAGGAGATCGAGGTCTATGTTGATGATATGATTATCCATTCCAAGGGATCGGATGGTCAACACTCGTCGACTTGAGGAAGTTCTTCAACCGCCATGGAGCATGACATGAGATTGAACCCGGCAAAATGTACTTTTGGCGTAGTCCGAGGAAAAGTTCTGGGATATATGGTCACGGAGCGAGGAATTGAAGCCGATCCGAGAAAGATTAAATCCATCATGGAGATGAAGCCACCGACGACAGTCACAGAGGTGAAGGCTTTCATGGGCCGTCTCCAATATATCAGCCGATTTATCCACCAGCTAACCTCTATTTGTGAGCCGATCTTTAAGCTGCTCAAGAAGAATCAGGAGGTTGAATGGAACGAGCAGTGTCAGACCGCCTTTGAGACAATCAAGAGGGGCAATGGTATCGGCATGGTGTTGGTTGATCCAAACGATGTGCACACCCCCATAGCTATCAAGTTGAATTTCCCGGCTACTAACAATGCCGCGGAATATGAAGCTTGTATAGCCGGCCTCGAGGCAGCTTTAGAGTGAAATGTCGAAAAGTTGGAGGTGTACGGAGACTCTCAGCTAATCATCAATCAAGTGTCCAATAAGTGGAGAACTGTGGACCAGTACCTGCAGATGTACTATGCCTACATGGAGGACCCGATCAACCAATTCAAGAAGGTCACGTTCTACTATCTACCCCGGGACAAGAACAGGTTTGCGGATGCCTTGGCCACTTTAGCCTCTTTGGTATAGATTCCGGAGGGAAAGTCAATAAAGCCATTCAGAGTTAGGAGGTGCGAGAACCCTGCCTACTATTGTCAGATTGAACCAGAAAAGGTCGATGACTTGTGGTATAACCAGATCTTTCAGTACCTTAAGCATGGCGAAGCCTCATTCCCGACAGAGGAGGATGGTAGGACGAAAGAAGGTCTCCGCGCCAAAAGTTTGCAAGCTTTAAAAAGGTTGTCTGCACAGTACGTTATTCTGGGAGATGACTTATGGAAGAAAAGACACCGAGGGCCACTTCTACTCAGACGTGCAAGTCTAAGGCCAGAAAGGTCATGGAAGAAGTCCATGGTGGCGCATGTGGACCACATATGAACGCCCGAGCTTTGATGTTCAGCATACTCAGGATGGGCTATTATTGGATCTCCATGGAGACTGACTGTATTCAATTTGTGCGAACCTACGATAAGTGTCAGCGGTTCTCCAATCTCAACCATATACCTCCCTATGATCTCTAATGTATGAGCACTCCTTGGCCATTCACAACTTGGGGGATCGACGTTATTGGAAAGATAACTCCTGCCGGTAGTAACGGGCACGAATTTGTGTTGGTCGCTGTGGATTACTTCACCAAGTAGGTTGAAGCGGCGTCCTACAAGGTCCTAAACTCCAAAAAGGTAGCCCGTTTTATAAAGGAAAACATCCTATGCCGGTACAGAGTTCCAAATGAGATTATTTTCAATAACGGGTCACACTTCGAGAGACATACCGACGAACTGCTCACAGAATTCAGGATCAAGCGACATAAGTCGTCCCCTTATCGCCCTCAAACCAATGGTGCTGTCGAGGCCGCGAACATGAACCTGGAAAGGATCATCTGGAAAATGGCCGAAAGGAGCCGGGATTGGCCTGAGAAGCTTCACTTGGCACTATGGGGCTATCGTACGTCAGTGAGAACAGCCACCGGTGAAACCCCGTTCGCTTTGACATATGGGATGGATGCCGTTTTGCCCATTGAGTTAGAGATACCCTCTCTTCGGGTTCTGCTTGAAAATGAAGTCAACGAGATAGACTGGCTTCAGAGTCGACATGACGAGTTAGCTCTTCTAGATGAGCGAAGGCTTAAGGCGATGGAACACATCCGGGCTTATCAGAAGCGCATGGCTAGGGCCTTTGACAAGAAGGTATATCCCCGCGACATTAAGGTGGGCGATTTGGTCTTAAAAGAGAAGCCGCCAAATCAATTCAGTCCGTTGGGCAAGTGGGCGCCAGTCTGGGTGGGCCCGTGCCAGGTAAAGGAGATCTTTTCTGGCGGAGCAATGAAGTTGACAGATTTGAATGGTAATCCCTTCATGCACCCGGTAAACGGCGACAAATTGCGCCGCTATTACATTTGAATTGAGTCTTCCCCTCTTTAAATATATATATATATATATATATATATATATATATATATATAATAATAAAAGCGCGAAAATAATGTACCCAGACGAGACTGAAAACCTCTCAAAAGGCAGTCCGTGCAAAACAAAGGGCGCGCTAGGTGCTAAAGAATATACCTAACTAGATTGAAAACCCTAAAAACGGGCGGTCTAGGTAAAAAACAGGGTTGCACCACTTGTCCCCCTTCTACCTATCCCTTTCTTAAACACAAAATTAATTGGGTCGAACTACGGAGACCTGAGCCCCTTAGTCCGTCTTGTAAAAGGGGAACGTAGGCAGCCGTTCGCGGTTCGGTCTAAAAAACATAAAAATCACCAAATCCTGTCAACAGTGGTATTTTGTGATTGCCAAAATGTGTCTTGATTAAGTTCTGAAGTAATTTCAACTTTCATCACATTAATACATTCATTGATGAGTTCAAGCACGGTTTACTCTCGACTCATTAACATTAGCAAAAATAATATCTTTTTAAAGTACGTCTAAACTGTCTGTGTCGGCAATAAGGGATACAATGACCGATCACCTAATCCTAGTCACTCGTTCCCACTCCCGAACTAGCATTCTTCTTCTTCCTTTTCCTCGGTCTTCGGGAGGTCTTTGGCTTAGCTATCCCAAACAGATCTGTCTCCCGTCGTCCCGGCTCAGGAATAATACAAGTCGGCGAGTCAACCAATCCGGCTGCTCTCAGTGCCGCCTGGGCAGCCCTCGCCTCTCTCAAAGCTGTCCTCCGGGCCATAACTTCAGGGTCATCCCTCATCTTGGCCCTCCTCTCCACAAGTCTCTCAAAATCCGCTACCGGATCGTCGATCACGTTGTCTGGGTCAGTCAGCGCCTCAGCATCGCGTAACTCCCGGCTAGTTTGGTCTCCTCCTCGGATCCCTTGACAATATGCCTCAATGGAGTGTTGGACTGGTCCCATCTGCTCCCCATACCAAATGAGATACAAGGTGGACATATATGTGATCCCCCGGGTCTTCCGTATCAGTGTGTGAGCGGGAAAAGCTGCTCCCGAAAAGGCCCTGGCAAAGAATCTGAGAGTCCGGACGTCAGTAATGTCAAGATGAACGGTATCCCGGGCCATCTGCTCTCTGAACCCACCAATAGCCTGCTGTGGGTACCCATACTATCTCAGAACAAGTAAGGGGACACTAAATGATGAGAAGTATAATCCCGGCAGCCTCACGACAACAGAGTCATCCTGCCTGCCACTCATGGTCTCAAGCCTCCATCCGGGAACCCAATACTGAATGTCCGTGGTGGTATACCTGGTCAATCGCCTCTGCCAGCTCTCCTGTGAGGCCTCCGGAGCTACTCGCCTCTGCTGTGTAACCCAAGGTGCTGCAGTCTGCCCTGCAGGTAGTGGGGAAATAAGTCCCAACCGCTCAAAGAGCCACAACGATTAGAGACTGGGGCTGCCGCGTCCCATGTGTAATGACCCTCCAGCCAGTCGGTCCATCCCATGATAGGTCTCTGCCAGCAAAATGGGAACTATGTCTCTCTCTCCCTGCCCGGGTCAGATCTCAATCAATGTGGTACCTCGAGAACCCCGCATCTGCCAAACAACTCCTAGCAGTAAACCGGAGCATACCCCGTCATACTCGAAGAAGCAGTATAGGGAGGTCATAATCAGCATGAAAATGTCCATGGCCGTGGATAGGTCAAATAGCTCCGGACGGGATACAGCTAACCGGGCTATCTGGGTCAGGTCAACGAAAGACAGGTCGAGAATCAGATCAGATACCTGCTCTATGTGAAATCCCAAGAAATCGGCCAGCTACTCGGTCAAGGGTCGTGAATCTCGTGGGAAGACTGCATCTTTGATCTCAGCTCCCCCAGTCAGTGCACGAAACTCTTCAATAGTGGGTGTGAGGTCATTATATGAAAGAGTAAAGACATGCCTCTCGCAATCCCAATATCTGGACGCAGCCCGGAGAAGATTCCTATCTACCGCCCACTCCTTTAATGCCCAGATGCATCTCAACCCATACCATTGATCGATAACCCTCCTATTGGTGCTATGATGGTGGTGGGTTAGATTGACGAGATCGAAGTGAAATTGACGTTCTTTGATCTTGGATCTGTCGTTGTAATGCTCCATTTCGGGTCAAAGGTCGAATCTTGGGGCTAATTTCGGGATGAAAAATCAATTTGGCCTCTGTTATGACTGCTGGAATGTGTTTTTTACGAGTCTACCTTTTATAAAATGCTGGGGCTTGCTGATCAAGAAATCTGTCCCTCAGACTCTCCATGTCGGACGACATGGAAGGTCCCATCAGACACCAGCAGCAGCTACAACTGCAGCAACCCCTAGCAGCATAATGCTTGCTCAAAGCCTACCCAAACCTGTCCAAAACACCCAAAAACCATACATACACACTCCCTTTCATTCATCAAGCCCATGGGAGAGGATCCGGCATACCCAACGCTTCCGCAGACACATAAACATCACCCAATACATACAAAAATCACAAAAACACCCAATCACATCAAAAACCACCATCTTTGTGCCTTTCTTGGGACGGACTTGCGCATATGAACTAACAAATATACAAATAAGCAAATATTTTAGTTGTCAAAATACAAAATGCAATAAAATACTTGTTTTACAACCCAAAAACCAAAAAAAAAAAATAGTGCATGCATCTCCTCTCTCTCCCTAAAAGAGTCCAAAGCAGGACAAAAAGGGGATCGCCGTGATCAATCCTGCTCAGAATCATCCTCCTCATCCTCCTCAGAGCCGCTGTCGTCCTGGACGCTGCCTACCTCCTCCTCAGAGCCGCTCTACTCCTGGCCATCACCGCCACCCTCCTGCGCCTCATGAATCTCGCCGTCAGAGTCATCATCATCCTCATACTGGGCCCAAGGCCGGGGCTCACCATAATATCCGTGCCACTCGGGCACTGTGGAGAAAGGGGGCTGATAAGGATCGTCCTCGCCATCATCATCATCGGGCTGGGGCTGCTGACTCGAACCGCCCACCTATGAGCTAGAAGGAGCCAAAGCCGGCCTAGGCCTCTTCTTCGAAGGCACGACGTCACCAGGCTGGGTGCTGCATCTCCCCTTCCAATGCTCTGCGCTCTTCTGAAACTGGCGCAGCATCTTCACAGCCCCGGTGAGCGCCTTGGCCACCGCCTTATAAGTCTTGGCTGGAACCTGTTGAATGAACACAAAAGAGGCAAGTCATAAGCAATCAATACAGGCATTAAAGCAGTAAAAGGCTTGAATAAAGCAGAAAAGAAAAGAATGCTCACAGAGGTAGTCCCGCGGGGAAGCCGCAGATGGGGATGAGTCTCATACATATCAAACGAGGAACGGCGGATGGCACCCCCAGCCTCATACTCAAAAAATCGGGGAGGCATCGGTATCTGCACCCCCGCTGCCCTCCTAGCAGCCATAACCCGAGGGGTCACTAGCCGGGTAAAAACAAACTGGCCATAATCCCCATCATCCGACAACTCAACAGCGTCAATGCCAGTCCGCAACCGCTCCAAGTCAGGTAGGGCCCGGGTATACCAAATCCCCTCAGGAGGATCGTGAGGAACGCGAGCGGCGACACCATATCCATGCTGCCTACAGACCCTCTCTCCCAAGTACAGGGCATCACCCTCCAGGCCGATCAGAAGCCTCCTCATCCTGGTCACCAAAGCAGCATCACCAACCACATCCTCACCATACCTGCCATGCCAGGGAAACAGCCTTAACCTAGCTGGCGTTCCCCTCAGGGCAATCATCGTGTCATGATAACAAGCAGTCTTCCGGGGCTTCACCCCGTCCACTCTCCGGCTCTCCCTAGCCCCAAAAGTCCACCGGCGGATAGCAGGGAACAAATCTGCAGCAATCCTGTCAGCCACAGCCCAGGCATAACATCCAAACACCTCATAGGCCCACACCTGAAATCAAAAGACAAGAAGCTTTCAGTATGCAGTAGCAGTAAAAGAATGATGATAGAAAAGGCAATGCAGCAGTCAATACGTGAAAAGTAAAAAAGGGGCATACCTCCAGAACGGTCTGATAGCAATCTAGAGAGGTCACCGTGCCTCTGCTCACCTCGTCCAGGGCTCTATACACCTGAGCCAAGCCGGCCTCGCCCCACGAAAAGGTGGAGACCTGGCTCCAGTCGCGAAGAGGCTCCAGCAGAAGAGTCAATGCCGTGGTAGAGGCATTACAGAACAGGGTGTCGGAGAATCCAGCCCAAGAAAATGCCCTCGCCAACTGCTCAGCCGTAACTGTAGCAACACCCTCAGAGAAGAGACGGCACTGCTGCGTCAGAGCCAAATTCAGGTCTACCAGTGGAACTCCATTACCCTTCGGGCGAAGGGTCAGGCCAGTCAGTGCTCTAATGGCATCCGGGCTCAGGACACCAGGATCCTCAGAAAAGATAGGCCTGCCCGTGAACCGCAGACCAGTAATGGCAGTGAAATCATAAGGGGTGATGGTGGACTCACCCCAAGACAAATGAAAAGAGTGGGTAGAATCCCACCAATACTGCCTGAAAGCCCACACCAGCTCCACGCTCCTCGGCGTGTCCCTAAACTCTCCAATGGCAGTAAAGAATGGGCCCAGGCCAGCTGCAAATATCAAGCCTTTGGGACTGTCCGACAAATCAGAGGAACTGGGAAGAAGGCCCCAAATAGTAGCAATCGCCTCAGGGGACCCTTGGTCCGCAAAGCCTGCAGGTAAGCACAACACAGGTATCAGAACATACTCATAACAATGTGTGCATTCTTATGTGCATTTTCAATCTCTAAAATCACATAATTCTTTCAAAAGAACAAAAAAAGAAAAATCTTTTCAAGACAATGCATCTCATTCCATAGCATGCAATTCCTTTTTGGGTGCAATTTCCCCAAATTCTATCTCGAGCCCTATAAATCCAACTTCGGAAAAGAAAAGGGAAGGGTCGATGGTTTAGAATACTTACCCCCATTCGTTCCATGGTGGAAGTATGAAAATCAAGGCTCGGATAAAGCCCATTCCCCTCTGGAAATTTCTTCCGATCGACGAGCTTCCTCCTCTCGGACAACGATCGTTGCACATTCCTTCTTGATTCCGCTCGCGGAGGCATCCTTGATTTGATTGAAATCAAATTTGGAGGGAGATTTTTCAAATTTTTCTCTCCTTCTCTCCCTCAAGCTCGGAGCCTGCTCTTGGTTTGAAACCCCTGTCTTACGACCTAACTATTTTAATTAAAACAGTCTGGGGAAAGCCCCATGTCGGACGACATAGGCGTTCTAGAAGGGGTAATTTTCCTCTTTTGCCCCTGATCAATTTTGTCAGTCCCTCTTGACTGCCTACCATTTCATTTGGGTCTAAACGCCCACCTCTCAGTCTTTCCAAAATCATTATCTGTTAGCCCGGAAGGCTATAAATTACCCGGTCCGGAAGACCGTATAAATTTCCCAAAATCACGTTCTTTAGCCCGGAAGGCTATAAATTCCCCGATCGTTAGCCCGGAAGGCTATAAATTCCCCGATTGTTAGCACGAAAGGCTATAAATTCCCCGATCGTTAGCCCGGAAGGCTATAAACCACCAAAATCCTTAGCCCGGAAGGCTATAAACCACCCGTTCCTTAGCCCGGAAGGCTATAAACTACCCGATTGTTAGCCCGGAAGGCTATAAATTCCACGATCGTTAGCCCGGAAGGCTATAAATTCCACGATCGTTAGCCCGGAAGGCTATAATTTCCACGATCGTTAGCCTGGAAGGCTATAAATTCCACGATCGTTAGCCCGAAAGGCTATAAATTCCCCGATCGTTAGCCCGGAAGGCTATAAACCACCAAGATCCTTAGCCCGGAAGGCTATAAATTACCCGGTCCGGAAGACCGTATAAATTTCCCACACAGTCAATCTTTCGGGTGACTCCCCATCGAAGCAGTCAAATCCTCGGGTGACTCCCCATCGAAACAGTCAAATCCTCGGGTGACTCCCCATCGAAACAGTCAAATCATCGAGTGACTCCCCATCGAAACAGTCAAATCCTCGGGTGACTCCCCATCGAAACAGTCAAATCCTCGGGTGACTCCCCATCGAAATAGTCAAATCCTCAGGGTAACTCCCCTCGGAACAGTCAATCTCGGGTGCAAACACCCATCTTCGGGGTGACTCCCCTTGGAACAGTCACTTTTGGGTACAAAGCCCGTGGCCTTTCATTGGCGCCACCTCTTTGACGAACTACGATTCGGCTTGATTCCCCCACGGGATACGTAGGAATCCTTTTCATAAAAGGTCCAGCCGCATGACCATCATGGTCAATTTCCCCAGGATGCAAACGTCCATCTTTGTTGAACTACGATTCGGCTTGATTCCCCCACGGGATACGTAGGAATCCTTTTCGCAAAAGGTCCAGCCACTCGACCATCTTGGTCATCTTTTTCCCCGCCGTTCGTGTCTGGCTCGGGATTCTCATTTTGTCGACGACCCCACTTCCCGTGGAAGTGACGTCGCCGAGGGGCTCTGTGAGTACCCCGACCCGAACTCGTGTTTTGGGTCCACTTTCCTTGATTTTTGGGCTCATTTATTTGCTAAAATGCAATTTGAGTCCAATTATCCATTTAATCACTCAACCCATTGGGCCTGCCATCCATTCGGCCCAACTGTGCCATAAAGCTGTACGCTGTCGTCCGACACCGGCTATCCAAAGGTGGTTTAACTCCCTTTGTCGGATGACATAGGACGTCCCATCAGCCTGCCTATAAATACAAGGCATGGCTGATCATTTAGGGGGACTTTTTGGGGGAGGATTTTGGTAAGGGGGAAACTCTGTCAAAATAGAGTCTCATCCTCCCTCTCTCACACACAAACTCACCTCCCTCTTCATACATACACATATCCAAGCCAAGATCCAAAGAAAGCCTTCCTTGTTGGTGTGTTGAAGGGGTAAACACCATACTATTGGTGTCTTTACCTTGTGAACTACAATAGGTAGCCACTAAACCCTCTCTCTCTCTGATTTACTCTTACATACATTTATATCATCTTGCATGCTTATATATCTTGATATTATGTGAAATATTTGGGATTTTGCATGATAAAGGTGGTGGAGAGGTGAATCTCCCATATTCACTTCTCCCCACCTCAGATCTGAACATTTGGTGGCATTAGCACCATTAAAGTTTGAATCTTGTTTGGTTTCCATTGAGTTAGGAGGTGATGGCTACATGAAAATGGCCATAGATATGTGATTCATCACATTTGGCCATTAAAGCCATGTGATCCTCCCATAATACTCACCTAGTGTTACTATTTTACTGCTTTCAGTTAATAAATATAGTTTGGTTTGCTTTGGGAACAAGGTGGGATCAACCTGACTGAAGGGCACTGAAATAGGCTACTTATGTCGGACGACACAGGACTCTCAAGAGGTCCTGTGTCATACGACATAGAGTTCCCAGAAGGTTGTACATCTTTTCTTGGACTTCAGTTCTATCATAATTGATCCCCCTTTTGTAACCCAAAGCTTGTTCAAGTAGTTCTGGTCCAGTTACCACTACTTTGGGAGCCTAAGTTCTATTTGGGTGTAATAAATTGATGGAGGCGGTTTGCCATATGACTTGGACATTCTCGGGTGTCCTATGTCATATGACATCCGTATCATTAAAAGTCAATCTTGACTTTGCTCACTCCAATCAACCCCAAAATGAGCTTAGACCCTGAATAGTGTTCCTTCATAGTTGAAATAATCTTGTCCCAGATTCCAGAGCAGCCTTGGTATTGTAAGAGGCAATCTGACCAGGAGGCTTCCTGTCGTCCGACATCCCTCTCTGAGGAAGACCTGTGTCGGACGACACCCAAGCTTCCTGAGCAGACTGTCTCCAGCCCTTGCCTTGTAATGCAAGTCATCTTATGTAAAGGGTGTGGCCCCCTGTCATGGCTCACAAGTTGTATCCAGTCTCTATACCATCAATGAAATTCCAAATTTGCATGCCTTGCTTGTTGACACATATTGCACACACATTTTGAATGATTGTAAATGTCCAATGTTTGATTGAAAGTCTCGAAAGAGGCGTGTTGGGTGAACTCTCAAGTTCTTCCCAACACGTAACCTGACCCCCGGACCCAAATTCTCTTTAAAAAAGGTTTTTCAATGTTTTCCTCTAAAAACGGCGTGGCGACTCCCAAAATTTTCAAAATTCAAAAAGATAAACAAAACTTTACTTCTTTTAATTTTCGGCAGATTGTCTCCAGCCCTTGCCTTGTAATGCAAGTCATCTTATGTAAAGGGTGTGGCCCCCTGTCATGGCTCACAAGTTGTATCCAGTCTCTATACCATCAATGAAATTCCAAATTTTCATGCCTTGCTTGTTGACACATATTGCACACACATTTTGAATGATTGTAAATGTCCAATGTTTGATTGAAAGTCTCAAAAGAGGCGTGTTGGGTGAACTCTCAAGTTCTTCCCAACACGTAACCTGACCCTCGGACCCAAATTCTCTTTAAAAAAGGTTTTTCATTGTTTTCCTCTAAAAACGGCGTGGCGACTCCCAAAATTTTCAAAATTCAAAAAGATAAACAAAACTTTACTTCTTTTAATTTTCGGAGGCCGTTCATTCACATGTCATCAAGCCTTTAATACGTCAGCCATGACGATATGACCCAGCCAACTCCTAACGTCACAGATCCCTTGCGCAAGCAAGGTAAAGAGAGGTCATGCCGAACTCTCGACCAGATCTTGACTCAGGTGCCGGCTCGGCTCACTATTCACATGGCGGACGCATTAAAACGAACATGACAGGCTCGGTCCTTAGGTTCGATTTTTCTTTTAGGCCGGTGGAAACTGCTTTCCCTATAGGACCCTCGCCCGGGGCTGTCCACCCCGGGATGTCGAAAAACAGGTGCAAAACGAGGGGCTTATAGCCGCACAGATGGTCTCCACTGACCCAGGATCTAGCATAGTTGCGAAAAAGAAGAGCAATCTTTTCCAACATACCTAGGATTCTGAGAAAACATGTTTTAAGTAAATTAAAACAACAAAAAAAAAATACATAAATAAAGAAAAGCGGAAACTGCATGTCACATGAGCTTTCCCCCTTTATCCAAAAGGCCTTCCCATGTCTAAACCTTACCTGTCACCCCCTCCAGCGAACCGAGAGTGGTTGAGAATACCCGGGAGCTGCCTTTTCAGTATCAAGGTCTCAAGGTCCGACAGCCCTTCCGGTTCAGCGATCTGAACAGTCCGCTATTCCCCCATGGCGGGATCAACAGATAACAGTGAGGGAAACGAAACCCCGCCACTGAGAAACCTCCAAACAATGGAGGAGGTGCTGCAGGCCTTCGAGACTCTGAAGAAGCGCCAGGAAGAACATCAATCCTGGATCGTAGACACCATGCGCCGTCGCGGAGCCGTTGCTGTTCCCCAAACTGATGGGACCTTCATTCTCATAGAAGACGAAGAAATACCTGCTCCCCCGGGTCCTCAAAGCTATCAGCAGGTCCCACCTCCGCCAAGCTACGAGATCCCAGCAACGCAAAGCAGCTCTCGCTCAAAGCTCCACTCAGGCATCAGTCAAGCAGCTCCGATATGCCCGCCTCAGCACAGTCAATTTCCCGGCCCTGCGCCCCAAGCTCAGTATCAACAGCACACATACGTGCATGCTCCGCCAGATCCCAATGCATCTCGGTATCCCCCAGGATTCAATCCTCTGCCTCTATACGAGCCTCGCAACCATAACCAAAAATCCCAATGTTTACCCGGGACAGGCATCCCAAGCGGATATCCCGACATCTCAAACCTACCACCCGCTGGTCTGCCACTTGGGGCTAATGAAACATTTCCCCAATTCCCAAACACAACCCTTAGCGGCCCAGGCAATCACGCCCTCAATTTCAACAACCCAGGGTACGGGATGGTATACACTCAACTACCTCCCCAAGACTCCCGAATGGCGATCCCATCAGCCAATCCACCTCCATCTTCAGTTTCCATCCCAGAAAATGGCAGCATGCCTCAGCCTACTGACCCTCACATGTCTTGGGTGATCGAACAGATGAAGGACATGCAAGGCAAACTAGCCAGCTCTCGGAAGGACTCCCTTATGCCTACTGATCCAAACAAGGTGGTCCCGCTTCCTCCGAAATTCAGAATGCCGGAAATGGAAAAGTTCGATGGGACAAAATGCCCAAAAACCCACATCGACACCTATGTCTTGGGTATGAGAGCCAAAGGGGAAACCCCTCAACAAATGGCGGATCACTTCCAGCATTCCCTCAAATCCACAACGTTAAGGTGGTTCCTCAACGTAAAGGCAGAAAACCGCTCCACGTGGGACCAAATTAGCAAGATCTTCCTGGAGAAGTACTGCGCCAACCTTTAGTGGGAAACAAACCGCCATGATCTGCAAGCCACCGAACAAAAGGACGATGAGCCAGTGGGTGAGTTCTACAAAAGATGGAACTGGAAGCTAAGTGAGATAATGGATCCGCTTTCCAAAGAAGAGCAAATGGACATCTTCCATTCCTGCCTCAAACCATCCCTGAGGATCTTGATCAGCCATCACTTCTATCCAGATCTCCGTGCCATGGTCAACGTCGGAACCAAGTTCAAAAAGACCCTGAGCCTCCAGAAGACAACAGCGACCCCTGCTTCGTCTTACCGCTATCGAACAAACCTGTCAAATCCAGCACCTGTCCCGAACAAAGGAAAAGAAGCAGCCGTAACAGTCCAC
Source organism: Adenophora triphylla var. japonica (assembly GCA_022495995.1). Taxonomy (NCBI): domain Eukaryota; kingdom Viridiplantae; phylum Streptophyta; class Magnoliopsida; order Asterales; family Campanulaceae; genus Adenophora; species Adenophora triphylla. Next base: position 126,834 of record JAFEMH010001277.1, read on the forward strand.
TACATCCAGAACGGAGCTCAAGTAAACCGTGATCAAGCACCCACAAGGAACAACAATCCCCCTCGCATACCACAGATCCAGCATTTCAACAACCTCGAAATGCCTCTGGGCCAAGTATTCAAAGCATTGGTAAAGCGAAATCTTCTCAAGCCTCTCGAGAATTTCCAGACAAAGATTCTCAAGCCCAACATGGATATGAGCAAGCACTGCGCCTTCCACAACTACCCCGATCACACCACCGACAATTGCTTCGTGCTGAAGCAAGTGGTCCATGGGCTAATCGAAGAGGGAAAGTTGGAACGCCCCCGTGGCCCCAACACCATTGGAAATCCATTCCCCCAAAATGACAGGGTGAACATGATAGCCTTCAGCAAGACTCCATGTGAGAATAGGCCTCCTGCAATCTCCGAAACCGTCAACATGCTATCCCGCCATGACTGGAATGTGAAACCAGAGTCAAACGTTTTCGTGACCGGGAATCCCGACAGGAAAACCCAAGGATGAGTGTCTCACTACGATCTCTGCCACGATCGAGACACACCAATGGATGGATCGAACGCTCCTCGAAGGAGACTGAATCAAACAACAACATCGGAAGCGGTCTAGCCTTCACAGACGCAGACTTGCCGATATGTGAAAACAGACACAACGAGGCCCTCCTCATCCTCATAAATATAGAGAGGTTCTACCTCCCGAACGTCTTGATAGATAATGGCTCCGCAGTCAACATCATTTCCTTGCACACATTGAAACGACTCCGTGTTGACCGCTCCCTGATGAGACCTTCGCCTCGGATAATTCGAGCTTACGACTCCACTCCACGCCCTGTCATAGGAGTAATCAATCTGAGGATCCAATTCAACGAACAACTGGAGTCGGTAGAGTTCCAAGTTGTGGAAATCAAACCAACCTTCTCCGCCCTGCTGGGACGACCTTGGCTGCATCAGATAAAAGCAGTATCATTTACTCTTCACCAATGTGTGAAATTCATCAACGCCAATGGAAACCTCGAGGTGATCCGCGGAAGCAGCAATATGGCAAGCGCTTGGCCAGCAAGCTATGACCCAGAAGAAGGTCCTGACATGATCGAATACTCCTCTGCAGGTGAGTCTCCAGTCCTGTCCCGCTATGAAATTGATCCCTACATCCACGCTCTAAGCTGAGACGAGCTAGAGATCGAAGAACTCATGGGCCAAGATGACAACTCTGAAATATGCGACTGCGAAGAATGCTTGAAAGAAGATCAAGAGATGGATGCCCAGATGGAGCTTGACCGAGAAGTAGACTCATACTTCGCCGAAAATTCTCTTGAGGAAAGCTGGCTCATCACCGACCCTCTGGTGCAGGATAACCCTCTTGCCGACACGCTCGGATCTCACGGGGACAGCCATCACAGGATAGTCCAATTCAACATCCCGGTATCTGACCTGGAAGAACAATGGCGCAACCTCCTTCAAAGCCTAATTAGAGAAGGAGAGATAGCATGCCCCCTCGATTCAGACCTCGTAAATGTCATCCAAGCAAAGATCCCAGATAAGGAAGCAGATTCTATGAAGATAATCAACATCAGCAAGAATCAACTTCGAATCAGCGAATGCTTCGCCCTCCTAGAAGAAGCTCTCCATGACTTCTATCATCAAGGCCCCCCGAGATCTGGCAGCAACAGCAATGGAGGGACATCATCAAAGGAGCAACCTAAAACCTCCGCGATCTGGTTTGAAGTCGAACCGCATGCAAGCCATCCTCCGGGAACCGCATCGACTGAAGAATGGCCACCAAAGCCATCGCTACCCTCTCTAGACCTACAACCTGCAAAGAGCAATGAAGCCTGGTCCAATCCCTCGTCGCCTAGAGTCTAGCTTCAAGTCATGTTGTCCGTGAATTCATGTCTTTCGAGTCATCTGATGGCTCTACGCCGGAAGATTGTGAGTCCATAATCAACAATGTATCTTCTCTACGCTTTCAATAAAAGGTCCGACCTTTCTAAATATCTTTTCATTGCGTCTTTAACAAATGATGAGTTAACTAAATCACAAACAGTTAATAACAATTCATCTGACAAAGAAGCAGACACATTAATTGAACAATGCATTAAACAAACTTTTAAGCACATTGTCAAACGAGAGAAAAACCTGGCCCAAGCTGCCGAGAAGGTTTTAATCACAGTGATTTGGGGAACTGCTGAAGAGCCAAAGAGACGCAAATCGGAAGCCTCTTCACCAGCACAGTGCATCCATCAGATCTTCCAATACCTCAAAAAATGGGGAAACCGCCTTCATGAACGAGGAAGGCCAGCGCAAGGAAGGAGTCAAAGCCAAGAGCATCATGGCCCTAAAACGCCTCGCCTCTCACTTTGTCATCCTTGGAGACATGCTATACAAAAAGCACTACCAGGGACCGCTCCTACGCTGCATCAGCCAGAAAAAAGCAAACGGGCTCATAAACGAAGTCCATAATGGGGCTTGCGTCCCCCACATGAACGCCAGAGCTTTGATGCAAATCATTCTTAGGATGGGCTACTACTGGATCTCCATGGAGGCAGACTGCATCCACTTCGTCCGAAGCTGTGACAAGTATCATCGGTTCTCCAACCTCAATCATCTACCTCCTCACGATCTCTTTGCGCTCTGACCGGCCTTCAAGATCACACGCCACAAGTCTTCGAAGCGACACGACAAGCGCTCTGCTAGACGAGCGACGACTAAAGGCCATGGAACACATCTGAGCCTACCAAATCAGAATGGCTAGAGCCTTCGACAAGAAAGTCAAGTCCCGAGACATAAGGGAAGGCGATCTGGTACTCAAGGAAAAGCCCCCCACTCAAACCAACCCACTGGGAAAGTGGGAACCAACATGGATCAGCCCTTTCGTGGTTCAAAAGATCTTCTCCAGAGGTGCCGTAGAAGGCGACAGGACCTAGGCAGACGGCAATCCGCTTCATGAATCCAGGTCAGCGGAAGCAAACTTGCGAATACTTCGCCTAAAAGAAGACCAGCGTGCATCTCTTGTCACTCCTTGTAGTGTCGAACTACGCGAGTCTTGAGCCCCTCTAGTCCCGGAGGCGTAGGCAACCTTAATTGGTCGGTCTAAAAACACACAAAAAAGTCAAACGTTTGAATGTCAGCAAGACCTCCATCAAAATATACACTTTCCAAAACATGCCCACCGACACCTTGACCAAGTCAAACGACGGCGACAACATCAAAGGACATCAGAAGGTCGCTCGGCGTCAAGAGGCGGCCCGTGTCAACTCCAAGCTAGGGGCTTGTCTTCGCCCTCACGAGCTTCAATACAAAAAAAGAGCTCAAGCGAAGAAGCTTTCCAAAAAAAGATAAGCTCAAGCGAAGCTACAAGAAAGAGGTCAAGAACCCAACATGCCCTACAAGGAGCAAGGAAGCCACGGAAAGACCGTCAAAAATGACTTGTCAAGGAAACACCCAACCTTCCCATCCAAACCTGAAACCCAAACAAAAGGGATGTCAAGGCTCAGGCCCTTGCGGTCCACAAATACAATAGAAAGGTCCCAAGATGGATGCTGCCAAGGCTCACAAAAGAAACAAAAGGCGAACAAGAGATCTTGCGTCTCGACAAAGCTTTAAAAGTAAATCACAAATCACTAAATGATTACAACATTTCTTGATGAGTCCAAGCACGGTCTACTCTCAAGATCACAACATGCTAAAAGACAGCTTAATACATTTAACAAATAATGTGTCTGCAATGCAATGAATGGATACTTAGGAGGTCATTCCGCTCCATCTGATCTTGTCCCCTCGCCATTCTTCCCTTTCTTCCCTCGTCCCCGGCGAGTCTTCTTTCGCTCAATACGAGCCAACTCTGTCTCTCTCAATCCGAGATTTAGGGTCCTCCCCGTAGAGTCAAATAATCCAGCAGCTCGTAGAGCTTCATTCGTCCATGCCTCATCCCGGATCTCATCCCTGCGAGTTTGCAAAAGAGGACCTCTCTCCGTCAGTCGGTCAACTCTGGTCTCATAGTCGAACAAAGCGTCTCCTGTCACATTCTGAGGGTTAGACCAGACTTCGGCACTTCTAAGGCTGTAACTAGGACGACAACCTTGCCCCGGGAATCTCTTCCCTTTGCTCCCAAAACCACTTGGGACTGCCCAGGCATCTTTGCTCGTACCAATCCAGATACTCGGTGGTCAACACAACACTGTCCCGACGTCGAAGGAGCACTATAGGAGGGAAAGCGGAATACTTCCATACCCTCAGAAAATATAGAAAGGCATCTGAAGCTTCCATACAAAGAGAAGCTACCTCTGCAGTAGCGATATCGTCCCAGCCCAGCAAAGATTCCAGCCTCATCCCGAACTGCCTGGAAACGAGCGACGGAATATAGAAAGAGGACCAAGACAAACCCGAAACTCTGACAACGTAGGACCCTTCCTGAAAGGCCCTCCTAGTCTCAATCCCCCAGTGCGGAACCTACCAGCGGATCTGATGCATACCAAGTTGTGCCATCTATCTCTCCCAGGCGGACTGATCCATATCCAATACCAGAGGCCGCCGAGCAAACGCCCACGGGCTGAACGACGCCGGAGCCTCAGGCATAGCTTGAAGTCTCTCTTGAACCACAGAGTGAGCAAAGCAGGGCTCCCCCCTCTCATGAACCTATCCCCAGTCGCCAGACGATCAATACCGTGAAGGGTCTCCCCCAGCACCAACGGAGCAATATCCTCCCCGGCTCGGCAGTGCCCTACTACATCCAACAAAGAACCGTCACAGACCCCAGGAGAGCCGACCATGAAAAGTGTCACTATCACGCACAAGGCGAATGCATCCCACGAGTCATCACTCCGTCATTGCCCATTAACCACTTCGGCAACGCAGAAATGTCAATATGACCAGAATCAAAGGTCATACCCTGCACTTCTTCTAATGAAGTCCGAAGAAAGCATGCAAGCTTCACGCTCACGGCTGGACCGCCAATCACAGGAAGCGAGATGGCCTCCACCTCCGATCCTCCAATCAAAGCTCGAAAATTCTCAAAAGTGGGCGTCACTTCATTGTAGGAGAAGCTATACACATGCCTCCTAACATCCCAGAACTTCGCGGCAGCCCGCAACAATTCCCAATCAGGAACTAGCTCCTTAAGGGACCAAATCGAGCAGAGTCAAAACCTCACCTCGAAAGCCCGCCTATTGTGCCTCATACGGTGCCGCATCCACATTTTCAGCCGCCCAAGGAAGTATGCTTGCCGCTCCTTCGAAAGCCTCAGCAAAACTCTTGGAACGGACGAAGAATCCATGGCAAAATGGAGGTTTCTAGAGAAAATGAGGAAGAAAGCTCGAAATGACTGCAAAGGGGAAGTGTGGAAAATCCAGACATCCTGTGGCTCTTATTTCCTTACCAAAAGCATAGCTTGTCTGTACGGACCACTTTGCATGCTTGGTCTGTCCGTGCGGACCACTTTGTATGCCTGGTCCCACATTTTCAGCAAACAGCCAAACTGCTACTGTTCTCGGCAAGACCTTGTCCCAAACTGCCCAAAATCCTGGCCAAAGCCATTTCCGGCAACCATACACTAACCACAAACGCATTCCCTGCTCATGTGACATGCATAAATAATAAACTAGAAACAATTCCTAGGACAATCCCCGGGAATCACAAAATACGGCATTACATCTCAAATAAAATACTTTGTTGTGCATATACAAATGTTTTATTACAGGTACCAAAATGTCTGTTGCTAAACAAAAAAAAATGGAAAGAGGGAAAGCAAATGAGCCCTACTCCGACTCGTCATCATCAACCTCAGCGAACGAGAAGTCTGGCAACTCGGCAAACTCGCCAGCCACGCCCTCGTCATCAGAATACTGGACCCCCTCCTGAGGCGAGTACTCGTAGTACTCCGAAGGATCAAACCCGGTGAAAGGATCATAGAAGGGATGCACCGACGAACCCTCTCCCTGTGCCTCCTGCGGAGGAAAGAACTAGTGAAGAATCTACGACCTCTGGGCCCCCGAAGACGTCCCTGCATCAAGACTATGCCGCCCCTGAACTGGTCCCTCCTGCTGTGGCCCTGGCTCAGCCCTCGACGAAGGAGTATCCACAGAATGCCTCGAAGGCATCGGCTCAAATGCCGGCGCACGCCGCGAAGACCTACAGGACAGCTTCCCCGCGAGCTTCTTCGCAAAAGACTGTATCCCCACAAACCGGCGGGTCAACGTATCAAAGGATCTGCCCGAGACCTGCGCAAGCAAACAACCAAAGAAATGCTCAGCTAAGGAGATACAAGCATACTCGACAAAAAGAGAAAAATACAGAAAAGATGCCAAGATGGAAAAGAGTAAGCACACTCACCGGAGCATTCAGGTCAACCTGATAAGCAGCAGGAGCCTGCTCCGGGATGGGTACCGACACCCTCCTCCTCAAAGAATCCCCGCGGACATACGTGAAGTCCGGCCCAGGCACCGGAACATCTAGGGAAGGTGATGGGCCATCCTTCCTCTCCCTCGCCAACACCTGTGGCATCCACAGCTTCCTCCTGACGAAGGCCCCGTACTCCTCGCCATACAGGATGAACTCCTCGGCGCTCACACCCTCCAAGTACCTATCGTACTCCAGCACATCCATGTCACGAGGATGCATCATCTCGAAAGGTGGATCCCTCGGAGCCACAGGGGGCTCGCCTGGGCAATGCTGCCAGAAGACCCTCTCCCCCAGATACATAACATCACAAGTCAGGCCCCGCAACATCATCCTCTGTAGTGTCACCGCGGGACCGCCCTCGAGCTCGTCGTCTCCATACCGAACCCAGGGATACAACTCGAACCCCGCCGGGCTATCTCTCTCCAGGAACTCCTGTACATCCCGATATGCAACAGTGAGCTTCCCCCTAATCGTCCTCCTTCTCCTCAAAGGACGGGCCCAGCCCAGTATAGCAGGATAGGCCACCATGGCCTCAGCCTCTCGGTCCCACGGGTAGCACCGGAAGATCTCGTAGCACCACACCTGCAACAAAAGCAGATAAGGCTCAGAACAAAAGAAGACGGAGAAATGAGAACCTGCTAAACCACAAACAGCAATAAACTCATACCTCCAGTGCAAAATCGAAGCATCCCAGAGAACTGGCCACGCCCCGGCTAAATCGGTCCATAGACAAGTAGAACTCGGCCAAGCCTGCCTCGCCCCATGCAATCTCACCAACCCTCCCCAAGTCCACTAAACTCTCCAGCAGAGGGAAAAGAGCGGAGGAGACGTGATTCCCGAACAGAGTCTCGGAAAGAGCAAATCACAGAAAGTAGTGCGCCAGCTGCTCAGCCGTCACCAATCCAGTGCCCCGGCGATAAGCCCCAATGTTGGACGTGATTTGCGCCTCTACATCGCTATACAACATACCCAGGCCCTTACGAGGCAAGGGCGCAAAGCCCAGCAGCTCCGCCAGCGTCCCATCGGACATCCTGTCCCGTCATCTCACTGGCCCTCCTTTGAAGGAAAGCCCAGTAATCGCCGCAAAATCGGTAGGAGTCACCGTCACCTCTCCCTAGCTAAGATGGAAGGTATGCGAGGTGTCCCACCAATACTCAGACAAAGCCAAGAAGACGCCCTTGTTCTTCTGTGTCTCCGCGATCCCGGCAAGGTTCTCCACGAACACGCCCAAATCAGAATCAAAGACCAGCCTCTTAGGACTCGGCCTACCCTCCCTGGAGATCTCCGGCAGATGCTGCCACAGCTCAACTACGGCCTCGAGCGACCCCCGAGACTTCATCTTCTTTGCCTTTCCGGACGAAGGCGCCTCATCCTGCAGGTAAACACAGCAAAGGTACGTCAATAAAAGTATTTAATAAAAATATACCAAAGAGAAACAAAACGTAAAAAGTCTGTCCCAACACGGCAAAGCATAAAAAGTCCGTCCCAACACGGCAAAACATAAAAGTCCGTCCCAACACGGCAAAAACATAGAAAACCCGTCACAAAAAACACGACACACATTGCACATAATTTTCCCCACACAGTCCGTCACGAAAACACGACACACACTATACAATTTTCTCAAAAGAGGGATCCGTCCCTAGACACATTTTCAAAAATCCGTCACAAAAACATGGCACACATTGCACATAAATTCCCCACAGAGTCCGTCACAAAAGCACGGCACACGTCTCACTTTTTCACACAAAGTCCGTCCGTACACGACAATTTTTTCACAATGTACATACGATAATAGCATAAGGTACAAACCACCAAAACATGCATTTCAAAGAGAGGCACTTTATTTTTACAAATAAGAGCTAATCTGCACATTTTTGCACAAAAATCACATACCCACAATCCTTACATGCTCAATTTCAACAATTCATCACAAATTTCACAAAAAGAGCATGGCAACAACAAAAGCCCCAAATATGCGAAAACTAAAACCTAGTTCTAGCATATAACAATTCAAGTAAGAATCAAAACAAAACTGATTTTTTACCTCCCTTACGGTCCTCTCCCGCAAGTTGTGCACCTCCAGATCCGGATACAACACATCCGGATGCCTCGACGAAGGCACAAAGGAAGTGCAATTCCTTTGAAGGTCTAACCTCCTCTCAATAGCCTCTTGGCTCCTTTGGCGATGACCTCGTCTAATTATTTCCGCCATAACGAGCAATTCAAGCAAACTCGGAAGAATCCCTTAGGAAATTTTGAACAAAAATCAATTTTTTCTCTCCCTCTCTCTCTTTTTCTCTCGACTGAAGATGGAAAAAGGGAAGGATGCTTCGTTGCTGGAAACTGATTTGAATTTGGGAAAATCAGATTTCAGAAACAATCCGTGCGGACCACTTTGCTAACAAAGTGCATCCGTGCGGACCACTTTGCATACCCTGACAAGATTACCCTTTCGCCCTTATAATCTTTGCCCCTAGCTATCCAAAGGCCTTTTTCAGCAAATTCAATGCAATTTGGTCCTTAACCCAACCAAACTAACCCCGGCCATCAAAGTAAGCCTGAACCCTCTTCCCCAGATGACAAAAGTCAAACGACCATCAATGTAAGACCGTACATATCCCCAACGGACAAAAGTCAAACGGCCATCAATGTAAGACCGTACATATCCCCAGCAGATAAACACCGGCCGTCATTCGTAAGCCCGAACCTCGCCCACTAAACGGTAAAACAAACACAAAAGGCGCAAACGCCTCTAAACACAAATCCCAAGGCATAAAATGCCTCCAAAACACAAAACGGTAAACTAAACACCGGCCGTCATCGTAAGCCCGAACCCCAAGGCATAAATGCCTTCAAAACACGAATCACAAGGCAAACACGCCTCCCAAAAATCAAAACACTTAAAGCACGAGTGCCTTCCCCCCAAGGAACAAACACTTACAAACTCAGTTAGAGGACACAACACATCCTCACGCACGACACAACCTCAGTCAGAGGACACAACACATCCTCACGCACGACACAACCTCAGTCAGAGGACACAACACATCCTCACACACGATACAACCTCAGTCAGAGGACACAACACATCCTCACGCACGACACAACCTCAGTCAGAGGACACAACACATTCTCATGCACGACACAACCTCAGTCAGAGGACACAACACATCCTCACGCACAACACAACCTCAGTCAGGGGACATAACACATCCTCACACACGACACAAACTCAGTCAGAGGACAAGTCACGTCCTCAGGCACGACACAAACTCAGTCAGAGGACAAGTCACGTCCTCACGCACTACCCAAACTCAGTCAAAGGACAAGTCACATCCTCATGCACGACACAACCTCAGTTAGAGGGCATAACATGTCCTCATCATCATCTGCAGCCCGGAAGGCTTTAAATTACTCGGTCCGGAAGACCGTATAAACCTCCCAAATCACTATTGCCAGCCCGGAAGACTTTAAATTACTCGGTCCGAAAGACCGTATAAACCTCCCAAATCACTATCCGCAGCCCGGAAGGCTTTAAATTACTCGGTCCGAAAGACCGTATAAACCTCCCAAATCATTATCCGCAGCCCGAAAGGCTTTAAATTACCCGGTTCAGAAAATCGTAAAATTTCCATTTCAGGACACCACCACGTCCTCAAAATCGACCTTAGCAGTCACATCACCTCAGGGCACCACCACGCCCGAATACACTCACGACAACTTCACGACTTCTGAATTACGATCAGGATTGATTCTCGCTAGAGATACATAGGAATCCTATCCCAGGGTCTAGGCAACCGACCTAAACGGTCACCCACAGGACACCACCACATCCACGCACAGAGTCTCAGTCAGAGGACATCACACGTCCTCGTGCACGACAACACTCACCCCTCACACGAACTACGATCAGGCTTGATTCCCATACAGGATACGTAGGAATCCTGTCAAAGGGTCCAGCCAACCGACCAAAACGGTCACACAAAAGGACACTGCCACGTCCTCACAAACCGACCTACACGGTCACATCCTCTCCCAGCACGTGATCCAGATCAGGACCCTTATCTTATAGACGACCCCACTTCCTCCGTAAGTGACGTCGTCGAGGGGCTTCTGTAAGTACCCCAATCTGGATCACTCTCTTTCGAACGCACGAGAAATACCGCAGACTCACACAAACGCAGTCTCGAACACCCGTAGCCCTCAAAAACCCCAAAAACCACCAACAAAACTAAGGGGGGCCATTCTGGGATTAAAAATTACAAAAGGACTTTTTAGGAATTTTGGAAAATTATGAAAAGCAATACATGTCCGTGCGGACAACTTTGCTTCCAGACATCATAATTACAAAATTCCCTTAAAGTCCACAATATTCCCTTAAATCCAGGAAAACCAAAAAACTGGTAATGGCTGACAGTGTCGTGCGACACAACTAGCCAGAATCTGGACCCTATAAATAGAGGGCTTCACCCCTCATAATTTTCACACCTCCCTCTTCTCTCCTCTCTTCCAGCCTTCAAGCATCCCCTCTAAGACCCTTCGGGGCAATCCTGGTCCCTTTCGGTTCCCTCCGGAGCATTTCGAGGCCCCTCGTGGTACTCTGAAGCTCTGTCGAGCACTGCCGAGCGCTCCCGAGACTCTCCCGAGCTTCCCCGAGGCACTCTCGAGGTATTCTAAGGCTCCTCGTGGTACTCTGAAGCCTTGTCAATCCATCCCGAAGCCTTGCCGGTCCATCCCGAGGCGTCTCGGCCCTTTTTGAGCTCAATCGACGATCCCGACGCACGCCAAAACTCTGCCTGAGCACAACCGACGATCCTAACGCACGACGAACCTCTGCCCGAGTCCAGTCAACGATCCCTGCGATCCCAACGCACGCTAAAACTCTGCCTGAGTGCACACCTGACAATCCCGAGGCACACCGAAACTCTATCCGCAGACAACCGGCACATCCCGAAGCAATCCCGGTCCGTCCAGGAACACTGTTCAACACTCAAACACTATTCCCCAGCGGAAGACAGACACGAACCAATATTGGTAAGACTTCCTTCCTACACTATTTCAATACATTTCAATACGTAGTGTACAATGTAGACATCTGATACAACATGCATTTTTAAAAATCACATACACACACACAACATTTAAAGAAAGAAGGGGTACCGAAAGACTCGTTTTTACGAGGCGACTCGGGTGAGCTCGAACATTCTCTTCCCGAGGCGTAACCTGACCTCCGAACTCAAAGATCTCATCACATAACAATATTTTTTTAAAACTGATGCCTTTTCTCAATATTTTGGGCTAACTCAAAACGGTGTGGTGACTCTACAAGCAAAAAAACACAGCGAGACACCTCCTCGACCAACGGTAAAGCGAGATGCCGAGGCCCGCGCGCGAGCCGGATCTGGGTAATTTCAGCTGCCATACAAACAGAAGCTACCTCCGTAGTAGCAATGTCATCCCAGCCCAGCAAAGGCTCTTGCCTCATCCCGAACTGCCGGGAAACGAGCGACGGAATATAGAAGGAGGACCAAGACAAACCTAGAACTCTAACAACATAGAACCCTTCCTGAAAGACCCTCCTAGTCTCAATCCCCCAATGAGGAACCCACCAACGGATCTGATGTGTACCAATCTGTGCCATCCATCTCTCCCAGGCGGGCTGATCCATATCCAATACGAGAGGTCACTGAGCAAATGTCCACAGGCTAAAAGACGTCGGAGACTCGGGCATGACCTGAAGCCTCTCTCGCAACCACAGGCTGAGCAAAGCGGGGCTTCCTCCTCTCATGAACCTATCCCCAGTCACCAGACGATCAATGCCGTGAAGGGTCTCCCCCAACACCAACGGACAAGGCAAATGCATCCCACGAGACGTCACTCTCATCGCTCATAACCGCTCTGGCAATGCAGAAATGTCAATATGACCAGAATCAAAAGTCATACCCTGCACTTCTTCTAACAAAGTCCGAAGAAAACATGCGAGCTTCACGCTCACGGCTGCACCGCCAATCACAAGAAGCGAGAGGGCCTCCACCTCCGGTCCTCCAATCAAAGCCCGAAAATCCTCAAAGGTAGGCGTCACTTCATTGTAGGAGAAGCTATACACGTGTCTCCTAACATCCCAGAACTTCGCGGAAGCCCGCAACAATTCCCAATCAGGAACTAACTCCTTAAGGAACCAAACCGAGCGAAGTTGAAATCTCACCTCGAACGCCTGCCTATTATGCCTCATCCACATTTTAAGCCGCTCAAGGAAGTATGCTTGCCGCTCCTTCTCGGCAAAACTCTCGGAACGGACGAAGAATCCATGGCAAATATGGAGGTTTCTAGAGAAAATGGGGAAGAAAACTTGAAATGACTGCAAATGGGAAGTGGGAGAAGTCCAGACATTCTGTAAACACTTATTTCCTCCCCAAAAGCAAGGTGGATCCGCACTGACCACTTTGCATGCTGGATAGGCCCGTGCGGACCACTTTCCAGCCTGGTCCCACATTTCCAGCAAGTTGCAAAACAGCTACTGCTCTCGGCAGGATCCTACCTCTAACTGCCGAAAATCCTGACCAAAGACATTTCTGGCAACCATACACTAAACCGCAAACGCATTCCCAGCTCACGTGACATGCACAAAATAAAAAATAATAAACTAGCAACAATTCCTAGGTCAATCCCGGGAATCACAAATACATCATTACATCTCAAATAAAATACTTTGCTATGCAAATACAAGTGTTTTATTACAGGTACAAAATGACTGTTGCTAAACAAAAACAAAAAAATGGAAAGAGGGAAAGCAAATGAGCCCTACTCTGACTCATCATCATCAACCTCCGCAAATGAGAAGTCCGACATCTCGGCAAACTCGCCAGCCACACCCTCGTCATCAGAATACTGGACCCCCTCCTAAGGCGAGTACTAGAAGTACTCCTAAGGATCGAACCCGGTGAAAGGATCATAGAAGGAATGCGCCGACGAACCCTCTCTCTGTGCATCCTGCGGAGGAAAGAACTGATGAAGAGTCTGCGGCCTCTGGGCCCCCGAAGACGTCCCTGCATCCAGACTATGCCGCCCCCGTACAGGTACCTCCGACTGTGGCCCTGGCTCAGCCCTCGACGAATGAGTATCCACAGACCTCCTCGAAGGCATTGGATCAAATGCCTCCTCCTGCCGTGAAGACCTGCAAGACAGCTTCCCCGCGAGCTTCTTCGCAAAAGACCTCATCCCCACAAACCGGCGGGTCAGCGTATCAAAGGATCTCCCTGAGACCTGCGCAAGCAAACAACCAAAGAAATGCTCAGCTAAAGAAAAGCAATCATACTCGATAAAAAGAGAAAAGTACAAAAAAGATGCCAAGATGGAAAAAGATAAGTACACTCACCGGAGCATCCAGATCAACCCGATAAGCAGCAGGAGCCTGCTCTGGGATGGGCACCGACACCCTCCTCCTCGACGAATCCCCACGGACATACGTAAAGTCCAGCCCAGTCATCGAAACATCTGGGGGACACGGTGGGCCATCCTGCCTCTCCCTCGCCAACACCTGTGGCGTCCTCAACTTCCGCCTGACGAAGGCCCCATACTCCTCGCCATACATGATGAACTCCTCGGCGCTCACGCCCTCCAGGTACCTCTTGTACTCTAGCACATCCATATCATGAGGATGCATCATCCCGAAGGGCGGATCCCTCGAAGCCACAGGGGGCTCACCTGCGCCATGCTGCCAGAAGACCCTCTCCCCCAAATACATAACATCACAAGTAAGGCCCCGCAACATCTTCCTCTGCCGTGTCACAGCGGGACTACCCTCAAGCTCGTCATCGCCATACCGAGCTCAAGGGTACAGCTCAAACCCCGCCGGGCTATCCCTCTCCAGGAACTCCTGCACATCCCGATATGCAATGGTGAGCTTCCCCCTGGTCGTCCTCCTCCTCCTCAAAGAATGAGCCCAGCCCAGCATGCACTACAAGAAAGGAGGCTATTTATGGTGCTTATTTACGGCGGTGGACAAGCGTCTGCCGTATATATTATATATATATGGCGGTTGTTTATTCCGCCGTATATGACAAATATATAAGGCGGCTTAGTCCGCCGTAAATAAGTAATGTACGTACATTTGGCATGTACGTATATGAGATCGAAGTTATATATGGTGGTATATCAGGAGCCGCCGTATATATGTACTTATTATCGGCGATTGATACGCGTTCGCTGTAAATAATAACATTATTTACGGCGGTGTACAATATCCGCCGTAAATGTTATTAAATACCGGGAAACCCAAATTTCCCTATTCAGTTTTGCGGTAATCTCCATCTCCAGTCTCTCTTTCTCTCCTCCATAGCTTCTCTCCTCCATAGCTAGGGCACAAAAATCCGACGCCGGTGACCAAATCAGCAGGTAGGTATAGCGTATTTACTTATAATTTTTTTTGTTGATTTCTTCGATCTCTGTATCTCACACTCTCTTTCTCTCCTCCATAGCTTCTCTCCTCCATAGCTAGGGCACGAAAATCCGACGCCGGTGACCAAATCAGCAGGTAGATATAGCGTATTTACTTTTAATTTTTGGTTTTTTGTTGATTTCTTCGATCTCCTCCATAGCTGGGTTTTTTTGTTCTTGGTAAAGCTCCATTTGCCTGTTTTTGTGTTTCCTTTGTTTTACACCTTCCTTGTGCAATAGATGAAGAGGTTGATGAATGGGTAATATATGCATTGCTGAATTATGTGTTGTCTTATGACAAATGTTGTTGGATGGCAAAAGTTGTTGGGGGTGTAGTGTAGTAATTGTTGTTGAGTTTTGCGTCTCACATTAAAAATCTGGGAGTAGCAATAAGTATGCCCTTTTTTTTTTCTTGGTACATTTCAAGTACTTGATATATTTTCTTATATGTGATTTTCTGGCAAATGTGTTTTGTGTATCTGAACAGGACTTATAGAATAGTCATATAGAATATCAGGATATTGATATGTGTGCAAGAGTTCTTAAAGCACGTAAATTAGCATTATGAATTGTTGATCAATATTCACTGTAACCTTGGTTTGAAGAGTTAAGATTTATTGAAGAGTTAAGATTTAGTCAAGAGAGGGTAATGACTTGATCTGTTTTCTCAGTGTGGGGTGTAAAGTGAACACTAAAAATAAGAAGCATTACTCACTCAAGAGCATAGCAGACTGAAAATTGTTTACCTAAGAACACAGCCATTTGGACCGATCCCTTAAATTTTTTCTGCTAACCAGAACCTATTGGCACCCGGAGTTCCCTCAAACACTTCAGTAGGGCTGAATAAATGAGACTAAAAGATCTAGGTAATGGGTTTTGGTATGATTTGCCTATTTAATTACTGGACACTTGATAGTGTTCTCTCTGTAGAAAAATTAAATATCCAAGTACAAAATCTAGATGTTGTTTTGCACATCAACCTAGTTCCTTAAATTAGCTTCTCAATTAGGGGGGGGGGGGCTTGTGAGAGAGAACGAATGAATGTTGTCATAGGGTTATACTATATCATGGGCCCAAGTTCGACTAATAGGCTAGGCTCCAACAATGTATATTATCTATATTTGGACAAAAGTTGTACATATTTAGACTATGTTTGTTTATGAGTTTATTTTTATTCTAAAATTTGTGTCTCTCGGTCTTATATATAGGTTGTATTTTAACGTTAAAAATATCAAGTCAAGTCATATATGGACAAAAGTTGGATTGATTTGGATAATCGAATTTCAAATGAGTATATGTCTGGGGTTGACAACTTTCTCGATTTTGCATTCTCAAAAAAGTCTGTTGGTGTTAAATAAATATATTGTCCTTGTAAAAAATGTGCAAATCGTTACCAAAAAGACCGTGCAACCGTGAAATCACATTGTATTGAAGTGGGATTTCAAAAAGATTACAAGAATTGGATTAGGCACGGGGAAGAGTACATTTCGGCGTATAAGAATGATAATAATGATAGGACAACTGAAGATGGCATTGAAATTGAATTGGGCGTGCAAGATTGTATGAGGCGAATGGTACATGCAGGGATGGGTATGCCGGATAGTAACCAGCCAGGAATTGAAGAAATCGTACAATTAGATGCATCCACCGCAAAGTTTCTTAGACTTTTGAGAGATGCTGATCAAGCCTTGTGGGAAGGGTGTGATAAGTTTACAGTACTCTCATTTATTGTAGAACTTATGCACTGGAAGGCTAATTATCGAGTGGCCGATAAGGGATTTACTTCTTTATTAAAAATTTTCATTAGGGCATTGCCTCAGTCAGCGAAAGTGCCAAGTTCCTATCGTGAGGCGTACAAGATGACTGCGGATTTGGGTTTTAGTTATAAAACGTGGGACACGTGCATTAATCATTGTATGTTGTTTCGAAATGAAACTGAAAAACTTACTAAATGTGAAATTTGTGGAGCCTCTAGATATAAGCAACAAGAAGAAGGGGGTAGCGGTGAAGCTGCGAAAATAAGTGGCAAGAATAAACTTCCCAAGTAGGTAGCGATGAAGAAAGTATGGTATTTTCCCTTAAAGCCAAGGCTGCAAAGGTTGTATTGGTCATCTAAGACCGCGACACTCATGAGATGGCATGTCGAGAAAAGAATAGACGATGGTGTGCTAAGGCATCCTGCAGACTCTCGTGCGTGGAAGGAATTCGATGAATGCTATCCATTATTTTCAAGTGAAATTTGGAATGTTAGATTGGGATTAGCATCTGACGGATTTAATCCTTTCAGAACAATGACTATATCTCACAGTACTTGGCCGGTTGTGCTTATGCCATACAATCTTCCACCTTGGTTATGCATGAAACAACCATATTTCTTCTTGTCGGTGCTTACTCAAGGCCCAAAAGGGCCGGACAACAAGATAGATGTGTATCTCCAACCGTTAATTGATGAGTTGAAGGAATTGTGGGAAGATGGTATATCAACTTATGATGCATCAAGGAACGAGTTGTTTACTTTACGAGCTTCACTATTATGGACAATAAATGACTTTCCTGCATATGCAATGTTGTCTGGATGGAGCACTAAAGGTGAATATGCTTGCCCTTGTTGCAATGTGAGACCTCAAGCACGATGGTTGGATCATGGTGGCAAGTATTGTTATATTGGTCATCGACGCTTCTTGCCTAGGAGTCATGCTTTTCGTAAGGATAAAAGCTCTTTTGATGGTACTCATGAAGTGAGAGATAAGCCCAAGTTATTGTTTGGAACAAAATTGCTTAAACAAGTTGAAAATATGGAAACAGAGTTTAAAATAGAAGATGTTATTAAAAAGAGGAAAAGAGAAGAGGGTGAGAAGCAACAAGCCAAGTTGGAGAAAAGAAAAGTTCCTAAGTTGTGTCACAATTGGAAAAAGAGGAGTGTCTTCTTTGAGTTGCCATATTGGGCAAATAATCATGTTCGTCATAATCTTGATGTTATGCACATTGAAAAAAATGTGTGTGATAATGTGCTACATACTCTGTTAGGTAATCAAGGGGAAATCAAAAGATAATGATAAAGCAAGAAAAGACCTAAAAGAGATGAACATTTGGAAACCATTGCATCTACAAAAGCTTCCATCCGGCAAAGAAATTATGCCTCCTACTCGGTTCACAATGAGTAAGAAGCATAAAGACACATTCTTGAAAGTTCTAAAGGGAGTCAAAGTCCCTGATGGCTACTCGTCAAATATATCTCGTTGTGTACATCTAGAGGAAAGAGCTATTTGGGGTCTTAAGAGCCATGATAGTAATATTTTGCTCCAACAACTACTCCCTTTAGCTGTTCAAAAAGCGTTGCCTACTTCTGTTGTAAAAGCCATCATTGAGTTGGCAAATTTCTTTAGGCAATTATCCTCAAAGGTGAATACACTTGCTGATCTCGAAAAGATACAAGATCGGATGGCTGTCACACTATGCGCTCTCGAGAAAATATTCCCACCAGCTTTCTTTGATGTTATGGAGCACTTGCCGGTGCATTTAGCCGAGGAGGCCTTGCTAGCAGGCCCAATACAATTTCGTTGGATGTATCCGGTAGAGAGGTACATCCATATTAAATTTACTTTGAAAAAAGTTAAATTCCTTTTTACATCTGCTTTAGCATAAGTAAATATTTTTGTAGGTTTCTACTTACATTAAAATTATATGTTCGAAATTGAGCCCATCCCGAGGCCTCCATAGCTAAGGCAATTGTGGCTGAAGAATGCATGACTTTTTGTACGCAATATTTGGATGACATTGAGACAAAGTCCAATCATCCTAGAAGAAATGATGATGAAGGTGATGAGTTAGGCCGCTTTGTAGGAAAAGAAGAGGTAATTACCCTTGATTACATCACACGAGTACAAGCGCATAGATATGTGCTTTTGAATACTGAAGATGTTGAACAATACCTAGAGTAAGTGATTCCTTACATGAGGCTTACATTCCTTATATCTTTTATATTTTAAATTAATACTTAATTCATATTTTCAATCTGCTCAGAATGCACCGTGCACATTTGAGGGAGACACTACCTCATAATCAACATCATCTTATAGAGAAAGAACATAATGATAAGTTTGTTAGCTGGTTTAAGGATTATGTAAGTATGAAACCACCTTCATATAATAGTTTCAATTTATCGTTTTAAATATTTTCTTATTAAATTTTGTTTTTTATAAAAGGTATGCACGACGAAAGATGTAGTGCCCGAAAGAATTATGAGTCTTGCATTGGGTCCTCATATGGATGCGAGGCGGTATAAGTCTTACATAATAAATGGTTTTCGATTTCGAGTGAAGGATGTCGATAGACGGAGGAAAACTCAAAATAGTGGAGTCATGCTGAATGCAAGTGTGACAAGTTTTGCAAGCCGAAAGGATAATAATCCCATTGTAGGGGATGTTAACTTCTACGGGGAGTTGATTGAGATCCTTGAAATTCGTTATAGCAACTCAATAAGATTTTTATTGTTTAAATGTGATTGGGTTGATAACCGGACAGGCAAGATGAAAGGTGAGGAGGATGATGAGGAGCAGGAAGAGGAGGATCAGGAGAGACAGGGTGGTCAGGGAGGAGAGCAGAACCAGAGCCAGCAGGGTTCTTTTGATCAATGGGATACCATGAGGGCATTTCTGGAGGAGCAGGAGCGATCAAGGATCGCTCGGGAGCAGAGCCGACATGCTTTGAAGGATGCTAGATGGGGGGAGGTTATCGCTCGGGAACATAGTCGACAGGCTTTAGAGGA
The DNA here is from genome assembly GCA_022495995.1 of Adenophora triphylla var. japonica. NCBI lineage: Eukaryota > Viridiplantae > Streptophyta > Magnoliopsida > Asterales > Campanulaceae > Adenophora > Adenophora triphylla. Next base: position 146,433 of record JAFEMH010001277.1, read on the forward strand.
TGCTAGATGGGGGGAGGTGCAGGATCGTTTTGAGGGGTTGGAAGATGAAACTGCCATTTTGGGAGCCCGGTATACGCAGCTGGAGGCTTGGGCGATGCGAGACGAGCCCCGGAGTTACGAGCCGGTTTGGAGGATTATTTGACTATGATGCATTTGAGAGCCACTGCTCGTGCACAGAGGCGTTCTTCCCGTCAGACCTACTATCAGGGACAAACCTCCGGCTCTCATCAGTGATGTTATTATTTATGTTTCATGTTTCAATCAAACTTGTTATTTTGTATGGTTGAATATTAATATTGTTAATTGTAATATGTATTTGTTTAGATCTTATTTGCTTACTATTAGTAAGACAATGTTATTACTTATGTTTCATATTTCAATCAAACTTGTTATTTTGTATGGTTGAATTGAATATTAATATTGTTAATTGTAATATGTATTTGTTCTGCTTCTTTTGATCAAACTCTTATTTCCTACAGGATCTTGTTGCAGCAGCTCTCTCAAGTTACTTTCTACCTCTGTCATCTGCTTCTCTAGGTACTCCTTTGATGCCTGCAAAAATTTGAATATATTAAATGAATATCCAATTTTTACTTTGGGATGTCCCCGCCTCTCTTCCCCACTGATTTGGTACCCGCGGGAGCCCCAGCCCCCCCGTACTATTTTATACTTTTTCTGTATCAAGCAAGGCTTGCCCTATAGTGTTGTTGTTGTTGTTCCTTGTTGTTGTTGTTGTTGTTGTTGTTGTTGTTCCCCCTGCCCTGCTTCCCCATCGATTTGGTACCCACGAAGCATGTTCCTTCTTGTTGTTGTTGTATTTGTGATTAGGGAAATGCATTTTTTGCATCATTTTCCTACTTTTACTAAGTTGAGTGACAATATTGAATATTTTTGGACTTTAGTAGCCTATGTGATTAATGCGGGAAAGTTGGGTGGTCAATATGTCGGTTTTGCTAAACTTAAAACGTTTATCTTTAAGGAATTTTGGTACTTTAGGTCCTTTAGGATGTTTACCATTTGTATCATGTTGTAATTGCCTTAAAGGCCTTCTATGTCATAGTTTATTTGCTTTTGAATTAATGTAAATTGATAGATATTTCATATTCTCGGGTGATTGATTTCCTATCCAACTAAGCATATTTCCAACTGATGGTATTTTAATGGTTGTGTTTAAGATGAAATGATATTTTTGTTTTTTCCTGTTGCTGTTGTTGTTTCTGTTGTTGTTTCTGTTTAAGCATAGCAAACTTGGATACAAACTTGGGATTTGGTTGTTATTGTTGCTGCTGTTGTTATTATTGTTGTTGCTGCTGTTTTTTCTTGTTGCTGTTGTTGTTTCTGTTGTTGTTTCTGTTTAAGCGTAGCAAACTTGGGATTTAGTTGTTTATTTGTTGCAAGATCTGCATAGTTGCATCCTTGATACATGACATATCAGAAAGAGAAAGAGAAAGAACTAAAAGTTGTCCTCCAAATTGTAATTGAAATGCTGATTAACATGGAAATAGCTGAATGTTTCTGAGATAGGCTTTTTTGACCATTTGAACTTAATGGTCAACATATGAATCAGGAAAAATAATTTTTTTTGTTGCTTTTGTGTGGTACACTGGCTCAGGTCAATAAGCATGCCTCCAGGGCTTTTTTCTCGTTTCTCTGTAGAGCCATCTTAAATGTATTGACATAATGTTGCATAATATGTATCTTGATGCTTCTTTGGTTAAGAAATATTGTTTTAGCTGAAAATATATTTGAGTGATGTTGAAATCTATATTTTTGCTGTGTTTGATGTTTTGTTACCTTTTTCAATTCAGATTCTCGTCAAAACTGTTCCAATAAGACATGGTCACAAACTGAGAGTTGTTTATTGGTCCTTGATATTGGATGTGCAAATAAATAAATAGCTCATATGTGTGGCTATATTGAGTATTGTACATTATAAATACAGAATGCAAATAAATGAATAGCTCATATGTGTGGCTATATTGATAAATGTGTGCTGTTGTTGTTGTTTTTTCCCAGACCATTGTAGCAAAGCCAATAGAAACCTAGGTTGTTGTTGTTGTTTGCTGTTGCTGTTGCTGTTTTTTTGGGTCCTTTATATGGTCTTATATAAGATACATAAGACCTATAATAAATTTATAGGTCTTATACATATATTATAAGACTATTTTTTTGGGTCCTTTACTTGGTTTATCCAATTTTTGTGCTATAATTGAATTGTCATATGACATATATGTCGCCAAGGAAAAATTTAATAACAGGTCAGGGCTCGAACCATAAAGGAAGAGGGCTGGCAAAACCAACCAGTAAATGGGATAAAGAGAGATTGAATATAATATGGAATCAATATGGTCACCAGTTGGTGGGGAAATGGCAAAACTAGCTACTCAGCTAGGACATTTTGCTAGAAATGGGGAACATTTCGCATTAACTAAAGAGTGGCCTCAGATGGACCATGAGTGCATAGATGCCGTATGGAATGACGTTCTGGTAAGTTGTAATCCATATTTCTTACATAAATATCTAGTACGTAGTCAAAAGTCTTATGATTCTCTAACAATTGTTTTTTTTTTCTTTGTTGAATTGTGTATATAGGATAATACAAATGCGCCTCCGGAGTATTACCCAGTTATGAATATTTCTCTCAATAAAGCGTGGCATGACTGGAAATACCAGGTGAGACAAGCATATAATAAGTATTACTCAGTTATGAATATTACTCAGTTATGACTTTGTTATGAATATTACTCAGTTATGACTTTGTAATATGGAAATGTCGATTGAAACATGCTTTATAAGATGTATGTATCCGACCGGGACGCATTGGCTCACCCACCCCGTGGGTGCGTTGCGGATCAATGGGCTGAACTTGTTGCGATGTGGGGTACGGACAAGGCTCGGGTATATTTCAAATTAATCTCAATCTATTATCGTGAATGTCTTATATAAGTAGTCAAATTAATACTAATATTATCTCTTTTTTTCCAGGAAATATCAGAAACAAATAAAGCGAATCGAGAAAAGCAAGCGTGCTGAACCGGACCGGAAAAAAGTCCCATCCCAAAGTCATAAAAGAGGTTTGTCATCGTTCAATTTAGTTCTCAGTTGTCAATTAATGTTTCTTTTTGTATCGTATATAAATATATTTTTTTGGTCAAATGATTCTATTATAAATTGTAGAGAGACGACGAGGGTTTACCAACTGATCGCGTAAGCTTGTTCATAGCTACGCGCACGGGCAAAACACCTGCAGATCAAGAAACCTCTCAAATGATTGTAAGTTAAAGTTTCAACCTTTTCTCTTTCAGTTTTGTTATTCTATAGAATACTTTTTTCATTTCTAACTTCATTTTCATAATATTAATTAAAGTTAAAACATTTATATTGAACATGTTGTTTTTGTTACAACAAACGCTTAATGATGCAATTGATGAGCTGCCAGAGGAGCAACAAAACTCTCCCAGGGCGCGCGAAAAGATTTTTATAGGTATGATGGGCACTGCTGACCACGGGAGAGTGCGATGTATGGGAGGCGGTGTTAACAAAACTAAGGTGTTTGGTAAATCCCCAACTTCTCAGACAGCTGTATTGGAGGCGGTGGCATCCGTCAGAGCAGATTTTGAAAGGCAACTTTAGGAGGAACGCCAACAAAATGAGGAGCAACGCCAACAGTTACAACAACAAATTGATGATTTGAAACGTTGGTTTATGGAACAACGTGGAAAAGACGGTAATGAATAGGTGGTGATATGTTTCTCAAAGTTGTGGATTTTAGACATTGATTGAATTTTGGATACATTCAACAACTAACTTTTTTGTATAATGGTTATTATGTTTGGATACATTCAACATTAATTTTGTGTTAATGGTTATTATGTAGATTGTAAACATTGATTGCGGGTGTATTTTTGGTTATATACAGGTTGCATTTGTGTGTGTACAGGTTGAATTTGGTTTTTGCGAATGTATTTTTGGGGAAAGTGAATTATACAGGGCTGGGAAAAAAAATGCTTATTTACGGCGGAACCCTTCATCCGCCATAAATAAAGGCCTAGACGACTCGTGCCCAAAGGGGGGACGAGGGAACCAGGAGGGGGTGCAAATGGGACGACTCGTGCCATGGTGGACGAGTCGTCTCTAACAAGTTATTTACGACGGTGACTAAATCCGCCGTATAAAATGACCATGGACGACTCGTCTACAAAGGAGGGACGAGGGAACCTGGTGGGGGTGCAATTGGGACGACTCGTGACACAGCGGACGACTCGTCTCTTATTTACGGCGGTCTGTGTAACCGCCGTATAAAGGTCTCTTATTTACGGCGGTCTGTGTAACCGCCGTATAAAGATTACTCAAATATGCCAGTAATATACGTATGTATTTCATTTATATACGGCGGTGTGAATTCCGCCGTATATAGTATTTACGGCGGTTATCCCGTCGTAAATACTATATACGGCGGTGTTTTATACGGTGGACTATTTATGGCGGCTAGTCCGCCGTAAATAGTATATACGGGGGGGCGCGTTTTATATACGGCGGATTTTAACCGCCGTATATAAGCCTTTTTCTTGTAGGCCGCCATGGCCTCATCCTCTCGGTCCCACGGCTGGCACCGGAAGATCTCATAGCACCAAACCTGCAACAAAAAGCAGATAGTGCTCAGAACAAAAGAAAAAGAAGGCGGAGAAATGATAAACTGCTAAATCATAAACAGCAATAAACTCATACCTCCAGTGCAAAATCGAAGCATCCCAGAGAACTGGCCACGCCCCGGTTAAACCTGTCAATGGAAAAATAGAGCTCGGCCAAGCCCGCCTCACCCCATGCAATCTCACCTACCCTCTCCAAGTCCACCAAACTCTCCAACAGAGGGAAAAGAGAGGAAGAGGCGTGGTTCAAGAACAAAGTCTCGGAAAGAGCAAACCACAGAAAAGAGCGCGCCAGCTGCTCAGCCGTCACCAATCCAGTGCCCCGGCGATAGGCCCCGATGTTGGCCGTGATCTGCGCCTCTACATTGCTATACAGCATATCCAGGCCCTTACGAGGGTAGGGCGCAAAGCCCAGCAGCTCTGCCAGCACCCCATCAAACATCCTGTCCCGCCATCTCACTGGCCCCCCTTTGAAGGAAAGCCCAGTAATCGCCGTAAAATCGGTAGGAGTCACCGTCACCTTTTCCCAGCTAAGATGGAAGGTATGCGTGGTATCCCACCAATACTCAGACAAAGCCAAGAAGACGCCCTTGTTCTTCTGCGTCTCCGCGATCCCGGTAAGTTTCTCAATGAACACGCCCAAACCAGAATCAAAGACCAGCCTCTTAGGACTCGGTCTACCCTCCCTAGAGATCTCCGACAGATGCTGCCACAGCTCAACTACGACCTCGAGCGACCCCCGAGACTTCATCTTCTTCGCCTCTCCAGACGAAGGTACCTCATCCTGCAGGTAAACACAACAAAGGTACGTCAATAACAGTACTCAATGCAAATATACAAAAAGAAATGAAAACATAAAAAGTCCGTCCCAACACGGCAAAACATAAAGAACCCGTCACAAAAACACGGCACACATTGCACATAACTTTCCCCACATAGTCCGTCACAAAACACGGCACGCACTACACGACACATTTTAAAGAGCCCGTCACAAAAACACGACACACACTATACACTTTTCTCAAAAAAGGGATCCGTCCCTACACGACACATTTTCAAAATCCCATCACAAAAACACGGCACACATTGCACATAAATTTCCCACAGAGTCCGTCACAAAAGATGGCACACGTCACACTTTTCACACAAAGTTCGTCCCTACACGGCAATTTTTTCACAATGTACATACGAAAATAGCATAAGGTACAAATCACCAAAGCATGCATGTCAAAGAAAGACACTTTATTTTTACAAATAAGAGCTAATCTCCACATTTTTGCACAAAAATTACATACCCACAATTCTTACACATTCAATTTCAACAAATCAACATCAATTTCACAAATTGATCATGGCAACAACAAAAGCCCCAAATATGCGAAAACTAAAACCTAGTTCTAGCATACGACAATTCAAGCAAGAATCAAAGCAAAAATTGATCTCTTACCTCCCTTACGGTCCTTCCCCGCAAGTTGTGTACCTCGGAATCCGGGTACAACACATCCGGATTCCTCGTCGAAGGCACAAAGGAAGAGCAATTCCTTTGAAGATCCAATCTCCTCTCGATGGCCTCTTGGCTCCTTTGGCGACGACCCGTCTAATTCTTTCCGCCATTGTAGCAATTCAAGCAAACTAGGAAGAATTCCTTAGGAAATTTTGAACAAAAATCATTTTTTTCTCACCCTCTCTCTCTTTTTCTCTCGACTGAAGATGGAAAAATGGAGTAATGCGTCGTTGCTGAAGCTGATCTGAATTTGGGAAAATCAATTTCCCTTGCTCATCCGTGCGGACCACTTTGCAAAGTGGGGGTATCCGTACGGACCACTTTGCATCCAGTGGCAAGATTACCCTTTTGCCCTTATAATCTTTGCCCCTGGCCGTCCAAAGGCCTTTTTCAGCAGATTCAATACAGTTTGGTCCTTAACCCAACCAAACTAACACCGGCCGTCATCGTAAGTCTGACCCTCGCCCACTAAACGGCAAAACAAACACAAAAGGCGAAAACGCCTCCACAAACAAATCCCAAGGCACAAAAACGCCTCCAAAACATAAAACACGAAGCAAAAACCGGCCGTCATTATAAGCCCAAACCATGCCCACAAAACGGTAAACCAAACACCGACCATCAAAGTAAGCCCAAAATCCCTCCCTCAGCGGACAAAAACACAAACGGGAATTCTTGAAAACCTGTACAAGACCACGCATCCCCAGCAGATAAACATCGGCAGTCATCGTAAGTCCAACCTTTCCCCAGTTGACAAAGCACGAGGCAATCATGCCTCACAAAAAACAAAACACAAGGCAATCACACCTCCCAAAGTCAAGCACAAAGCAAGCATGCCTCACTAGAGGCCTCGCCAGGTTCATGCTCATGAACCAAAGAACAAACACTCAGTCAGAGGACAAGTCACGTCCTCATGCACGACACAACCTCAGTCAGAGGACAAGTCACGTACTCATGCACGACACAACCTCAGTCAGAGGATAAGTCACGTCCTCACGTATTACACAACCTCAGTCAGAGGACAAGTCACGTACTCACGCACGACACAACCTCAGACAAAGGATAAGTCACGTCCTTATGCACGACACAACCTCAATCAGAGGACAAGTCACGTTCTCACGCATGACACAACCTCAGTCAGAGGACAAGTCACGTCCTCACGTATGACACAACCTCAGTTAGAAGACATAACACGTCCTCATCATCATCAGTAGCCCAGAAGGCTTTAAATTACTCGGTCCGAAAGACCGTATAAACCTCCCAAATCATTATCCGTAGCCCGGAAGGCTTTAAATTACTCAGTTCGGAAGACCGTATAAACCTCCTAAATCATTATTCGTAGCCTGGAAGGCTTTAAATTACTCGGTTCGGAAGACCGTATAAACCTCCCAAATCATTATCCGCAGCCCGAAAGGCTTTAAATTACCCGATTCGGAAAATCGTAAAATTTCCATTTTAGGACACCACCACGTCCTCACAGTCGACCTCAGCAGTCACATCACCTCAGGGAACCACCACGCCCGCATACACTCACGATTACACGATCTTCGAACTACGACCAGGCTTGATTCCGGCTAGGGATACGTAGGAATCCTATCAAAGGGTCCAGCCAACTGACCTAAACGGTCACATCGAGGACAACCACGTCCTCACAACCGACCTAAACGGTCACCCACAGGACACCACCACATCTACACACAGAGTCTCAGTTAGAGGACATCACACGTCCTCATGCACGACAACACTCACCCCACACACGAACTACGATCAGGCTTGATTCCCATATGGGATACGTAGGAATCCTGTCAAAGGGTCCAGCCAACTGACCTAAACGGTCATACAACAGGACACTGCCACGTCCTCACGAACCGACCTACACGGTCACATCCTCTCCCCGCACGCGATCCAGATTAGGACCCTTATCTTATCGACGACCCCACTTCCTCCATAAGTGACGTCGTCGAGGGGCTTCTGTAAGTACCCCAATCTGGATTACTCCTCATCCAACGCACGAGAAACCCCGCAGACTCACACGAACGTGATCTTGAACACCCGTAGCCTTCAAAAACTCCAAAAAACCACCAACCAAACAAGGGGGGCCATTCTGGGATTATAAAGTATAAAAGGATTTTTTGGGAATTTTGGAAAAATTGGAAAAGCAAAGGCTGTCAGTGCGGACCACTTTGCATCCAGACATCATAATTACAAAATCCCCTTAAAGTCCATAATATTCCCTTAAATCCAGGAAAACCAAAAACTCGGTAATGGGCCGCGTCGGGCCAAGTGCGACAAAGCTCTGCACGTAACTCGGACCCCTATAAATAGAGGCCTCCCCCTCTCATTTTTCACACACAATCCTCTTCTCCTCTCTCCCCCAGCCTTCAGGCTCCCTCTCTAAGACCCTTCGGGGAAATCTCGATCCCTTTCGGTTCCCTCCGGAGCATTCCGAGGCCTTTCGTGGTACTCCGAAGCTCTGCCGAACACTGCCGAGCGCTCCCGAGACGCTCCCGAGCTGCCCCGAGGCACTCCCGAGGCATTCTGAAGCCTTGCCAATCCATCCTGAAGCCCTGCCAATCCATCCCGAGGCATTCTGGTCCATCCCGAGGTGTCCCGGCCCTTTTCGAGCTAAACCGACGATTCCAACGTACGCCGGCACTCTGCCCGAGCACAACCGACGATTCCAACGCACGCCGGAACTCTGTCCGAGCACAACCAATGATCCCAACACATGCCGAAACTCTGCCCGAGTACACACCTAACAATCCCGAGGCACATCGAAGCTCTGTCCGCAGACAATTGGCACATCCGAAAGCAACCTCGGTCAGTCCCGAAACATTATAAACACTCAAACACTATTCCCCAGTGGAAGATAGACATGAACCAATATTGGTAAGACTTCCTTCCTACACTATTTCAATACATTTCAATACGTAGTGTACAATGTAGACATCATACACAACATGCATTTTTAAAAGAACACACACACACACAACTTTTAAAGAAATAAGGGGTACCGAAAGACTCGTTTTTACGAGGCGACTCAGGTGAGCTCTAACATTCTCTTCCTGAGGCGTAACCTGACCTTCGAACTAAAAAATCTTATCACACAACAATAGTTTTTAAAACTGAGCCTTTTCTCAATGTTTTGGGCTAAATCAAAACGACGTGGCAACTCTACGAATGAAAATGCTGCAAATATCACTGTCCCGACTGACCCATGCCAGATGTCGGGGCGCCCGCGTGCCTCACGGATCCGGGCAATTTCACCATTACACGCCCGAAATTGTCTTATCGTGTGCATGTTCTTCATTTGGTCAAGTATGAACTTCAACTATGGAGGAGTGATCTCGGGAAACAGAAACATAACCACTCTATGACTCCCTCCTAACAAGGTTGCTCGCTAGTTTTAAAAACGATTGAAAAAGGAAATCAGAGGTAATTTAATATATTTTCCAATTTAAAGTTGCTTTCTCGAGATTTTTTATAAAGGAAGTGAAAGGAAAATAAAGGAAATTTTTTAAAATTTTCTCTACTACTACGTAATCCTCTCAAAAGTGGGGGTATTGGAATGAAAGAAAATCTTATAAAATAATTTTTTGTTGAACCTATTTTACCTTCAAATATAATCTTCTACTTTCCTTTCATTAATGAATGGTAAAAATGTAATTTATTTTTTTTCATTCCTTTTTCTTTATAAATTTAGTAGCACTTCAAAAAGTTTTTTAATTCCTTCCTCTCCTCTTCTTTCCGCTCCCCTTCTCTCCCCTCCCTTTCTGTTCTATCCTTTAAAAACACGGTAACGCATCCTAAATGACAGTATCTTTTTAGATTTAATTAGAACGGCACCCCTAAGACCATAAGACCATGATCAGTAGTGGTGAATCAATTTTGGTTCACGGCGATTAGTGTTGAATGTTATGAACAAAAATTTTCGTTCATTTCATGAACGAATTCGGGAATGAAAATTGGTTCGAGCTATATGTATTGAACGGAATAAAAGTGACGGGTCAGGCACAATATATAAAGCCCAACATCTTGATCATTACAAAGATACAACAAATGAATGAGCCTGCCCAACTGCCGCAATCCTACCGGCCCACCTTCATAGATCAGTCGACCAACCTCATTATCTGACCTCCCTTAGTCCCCCGGACCTAGATTCATCCGACATCTGATCTCCTACTTGAGCAATCTTTGTCTAGCCAATGCATGAATTAGGGTCGATCTCAAATAATCGGGCAACCTCGACCAAACAAAACGTGTGTCTATCTACGTCGTATTCTAACCGTTTGTTACAAATGCGGCGACTGTTACGCCTCAATCATCTTCATGATCTATGGTATTTGTAAACATCCCATATGACCACTATATATATCAGACAAAATCAAACGTAAAAAGGTAATGTCATATTCACTATTTGAGATTTAGGTCGTTCTATACAATTTTATCTAAACTTAACACTATATCTTGTCATCACGCCGGAGGGTTTTAGCCGAAGACAATCCCAGCAATTCGTTTGTTCGTGGTTTCAGGTCATAGTATCTGGATTACAACCTATTGCTGGAATAAAGCTGATCCAGATCGTTTCCTGCATCATCAATTTGGTTCCATTGCCAGGAACGATAACACAAGACCCCGAACCTTTACATACCTATAGAAATGGTATCTGACAGACACATTTCTACCGCCTCAAGTGAACTAATTAATGAGAATGTTGGAGGGAATAATTCGGGCACGGACGAGGGTGCAGGGAACCATATTGCCAACTTGCCTCCTTCTACACCTGGGCATCCCACTAGGAGGGCCACTCATTCCAATAGTTTGGTCGATGTGATAGGAATACAAGATAGGAGGAGGGACAAGAGGCCCATGTCTAACCAAGGAGTAAGTCAGCAAGCTAAGAGGATCCAAACGGGTCGAACAACTGCAGGCGACATTCCGGGTCCCTTAGTTTCTCACCTTAGTAGGAAGGAGATTCTACTGGAGCGAGCGAGAGTGCTACAGAGCTTGCTAGAGGTGCAAAATGAGTTGATCGAGCTACTCGAGTCACCTAAAAAGGACGACAGAAGGTCACAAAGGGTAGCCCCTTCTCTGACATCACACATGCGTACTAATGGGGGCCCTAGACCATCATGAGAAGAAAGGAGAGATAATAGGCCACCCCTACCCACATCTTTGTTGATAGGACTGGTGACCTGAGAGATAGGCTCAACCATCAAAGGGAGAAAGAGGCCGACTCAGCTCAGAAAAGGCAACTCGAGGCTGACAGAGCCCAACGTAGATCCCCACCAAAAAGGGATCGATCACTTCATAGAAGGGATAAAAGATAAAGGACCCTCCCAAGAGATGAAAGGAAAATGACACACTCGAGGAGGGAGCACCGCCAAGAGGAGAGATAGAAATCTAATTCTATCTCCCATCCAAGAGGCGATCTGAACGTTATGGAGCTTCTAAATCTGAAAAGGAGGTTAGATGACTTGGAGGCAGATCAAAAGGAGTCAAGTGGTAAGGTCAAACAAAATGATTGTACTCTTCGACCCTTGGCCAAGGGTATGCTCGACAAAGGTCCACCTGCAGGGTTCAAGTTGCCCGTACTAGAAAAGTATTCTGGCATGACCAATGTTTTGAACCACATGCAACACTTTGAGGCTACTATGTGTTTGGTCTCTTATGAAGATGATGTGCTATGCAAGGCATTAACCAGCACCTTCACAGGTGCCGCACTGACTTGGTTCTGCGGTCTATAAACTGGCTGCATCACCTCATGGAGTTATATGAGGAGGAAGTTCTTGGAGAGATTCTCCACAGCCGGGGCTCGCAAGAAAACAGTTACAAACCTCAACAATATGACTCAGGGTAAGACAGAGATTACCATGAGTTGTTTTATACGATTTAATGAATTGGTTGACCAAATTGAGGAAGACCTTACGAACAGGGAGGTTATTAATTGCTTTAGAAATGGGGTGTCCTCGCCTGATTTGAATTATGAGCTCAAAGTTAGGAGAGCGACCACGAGGAAGGAATTGTTTGAAAGGGCTTATGATGTGGCCGTTGCAGAAGAACGAAAAGAAAGAAAGAAAGAAAGAAGCTTGAAGCATTCTGAGGTTTGTGAGTCGACAAAAGGGGGGCAAGCCAAGAATGATAACCACAACAACAAGGGAAAAAACAAAACTAGGGCGACTAAGAGAGTCCCTGAAAGCTTCACCCCACTCACAGTTAGTCGGACAAAGATTATGAACACGGTCGACCTAGGTCCTCCAACCCCCAAGAACTCCCAAAATAAGTTCAAAAGGGACAATGGCAAGTATTGTGAGTACCAAAAAGATACTGGCCATACAACGGAGGAATGTATGAGTTTGAAAAGGGTCATCTAGAAGTGGGTGAACAAAGGCAGGTTGGATAAGTTCGTGAAGGGAGATCGCCCTATAGGGGGGACCGACCAAATAGAGGGGTACCAGAGCCAAGGAAGCCAAGATTAACTTTGGGAGTAATTGCTGAGGAGACAATCAATACTGCCCTCAAGCACAAGATATTCCAGTTGAGCAAGTCTCATTATGTCCCACCTAGGAGCTGTGTACAGGATGAGGTGATCAGTTTTTACTCGTATGGACTGGCTAGTAGCATGGCAGCGAGGGAGCAAATACTGGTGATTCCAGGGTTCATTGACTACTTTACATCCGGCAGAATTTTGGTCGACACGGGGGCCTACAAATACATTCTCTACTACAAAACTTTTCTAGATATGGGTTTGACAGACGTCTGGTTGTAACCCTACTCATGTCGAATTGAAGGCTTCACCAACCACAGGATCGAAGCCAAGGGTCAAATAGAGCTAGAGGTGGATGTTGGAGAACATCCCTTGAGGACCACAACTAAGGTAACATTTATAGTAATTGATGTTATAAGTGATTACCATGATATTCTAGGAATACCTGGACAGATCGCCCTAGGAATGATGTCCTCCATCCCTAACGGGTCAAGTTCCCTACCATGTTGGGAGTTGGGTGCATTTTAAGCACAACTAGGGAATACCTAGACCACGTGCTTCGATCCAAGAAAAAAAGGGAGCTAGAGATAGACGCTCCAGAAGCTAGTTGGAAATTTTCAAAGTCTGTCACCATGACCTCCAGGTTAGCCCCAATTCAATGTGTGGAGGAGGAGATGGACTTATTGCTGGAAGAGGCAACCTATCCCTCACATGAACTAGTCATGATTGAGCTGACATGTCCCTCAGAAAGCGCGCGGGCCACGACAGATATAGTTTTGGTTGACCAGATCATCATTGGCGACATATGCATCCAAGTCTACCAAAACTCAGGGGCCACTAGTGGGGAAGTAGCCATCGATCTAGATGATATGATCTTGGGAGAAGCTCTATACTTGGGTACAGAAGAAATAAAAAGGGTCAGAGAGATCATCATTGAGACCCTACCGTTTAGGGATGGCCCGAAACTAGAACCAGTGGACGAGCTGGAAGAAATAAAAGCCAACCCATCTTACCCTGAACAGAAAATTAAGATAGGTAGGCAACTATTACCAGAAGAAAAGGATGAGATAACTGACCTTTTAAAAGGAAGTACAGACGTTTTGCATGGAAGGTATAAGACATGAGGGGAGTCAAAGAGATAGCTATTAAGCAAGAGGTAGACAAACTTCTCAGTGCAGGCATTATTAAGGAAGCGTTGTACACCATCTGTCAGGCAAATGTGGTGATGGTTAAAAAGGCCAATGGGAAATAGAGGATGTGTGTTGACTTCACAGACTTAAATTTGGCTTGCCCAAAGGACAGTTATCCTCTCCCTCAAATAGACAAGCTAGTTTACTCAATTTCTGGACATGCCACCCTCAGTTTTCTTGATGCTTACTCAGGATACCATCAAATCAGAATGCAGAAGGATGATATTGAGAAAATAGGCTTCCAAGAAGCAGGAGGGGTTTATTGCTACACCAAGATGTCGTTCGGGTTGAAGAATGCTGGAGCAACTTATCAGAAAATGGTAAACAAAGTCTTTGCTAGTCAGATTGGCTGAAACATGGAGGCCTACATTAACGACATGGTCATCAAAACTAAGTCTGGTTGTCATGTAGTCGACCTAAGGGAAACATTCACCAATCTACGAGCAAATGACATGAAGCTGAACCCGAGCAAGTGTGTATTTGGGGTGGCAGCAGGCAAGTTTTTGGGCTTCATGGTATCACAGAGAGGTATTGAAGCCAATCCAGAGAAGATCAAGGATTTAGTGGAAATGCAGGAGCCTACGTGCATCAAAGAAGTTCAACGCTTGAATGGAAGGGTCGCTGCTTTAGGTCGCATTATAGCCAAGTCGGCTGAGAGGTCTCTCCCCTTCTTCAAAACCTTGAAGGGGACAAAAACCTTTGAGTGGATGGCCGAATGTTCCTCGTCGTTCCAACAGCTCAAAGAATACCTCGCCACTTATCCATTGCTTAGTAGCCCGGTTCAAAGGGAAAACCTGTATGTCTACCTATCGGTTGGAGATCGAGCAGTAGCTGACGTTTTGGTTAGAAATAAGAAATGTGTTCAAAAACTAGTTTATTATGTCAGCAAAACTTTGTCCGACGTAGAAGGTAGATACTTCAACGCATAAAAGGTGGCCTATGCCTTTGTGATAGTAGCGAGAAAGCTACGATCATACTTCTCCGCTCACCCAATTGTCATGTTGACTAATGCTCCATTGAGGAAGATACTACATAAACCTGAAAGCTCAGGTTGACTACTCAACTGGTCCATAGAGTTGACAGAGTTCGACATCGATTATAGGCCTCGAAAAACCTAGCAAGTCCAACCTCTGGTTGATTTTTTGGTCGAACTTACGTTCACCAAAGAGGATAACGCAGAAACCACTCCAAGAAAGAGCTCGAAGGGGAAATAGCCATCAAGCCAATAGTCAGTAAGCTTACCCAATGGTTGCTGGAAAGTCTATTCAGACGGGTCAGCTACAAAGAATGTTAATGGGTTGAAATCGTCTTGATCGAGCTAAAAGTGGTAAAGTGTTTGAAGAGGCTTTAAGGTTCGAATTTCAAGCCTCCAACAACCAGGCCGATTATGAAGCCTTGATTGCACCAATTGAATATGCAAGATGCTTTGAGGCGACAAAGATTATTGCTTATTGTGACTCACAACTAATTGTGCATCAAGTCAAAGGAGAATATGAAGTGCTTAATCCAGTTCTGATCAAATATTACGAGCTAGTGAAAAGGCTAATCCAAGACTTGGAGTTTTGGGAAATCCAAAGGGTAAGCCATGAGGAAAATGAGTTGGCTGATCTACTATCCAAGTTGGCCACTTCAGACGAGCAACATGGTCAACCAATCTCATACTTAGAGAAACCAGCATACGAAAGAGTGCAGGTTCTATGCTCTGTCAACAACTCTAGGTGTTGGATCGATGAGATAAGGTCCTACATCGAAACAGGCAAACTACTAGAAGATGAGCAGAAAGCTAGAATGATAAGGAAGAAATCCCCTAGGTTTACTATACACGAGGATGCCTTGTTCAGAAGATCCTTTGTCAAACCATTGTGGTGGTGTATTCTTCCTCTAGAGGTTTCTCAAATTTTATCCGAAGTACATAATGGGATTTATGGAGGAAACCCGGGGGGCCAGAACTTTGGTGGGCAAGATACTTACATTGGGATATTATTGGCCTCATCTGAGGGAGGACGCTCGTGAATTTGTGCACAAGTGTGACAAGTGCCAAAGATATGCCGACCTACCAAGGCTCTCAACAACTGAGCAAACACCTGTGGTTGCAGCTTGTCCGTTCGACATGTGGGAGTAGATTTGATCTGAACCTTCCCACCCGCCCGTGGAAATTGCAAGTACGTGATCATGGCTTAATGGATGTGGTTTTACCCATCCAAAAGATATGTTCCTAGCTTATTTTCTGCTCGAAACCTTGGGAATTTAATGTGTTTTGAAAGTGCAGGGGTTAAAGTGAAATTTACCAGAAAATGGAGGTTACAAGCTTATTTTGGCAGTTCAAGGACCAAAGTGCAAATCGGGAAAGTACAAGGACCAAATTGCAAATCTACGAATCAAATCCAAGGTCTCTTGCTTTGTGCAGTTGACATTACCAGGATTCGGCTGCGCGGGCCTCGCCATCTCGCTCGTTTTCGTTTGAGTTGGGAGGTGTCGCTGCGTTTGTTTGGAGGAGTCGCCACGCCGTTTTTATTTAGCCAAAACATTGAAAAAAGGCTTGCTTAAAAACTGTTGTTGTGTGATGAGATTTTGAGTTTGGAGGTCGGGTTACGCCTCGGGAAGAGAATAGCTGATCTCACCTGAGTCGCCTCCTATAAACGAGTCTTTCGATACCCCTATTTTTTAAAAGTTGTGTGTGTATGTACTTTTAAAAATTCATTTTGAGTATGATGTCTACATTGTATGCTATGTATTGAAATAAATTGAAATAGTTTGGGAAGGAAGCCTTACCAATGTTGTTTCGTGTCTGTCTTCCGCTTGGGAATAGTGTTTGAGTGTGAATAGTGCTCCAGGACGGACCGGGATTGCTTCGGGGATGTACCGGTGTCTGTGGACAGAGCTTTGGCGTGCCTCGGGAGTGTCAGATGTGTCCTCAAAGAGAGGTTTGACGTTCCTCGGGAGTGCTGGGTGTGTCCTCAAAGAGAGGTTCGACGTTCCTCGGGAGTGTTAGGTGTACTCGGGCAGAGGTTCGGCGTGCGTCGGGATCGTCGGTTGTGCTCGTGCAAAGGTTCGGCGTGCCTCGGGATTTGTTGATTGTGCTTGGGCAGAGGTTCCACGTGCCTCGGGATTGTTGACTGTGCTCGGGCAGAGGTTCGGCGTGCCTTGGGATGGACCGGGATTGTCCGGCAGAGCTCCAGGATGGACTGGGATGCCTCGGGATGGACCGGCAAGGCTTCGGGATGCCTTAGGAGTGCCTCGGGGCAGCTCGAGAGCTTCTCGGGAGCGCTCGACAGGGCTTCGGAGCACCTCAAGGGGGCTCGGAATGCCCCGGAGGAAATCGAAAGGGACCGGGAGTGCCTCGAAAGGACTTAGAGGGGAGCCTGAAGGCTGGGGGAGAGAGGAGAGAATGGAGGTGTGAAGAAAATGAGAGGGGGAGCCCTCTATTTATAGGGGTGAGAAAACTGCAAAATGGTCCGTACGGACCATTCTGCAAAACCAAATTTTTGGTTTTCCTGGATTTAAGGAAATCTCGTGGACTTTAAGGAGATTTTGCAATTATGCTGTCTGGGGTGTAAAATGGTCCGTATGGACCATTATGCAGGCCATATATTTTGCAAAATTCCTAAAAAGTCCTTTTGCCTTGTTTTATCCCAGAAAGGTCCCACCTTGGTTTAGTTGGTGGTTTTTGGGATTTTTAAAGGTTACGGGTGTTTGGGATCACGTTTGTGTGAGTCAGCGGTGTTTTTCGTGTGCTTGAAAGGGAGCGATCCAAATTGGGGTACTTACAGCAGTGTTAATCAGCACGACTGAAATTAGTGGCACGAGTCGTGCCATGAATGTGACATCACCATCCACGGTGCTTTTTGTTGTTTAATTGTTTTAAAACCTTTTATTTTATTTTTCTTTTCCTTTTGGAATTATGTATTATTAGGTTCAGTATATATACTTCCTTTTAGAACAATATTGAGGGTTTCGACTTTTAACCTTCTCTTGGGGAGAATTCAAGGATTAGCAAGAATTGAAGCACTTTATTTTTATCACAATTTCAGGTTTTTTGTTTCTTTATTCAATTTATGTGGTAATTACTATGAGTATGAGTAGCTAAGTTATTTGATTTGTGGATTAGTAGTAACAATACATGATCTTTATGCTCTAGTTCTTAATTTTAAGTCAATATTATTCTAGTGTAGTAAAATATGCTTAATTCGTTCTAGGGTTTCACCCTAGAATTCGTGGGTATCCATTGTTACGGTAACTCGGACATAGATACATTGACCACTATTTTACTACTTAGGCGCTTACGTGTGTGTGTGTGTGTGTGTGTGTGAGTGTGTGTGTGTGTGTGTGAGTGTGTGTGTGTGTGTGTGAGTAGTGAAAAAAAAGACCTAATTGAGGACATAACTGAATTTAGGTTCATAAATTCTTTTGATCTTAAGGAATTCTTTAATTATTATATATAAGTAACTAGAAGTATAATAAAAGAAGAATATTTAAGTTGCAAATCGCACACCAAACCGTCCCAACTCATGATTTTGTGAATGAACCTTAGAATAAAATTGATGACTTCATTAATAAAATAGCATAAAGTGAATGTATTGTGAAACACAATCCGTGAATCTCGTTGTCAAATCTTGAATTCAACATTTGCTTTATTTTGTGTCTTTTAATTATTAGTTTAATTTCTATGAAATTTCTGCTTAGTTTATCAATCGAAATCAAAAAAACCCCTTTGTTACTTTACACTAATTAGATTCACTTGTATTCACTCAAAGTCTCTGTGGTTGGATCTTACTATTGTACATTACTACTTCAGTGACTTGTACACTTGCAAGGTTTTTATTAGAAGAGGATTTTCTCCATCATGGCTATTGACTACTTCACCAAGTGGATCAAGGTAAAACATTTGGCAAAGATAATAAAGGAAAAAGCCATCAACTTCATCCATGATTATATTTGGTATCGCTTTGGGGCGCCACACTCAATTGTTTCTGACAACGGACTACAATTTTCAACCGCATTTGTAACAGAGATGAAGAGATTGGGGGTCAAATACTGGAAGTCATCAGTTGCCTATCCCCAAGGTAATGGGCAAGCAGAAGCGGCCAAAAAGTTAGTATTGACAGCCCTAAGTAATGGCCTCATTGGATGTGCAGACAGATGGTTGGACGAACTACCTCTTGCTCTTTGGGCAGTCTGCACAACCACCCAGGAGCCCACTGGGAAACCTCATTTTCTCTCACTTTTGGGTCGGAGGCCATGACACCCGTCGAGCTACGAATTCCTACAGCAAGGGTAGCTTTGTTTGATCAGAATCGAAATGACTCCAACAGATTGATCGACCTAGACCTACTGGAAAAAAACGGATGACTGCCAACTCAGAATGGTTAATTACAAGCAGAAAACTAAGGGGTATCACAACAAGAAAGTCAAGAGGAGGTCGTTCAATGTGGGGGACTATGTTTTATGGAAATTCGAGGTAACTGGAAGGAAAGCTGAACAGAACAAGTTATCTCTAAACAAGGAAGGCCCCTACATTATTACAAGGGTTGTTAAAGAGGGGACCTACATGATTGGCCATCCGGGGGGCGACGAGCTGAAACATCCTTGGCATGCTAGCCACTTAGTTAGATATTACTTTTGATTGGAGTCTCTATGTAAAGGTTTACTTCATCAATAAAAAGGGGTTACCCCCAAGAAATTCTGCTCACATTATTGCGTTATTCGTACATATTCAAATCAGGTTCGACTCTTAGTCGATCTAGAGATCTTAAACATGCTCGACTAAAGTCTTAAGTCAACCTCATTCTTAAACAGGTTCGACTGAAATCTTGAATCAGCTTCGTTCCTAATCAGGCTCGACTAATGTCTTATGTCAACCTCGTTCTTAAACAGGCTCGACTGAAGTCTTAAGTCGGCTTTGTTGCTAAACAGGCTCGACTAAAGTCTTAAGTCAACCTCATTCTTAAACAGGTTTGACCGAAGTCTTGAGTCAGCTTCGTTCTTAAACAGGTTCGACCGAAGTCTTGTGTCAGCTTCGTTCTTAAACAAGCTAGACTAAAACCTTAGTCAGCTTCGTTCCTAAACAAGCTCGACTAAAACCTTAGTCAGCTTCGTTATTAAACAGGTTCGACCAAAGCCTTGGTCAATCTCATTTTGAGAATTGATCCAACCAAAACTCTGGTCGATATTTTACTCATTTTAGTTCGATGATAAAGAAAAGGACATGGATCAACACAAGTGATTCAAAGTCAACTAGCATTGAAAAGTTGGTCCCCCAAAAAGCGGGCTAAGACCAACCCAAATGTAAACTATCACAAGTCAAAATGCCTCCCAAACTGGGCCAAGGCACGGATAAACTAAAGACAATAAACAAAAAGATTGTTTGGAACTTGTTCATTACAGAAGTCAAAATAAAAATATCATCCTTGTTGATCCTCATCCACCTACTGTTGCTCTTGCTCCGACTGCTGCTGTTCTTGATGCTTGACTTCTTCAAAAACTTGGTCTTGGGTGACCTCATCATCTTCCTCGATGTCGTCGACATTTTCAAGCTCTTGAAGAATTGAATTGAAGTAAATGGGCTCAACAACAGGAGCGACCCAAGGCTCTAGCCCATCCTCAGCATCTTGTTTAGCTATGACAACCAAATCATTATCGTTGTAAGGAACGAGGGGATGGCCAGTCCGAGCTACCTTGTCACATCGATCGACAAAGGCCCATTGGGCTAATTTCTCAACAGGTAGATCGACTGAGGGATCTACCTAGGCTCGTCGGGCCATGTGTTGGCGCCCAACATCAAAGAAGTCCCTAGCTCAAGACACGATGATGCTGTAGCACTCATCACTATTTTTGAACTGTGTCAAGAATTTTGAAAATTGTTGTTTAATCCCCTGATTTAGGTGTCCCCAACTTAGATGGCACCAAACCTAACAAAAGCTTTTGTTCTGACCATTTTTTCCTAAGTCTCTTCTTGTGTAGGCTATCTTGGTGATGATAGATTCCCATTTCAAGTAGTGTGTATTTATAGAGGGAGGGTAGGAATTAGCTAGGAGCCTGTCTGCCTCTCTTGAAGATTTTTTTAGAGGATATCATTTCAGTGCCTATTCACATCTCAAGAAGGTGGGGTGGGGTAGGGAGAAGGAACGTAGCTCTCTCTGGCTAAGGCAGGCCGACCTTGATTACTCATGTGACCTCGACCTACAGAAACATGCGTCCATCTACGACTTAATTCGTAACTGTCTCCTACAATCACAGAGATCGTTACGCCTACATTGTCTCCAAAATTTAAGGGATTCAATACAATCCTACATCAATACTATATATACCAGACAACATCTAACGTTAAAAGGTAATGTATTCTTGGCTATTTTGAGATTATGTTATTCAATACAGTTTCATACAAGCTAATAACACTATATCTCATCATCACGCCAGAGGGTCTTAGCCGGAGGCCAACCCAGCTAGTCGTTTGTTCGTGGTTTCAGGTCACATTTTCTAGGGATCAGCCTATTATTGGACGAAGGCTGATCTGTATCGTTTCCTGCGTCATCAGTTTGGTTTCATTGTCGGGAAATGATAACGCTAGACCTCGAAACCTCAATCAACCATTAACATGGTATCTGACGGACACACTGCTACTTCCTCCAGTGAGCCTATTCGCGAGAATGTGGGAAACACAAATGTAGGTGCCGGAAACTGCACTGCAAACTTGCATCCTCCTCCACAGCGACATCTGACTAGAAGGGTCACTCGTTCAAACAGCGTGGCCGACGGTATGGGTTTATAAGATGGGAGAAGATAGAAAAGGCCTATGCGTAACCAAAGGGTAAGCCAACAACCAAAGCAGGTCCAAACAGGTTGAACAGCTGCAGGCGACATTGCAGGTCCCTCAGCTTCTCACCTTAGTAGGAAAGATATTTTGCTAGAGCAGGCTAGGTTGCTGCAGAGCTTACTCGAAGTACAGAATGAGTTACTCGAGCTACCCTAGTCTCATAAAACGGATGAAAGAAGATCGCAAAGGGTAGCTCCATCTCTCACCTCTTATAGACACGTTAACGGAGGTCCTAGACCGTCTGGTGAAGAAAGGAGGATTGAAATGCCTCCCCCCTCCCACATTTCCATTGATCGAACTGGCGACCTAAGGGATAGGCTTAACCAGCAAAGGGAACAGGAAGCTGACTCAGCTCAGAGGAGGCAGCTCGAAGCTAACAGGGCTCATCATAGGTCGCCAAAAATGGGAGAAAGGTCATTTCACCGACCGAAAAGGAGAGAAGTAACTCTCCCAAGGAATGAGCGACATAGGACCCTTTCTAGGAGGGAACCCCACCGTGAGGATAGGCAAAATTCTAACTAATACTCCCACGAAAGGAGCGACATGGATGTTAGGGAACTCATCAACTTGAAATGAAGATTAAATGATATGGAGGCAGATAGGACAGCCACCAACGAGAAGGTCGAACGAAATGACTGTACTCTTCGACCTTTAGCCAAGGATATGCTCGTTAAAGGACCTCCTACAGGGTTCAAGCTGCCCATGTTAGAAAAGTACACGAGCACAACCAATGCCTTGAATCACATGCAGCACTTTGAGGCCACGATGTGTTTGGTCTCTTTTGAGGATGACGTGCTATGCAAGGCATTAACCAGCACCTTTACTGTTGCAGCACTGACTTGGTTTCATGGTCTAACCACTGGTTGTATCACATCATAGAGTTACATGAGAAGGAAGTTACTCGAAAGGTTATCAACAACTGGAGCTCATAAGAAAATAGTCACTGATCTGAACAAAATGACTCAGGGCAAGACGGAGAGTACTATGAGCTACTTTACCAGGTTTAAAGAATTGGTCGACCAAATTGAGGAAGACTTCACAGATAGGGAGGTCATCAACTTCTTTAGAAATGGAGTATACTCTCCCGATCTGGATTACGAGCTCCAGGTTAGGAGGGCGACCACGAGGAAGGAGCTGTTTGAGAGGGCCTATGATGTAGTCGTGGCTGAAGAACGGAAGGAGAGAAAGAAAGATAAAGGCTCAAAATAGTATGTAGTTAGTGTGTCGAAAAAGGGGGGACAGGCAAAGAGTAACGACAACAAGGGGAAAAACAGAACTAGGGCGACTAAAAGAGTCCCTGAAAACTTCACCCCACTCACGGTTAGTCGGACTGAGATCATGAACACTTGCTATCTGTGTTGGCATCATATATGGCAACACTTTGAGACAGCAGATTATATAAAACACAAACCAAGAGATTTTTTCAAGCTTGAAAATCTCTTATGCTAAAGGGCTTTAGTCAAAATATCAGCAAGTTGATGTTTGGTATCAATATGCTCTATTTCGATTAAATCATTTTCAACTAAATCTCTTAAAAAATGATGACGGATATCGATGTGTTTAGTGCGAGAGAGTTGTACCGGGTTTTTGGAAATATTTATTGCACTTAAATTGTCACAGTACATGGTCAAGATATTACTATCAATTCCATAGTCATTAAGCATATATTTTAACCATATTAATTGTGAACAACAACTCCCAGCTACTACATATTCAGATTCAGCAGTCGAGAGAGAAACACAATTTTGCTTGCGACTATACCATGACACTAGGTTATTACTTAAGGAAAAATAACCTCCATTGGTACTTTTTCTATCATCCATATCCCCTGCCTAATCTGAGTCACTAAAGCCAACTAAGTTAGTATTAATGTCTTTAGTAAACCAAATTCATAAGTCACTAGTCCCGGATACATATTTAATGATTTTCTTAACAGCATTTAGGTGAGAAATTTTAGGGTTATATTGATACCTAGCGCACACACCTATGCTGAACATAATGTCGAGACGACTGACAGTAAGATTAATGAGACTACCTATAATGGATCGATAAAGAGTTGGATCAACATCCTCCCCTCATTAATCCTTGCCCACCCTAAGTGTCGATCCCGTATGTATTTTTGAACTTTTGGCACTCTCCAATCCGAACCTTTTCAGCAAACTTCTTGCATACTTGCTTTGAGAGATAAAGATCCCATCATTTGGCTGTTTTGCCTTCAATCCCAAGAAAAAATTTAGTTCACCTATCATGCTCATCTCAAAAGTTGATGTAATAGGCTCGACAAAATTTTGCAAACATGTTTTAGATGGATCCATAAACTATGTCATCAACATAGATTTGAGCAATGACAAGTTTTTTTCCATGTCTTAGAATAAAAATGTCCTATCGGCTTTGCCTCTAACAAATCCATATTCAATTAGGAAACTTGTTATACACCCATACCATGCACGTGGAGCTTGTTTCAACCCATATAAAACTTTCTCAAGTTTATATACGTGATTTGGGTGGAATGGATCATACATAAATCTCTTTATCTAAGTATCCATTCAAGAAAGCCGCTTTAACATTCATTTGGTGTAATGTGATTTTAAGGTAACACGCTATAACTAAGAGAAGTTTTATTGACTCAATTCTAGCCACAGGAGCAAACGTCTCGTCATAGTCGATCCCTTCCATTTGTGTATAACCTTGAGCCACAAGACGAGCATTGTTATGAACAATATTACCCAATTCGTCAGATTTGTTTTTAAAAATTCATTTATTTCCAATTATATTAGTATGTAAAGGACGAGGAACCAAACACCAAACATTGTTTCGTGTAAATTGTTCAAGCTCTTCTTTCATAGCTCGAATCCAAAAATTATCTTTTAAAGCTTCAACCACATTTTTAGGCTCAAGAACAGAAACAAAACAGGAGTGCTTTACCTTGCAGTATGTGGTTGACATACACACATACCTTACCATATATCTATTGTTAACCGACTCCTTATTTCTTGTTCGAATTCCCTTATTAACCTCCCCAATTACCTGAGTAATGGGATGGTTATTCCTAATTCTTGCTGGGGGTCTCCCCTGGCCTGTTGATACACCACATCATCTTCTTCTTCTAATACATTATTTACAACCCATGTTTTGTAATCATGTGTTGTCTCAGATGTTTCCGTATCAGAGGAAACACTAGGGGCAACACCTGAATATGTAGCTGCATCGCGTGAAACATCTTCTGTCTCATCAACTTCTCCAGCTTCTTCCAGCAACATCAGAGGCATATCTTCAGTTGGTTCACATGTGACACTCAAAAAGTCATTAAAAACAATATTTAACGATTCTTTAATAGTTTTTAATCTTAAGTTATATACTCGGTAAACACAACTGTTTTGAGAGTATCCAAGAAAGATAGATTTGTCACTCTTTGAATCAAGCTTTCCTAAATAGTCCCGATCATTTAAAATATAACACAAACACCCAAACACATGAAAATAGTGTACGATATATTTCTTTCCATTTAAAATCTCATACGGTGTCATGGTAGTACCGACTCTTAAAAAAACTCTATTTGAAGCGTGACATGCCGTGTTTAATGCCTCGGCCCAAAATCTTTTAGAATTTTTTTCTAAAAATTATAACATGGGCCATTTCTAACAAGGTCCTATTTTTCCTTTTGGCAACACCATATTGTTGTGGTGTTTTGGGTGTCAAAAACTCATGGTGTATTCCCTTTATACTACAAAATGTAAAGAAGGAAATGTTATCAAATTCCTTACCATGATCTGATTTTATTCGAAAAATAGGTGAACAAAACATGTTTTTTATTTTGTAGTATAAGTTTTTAAGTTTATCAGAAGTTTCAGATTTTTCTTTTAAAAAATAGACACAATTAAACCTAGAAAAATCATTCACTATTACATAAATATACTTCTTACATCCCATGCTTTCTAACTCAATTGCACCCATTAAGTACATGTGCAAAAGCTGAAAACAATGTGTTGTTCCTGAGTCTTGTTCATTGTGTTGTCCAACACTGTGAGCAACACGAGTGTGTTTACCTTTTTGGCAGTCACCACACACCATGGTATTCTTAAGATTGAGATTGGGAACACCTTTAATAGCACTAAGTTTGACAATCTTCTCAATATTTCTGTAAAGAGCATGTCCTAACTTTTGATGCCATAAATTGTGTCATCAATTTTAGTCGAATTGTATACTTGTTTTTTACCAAAAAGGTAGAAATTATCACTCGATCTTGTTCCTGTCATAACACAAACGTTAGTGTTATCAAAAATTTCACAATTATCCTTATTTACTTTTACCTCCAAATCGTCATCACATAATTAGCTAATGCTAATTAAATTAGCAACCAATCCATCTACATGTAAGCATTTTTTAAAGGAAGAAAACTGGTGATATCAAGTGTTCCTTTTCCTATTATGTTACTCTTGCCTCCACCTCCATAGGTTACTGAGCCTGCGTAAATAGGTTGGTATTACTTCAAAAAAGATCTTATTTCTGTCATGTGACGTGAACAACCACTATCAAAGTACCAAGCACCTGAAACGTTAGTCCTTAAAGCAACATAAATAACATTACATTTCAGATTAGCTTTGAAAAACCAAACTTTTCTTTTTGAATTTTTGTTTTCTGACCACCTATGTTGTCTCGAGTGTTGTATTGAGAGTTTGATAACACTTGAGGCAACACTTGAAAACTATACTTTTTCTTTTGAAGAGTAAGACATTCATATTTATTATGTCTAGCTATGTGACAGTACTCACACTCAAATGTATGGTTAGAAACTTTACTATAAGAACCTTTTTCCTTAATATGTTCTTTTACAAAACTAGTATTAGTTTCCTAATTTAAAAAGGTAGAAGTTATTTTATCTAGTGATTTTTGAAACCCAATATTTTCTTTGAGAGGCTTACTCAAGTTAAGTATTTCATCCAATTTTGAAGAACCTGTGTTGAGCTTCTTGAAGGTTGTTTCGGCTAACTTAAGTTTGGACTTGAATTTATCAAATTCTGCATCCTTGTTAGTGAGTTGAACCTCTAGCCGAGTCATAGAGTCATTAAGCTCCTGGTTCTCCTTGGTAAAAAACACCACCATCTTGTTCTCCTTTTTCCATTTTATGAGAACCGACTCATAGAGTTTTTTTTAATTAATCAATGAGCTCATCCTTACTAATCTCATCTCCAATGAATTTTATTTATCAAAACTAATAGAACCATGAAAGCATACAGTATTATAAGGACTTAATGAATTATACCTGCTAAGTGTTATGTCATGTGCTGAACAACACTTGAGGCAGCACATCCTCAATTTGACGAAGGCAACTCCTCCACCGTGGCCAACATTACCACTTGCTCAAGTTCTTCACCTTTTTCAACACCTTCCTCCTCTTCATCACTAAAAGACACCCACATATTTTTACCCGCCTTTCTCAAGGTGTTTGCACATTTATTGGCATAGTGACCCCAATTGGAACAATCATGACATTGAATGGATTCAATGTATTTGGGATCATATCTGGGCTTCTCTGAAAACGCTCTCCTTAGTGATGTATCTCTTTGATTCGCAAGAATGGTTCTTTTGGGCATGGAACTATGGACCTTGGATTGTTGTTCATTTGCTTTAACCTGCAAATTGTTAAACTTGCTAATCATGTAATTATATTTCTTATATGAGCCTCTTCAATAGCTGAAACTTTAATGTTAAAACGCTCAGGAAAAGTACAAATAGCTTTTGAAACAATTTGTTTGTTAGTAAAAGGTTCTCCTAATACTTGACACTTATTTGAAATATCAATCAACTTTTCAAAATTTGAAACAATATCTTCATTTTCACTAATTCTTAATCTTTCAAACCTACTATTGAGACCCCTAAGCTTCGTTTCTCGCACATTACCATCACCTTAACAAATCTTTGTAAAGTATCCCAAGCATCCTTTGCAGTGAGACTATTTTGAATGAGTTTAAACATATGCATATCAACCAATTCATAGGTGGCATTAAGAGACTACATCTCGCCAGAAATCAGCCATGAGAGAGAAGTGGAAACATCTTTCCACTTTTAGCTCCACCTTCCTTGTTTGTAGGAAAACTTGGTATTCCCTTGATTCATTGCTTGTATATCCAAGCTTTTTCAACCTTTTACACGTTATCTTCAGTCTCTAACCAACTTTACTTGGTCTCCACTTATACACATAAATGAGGATTTATGTGTAACTTCCTTTTCTTACTCAATTGTCATGCCTTGTACAACCAATAAGACATGTCAAAACACATTCTAATAAACTAATAGCAGACAGAAAACAACTAACTATCACTTTGTAATTTATAATAATATTTAGTAACTATCCTCATTTTAAACTGCCAGCACGACGACAACAAATGAGGCAACATCAGTGACAACACTGGTGTGACAACAAAGAAAACAATACTAATGGCAACACTGGTGTTAACACTGACAACATCTAATCTCCAGCCATCATCCTCTCGCATACATTTTCCTTCCAATTCAAATGGACAACCGATTTTTTTTGTTCCAGTATTTATTGTGAAGATTTTCTTACTTTTATATATTCCACCACGATCACATTTAAAATGAACTTTAGAACCATATGAGTTATTTATCGATCGTTTGATGATAATAACATAACCAAGAAAAAATCCCAAACTTTGCACCCAATCAATTAAATTTTCCCGAGTATTGAATACCTAAAAATGTACCAAATTGTTAGAAAGTAATAACACACACAATTGAAAAAATATTTTTGTTCCTTCTAAAATGATTTTTTAACTCCCCCACCTCAAAATGAATGAATGTTAGTTTCTCATTATGATTTTTTTTAAACAATTATGTTAGAAAAATTTATTATTATAGAAAATATCATTTTGAAATATTTTTGTTTTTCAAAATAAACATTTATTTTTGGACGAAATTTAAAATATTATGGTTTTATAAATTTAAAGATTAGAAGATTTTTTTCGTTTGAAATAAAAAAGATTACGAGAATTAGAATAAAAAATAGTGGACATTATATTAAATTTTAATAATACTCACTCCGTCTCATACTGAACATCGCAGAACTTTATTAGTTAACTAAAGTTGAACTACGACAAAAAAGCCAAAATCTTACAAAAAAAATGTGTTTTTACTTAAACTTATAAAAAATAAAAAATGTGTTTTGATTTCCCCTCTAATTCTAGTGTTATAGTAACAAAGTGCCTGTGTAAAGAGTGTCAGTTTATGTATTATTAAGTCCCAGTGTAAAAAAATGACAGTGATAGTGTAACAAATTGACAGTGTAAATAGTGTCAGTTCGTTTATTATTAAGTGTCATTGTGTAGACACCCCATTCTGAACTCATAATTACATGATTACACTACTCTTCATCTCTCTTTTGTGTTTTGATGAAAGCATATCAGTTTCGTCATGTTTCGTTAAGTTTCTAACTAACCTCGTTAGTTTTAGACCTAACTGACTAACGGAATAAACTGAAGAGGACAAAATAGTCAAATGACTAGTTATCTCGCACGGAATAGCGTGTCTCGCGCGAGATATCCCCTCGACAGGACGTGCAGAATCACTCCCCTTCTCCGTTTCAAACTCTCTTTCTGGATAAAACCTTATCAATTCGGGTATCCAATCACAACTGAGTTCTAGAACCTTCCTAGGGGATTTCACCTCTCCACCTTCACCTCTCCAACCTCCTATAAATACTGGATGACTTTCAGTGTTTCAGAGGTCAACAATTCTGATCCTTGATCAAGAAAACACACAACACACACATTTTGTTGGTTTCTTTCCACGAAAGACTCCTTCAAATCACTCACAAACAACTCCGAAAGTTTGTTCATCAACCTTGTTGATTAACAAACATCGAAGCCCGAATCAAAGGACCAAGGCGAAGCTCCGTCCGCATCAAGATCCAAATCAAGGATCGAGGCGAAGCTCTGTCCGTATCAAGTTTCAACTCTAAACTTGAGTCGAAACTCTGTCCGAATCTCTCCTCAAAAGGTAATCATCCTTTAACTTTCGTTTCTCTTCTCAACCCCTCTATTGATTTTAGAGTAGTGTAATCCCATCAAAAGGATTAGCCTAGAGTCCCTTCAGTCAATGGAGGCGATCTCGAAGCATACAATCCGACATTCCTAATCAAGAAATTGATTAGGGTTTACTTGTTTTCTTTAATTCTATTTATTGTAAAGATTGAAAACCTCTCTTTTCTTTAGCAAGACCGATCTCCGGATTGGGTGAAATGGATGCTCCTTGACCTACCCATTTCATAACCTAAGCCCCGAACCCAAATCTCTTTCAAAAATGGTTTTTCTATGTTTCCAATCGAAGGTGGCGACTCAAAAAGATAAAATTCTTCTCTCACAACGCTACAGTGGCGACTCCGCTGGGGACTTAAAATTAAGAGGCTTAAACTTGCGTCAAAATTAAAAGAGAGGTTTTAAAAAAAAACTCTATTTTTTGTTCCCAGATCAGGCATATCTCGCACGAGATATCATATCTCGCGCGAGATATCGCCTCGGCAATCTGGTTGCTTTCTGGTTTCTCCTGTTCATCCCGTGGTCCAAGACGAGGGTCGAACACGCAAGGGAGATCCCATAATTCATTATCTTCAGAGTTCCCGCATCTTAAGGCCTCCCTTAAGATGTAGAACTCGAATCTTTATTTCATTTAAATAATCGATTGTTATTTATAAACTGCGTGCGATTGGGTTTTATTTAATTAAAGTTCGGTCCATTAGGGATTCGGGAGTTGTAATTTAATTTATTCTTTCTCTCTCTCTTCCTTTATGTGGAACTACGATGGCCTGACTCTTCCTAATTTGGGAGAAACGTAGGCAACCACTTGGTGCGGCCATTATCTATTTTTCTTTTGCTTTCAAAAAAAATTCTCTATTTTCTCTATCACCTAGATTTACTCTCACACACGCGCACTCATATTATATCTGTCATTGCACTACATACCCTCTATAACCCCGGGACCCACACTAAGGACGGATGATGGTAACCACCTAGTCGCCGGTCTCTCCGAAGTTGGATCATCCCACTCCGCGTATTCAATCCACCTAGATTGTCATATCGCGGGGAGCCTAGCCTTCCAGCCCTGCATCGCCACATTTTCATGTAGATTGTCTTTCTAGGAACACTCCGTGACCGGTCGGTTTTGACTCGGTAATCTTTCTTGTCTTTGACCAAAATAAAGCTAATGTAAAATTGACTATCGAGAAAGGATTCGGAAAAGTCCCTTCGAAAAAAAAAAGAAAAAGTCCCTTCGAAAATGTCCCTTCAGAATGACCCTTTCGGAAGTCCCTTTAAAGAAAAAAAAAATCCTTCCGATCAGTTTTACATGGCTTTATTTTACAAAGAATGGTCAATTACCGAGTCCCTAGGTTTGATTCGAAATTACGTATGCCTGGAAGATTTACCTAGGATGCTAGATAGAAAGCGGATCTTTGTCCGTCCGACCATGAATTTAGGAAATAAAAAGAGGAAAAATCCATCTTTCCGAATGGTTATCTCGTGCGAGATGGCTTTGTCTCGCGCGGGACATCATTTGCAGATTTCGTGTTTGTGATCGATAATCGATGTGCGCTCCCTCCTTGAGTCAAAACTCTGTCTCTAATAAAAATAAAACTTCAAAAAAATCGCTCGTGAGGTAATTTTAACCTTCATCCTTTTCTCCATCTAGGATCGTTTGGGGCTAATCTTCTAAAAGGCGTTACATTAGGATATCTTGAGCTCATCTCTAAGGTCGTCAAGCTCCCTTACCTCTCCAATGGCAACTACTCCGTCTACTCTCTATGCAAGTGGTACCCCCAAAGAGAATAAGCAAGTCGTAGAATTCACATCCAAGGAAATCAAGACTCTCAAGGACCATCTCGAGCAAGAAAAAATGGCTCATATTCAACAAATTGCCACCCTTGAGACAAAACTCAACAAGCTAGAAATCATGGAAACCATGGATCCAAGAGACGAGCACACTCAAAGCAATGAACGTGAGCACAAAGGGGTTGAGTCAATCATTAAGGCATGTATCACTGATGTGTGTTCCCAAATGGAGTCCAACATAAGAGCCCAAGTGGAAGTCGAATTAAGGGCCCAAATTGAGGATGAATGTCAAGCCTACATGCAAGCACAACAAAGGTACTATGAAGAAAAAATCAAGATACTTCACAAAAATGGTCGAACTCAAAGGCGAAAGGTCTCGACACGACAAGGGAGGAAAATATGAAGATCATACTCGCTTCAAGGAATCCAACCAAGAAAGGCTCCATGACCTTAGTAGATTTGTTGCTCCCCATCCAGAAAGAAAGCGAAAAGATAGACGATATGTCCAATTTGAAGGGATTACCCAAGAAGGTCTCTTTGACATCCTCGTAGAAGAAGGAAAAATTAAGCCTAGAAAAGGAAATCCTCCTGGGAAAAGCTCTCATCTCAATCATGATCCCTACTTGTTTTGTAAATTTCACAACTATAGTGGCCATGACACCAACGACTGCCATCATTTGAAGGATGTCATCCAAGACTTGTATGAAGCCGGCGAGATCAACTGAAGCATCACCACCTTGGGGCTCCGATTGTCCTTTCCCTTTTTCCTTTGAAAAAAAAATAATAAAAATCATAGATTAGGTCAACTTCCTAGTATGTTCTCGAAGAGTCATTCTGTCATTCTAGTCAATCTCTATCCTCTCTAGTTTGTGTCAAGTAAACTATCGAGTCTGTTTCAAATTTCCTTATCAATAAAAGTTATCTCTTTATCCTAAACACTTTCCCAAGAGTTGTTTTCTTTATGAGTATCATTTGATCCATGCTGAATAGTGGACCCTCATACCTTAAATCATCACGAAAAATAGAAACTTCTAAACAAGTTTGAAATGAAAACTATCATTAGAAGGCTTAAGGCTAAACATCACTCCTGTTGAAAGTCGATTATCAACAAACGAAGGAAGCCAAAGGCGCTGCTATTAACATTCATCCCAAGAAGAGTGGGGCTACTCAATTCAAGGCTTTGAGAGTACAAAAATAAATAAAAAGCTCGCCAGGTTGAAACTCCTCAAATCGTCCTAGGCAGAAATAGAGCATCAAAAAAAAAAAAAAAAAAAAAAAAAAAAAAAGAGAAAAACTCTCAAGCCTTCATCGCCCCACAACAAGGATGAAATTTCAACAAAGGCAAGAAGGACTCTCCCACAAAGAAGAAGAGTCAAGTGTTACCAACGAAGAAAAGAGGATTCCTCAAACATCCTCTTACCATGAAGCCTGAATGGCAGCGCAAATGAAGAAGACTTTCAACGTCAACCCATAAAGAAAAATGTTTAGCCTTAAGTCGTACTAATGATTGGCTTTCTTTTCAAACGCGTTAAGAAATTTCTAGATGATGCAAGGTCCATTAAAAGTAGAACAACTTTTCTAGATCTTTGAGCCATGTAGCGTTCTTTGTTGAGTCTAGGGGCTTCCTCTTAGCCATTCTCATACACACTCTTGAAAATCAAGCATCAAAACTGGGGCTTTCTAACCTTTCCTCCCCCAGTCAATCCCTACTCAAACTCTCAAGAGTAATCAAATCTGCATTAGGGATTTTCCTCTTCATTTCTCACTCTCATCATTAGAGAATACACTTCTTTAAAGAATCAATGCTTGGATCACCTTCCAAAGAATAGAGCCCGTCTCTCCTTGATGAGATTCTTCCAACTGAGTTCTCTTCGAGTAAACATACTTTTCTAAAAAAAAAAATGGCTCGCTAGGTTGAAAACTCGTAAAGAGCGGCCTAGGCAAAAGTTAGAGCACAAAAACAAAAGACGCAGAAGAGATGCCCGCTAGATTGAAAACCCAAAAGGGCGGTCTAGGCAAAAACCAGGGTGCGTCACAAAGAAAAAAAAAACAAAGGGAAAAAGGAGGGGATCCTTCTTCAATTCACGCAGCCTCACAAGCCTGTTCACGAAGTCATCTGCAGCATACAAGAAGTCTTGGGGCTTGGTGTCAAGAGAAGCCTTTGGAAAATACGTGCTTTGGATTGGGCAGCATCAGTTCTACATAGCAAAAGCCATTAGAGTGGTTTGGACCTTGTTCAGTCAATGATCATCACATGAAAAAAGGGGCTTGACGATGAAAAAGTCCTGCGACAATGAAAAATCCTTGAAGTATCCTTAGCGTTGAACTTGGGTTATCTCAACGAAATCCTATTAGACGATTGTCTCATTCGATCTTTAGATGGACCTCACGAGTCGGTCTTCTAAAAAATTATAAATCACACAAACAATTTTCAATTATCACATAATAGAACTCATTCTCCCCGCTGATTCTTGGAGTCGAGTGCACATTGATCGTCTTGAACAAACAAATGCTTAAGTGAATATATGTTGTTATGCAAATGCTTTCACTAACTCTCTTGCAGGAATTAAAGTGCATAAAAGCACGTCAAGTGCCTACTCTCAGATCAAACATGTTGAGTGTTTGGATTTTTCCTACCATCTACCTTTCCATATAGCAATGCATCCAATTAAGTGCGTCGAGCATCTCTTCAAGCGTCAAGCATCCATCGCGTCAAGCAACCATTGCGTCAAGCAACCATCGCGTCAAGCAATCATCGCGTCAAGCATCCATCACGTCAAGTGCCATGGGTCAAGCATATTCCAACAAAAAGCCCGATTCAATGCCCAAACAGGTGGATCGTCAACAATTAGGTGTGTCAAACATCTAAGATGCGTCAAGCATCTAGGGTCAGTATGTCAAATACTTACCTTACAAAGAGCCCGATTCAACGCCCAGACAGGTGGATCATCAACAATTAGGTGTGTCAAACATCTAAGATGCGTCAAGCATCTAGGGTCAGTATGTCAAATACTTACCTTATCAAAAGCCCGATTCAGCGCCCTTACAGGTGGATCGTCACCAAGTAGGTGTGTCAAGCATCTACAGGTAGTATGTCGAGTACTCATCTCAACAAAAGCTCGGTCCCGAATCGCCAGGATTGTCACCTCAACAAAAGCTCGGTCCCGAATCGCCAGGATCGTCACCAATTAGGTGTGTCAAGCATCTAAGGTCAGTATGTCAAATACTTACCTCAACAAAAGCCCAGTCTTGAATCTCCAGGATCGTCACCAAGTAGGTGTGTCAAGCATCTACAAGTAGTATGTTGAGTACTACTCAACAAAAAGCTCGGTCTTGAATCGCCAGGATCGTCACCTCAACAAAAGCTCGGTCCCGAATCTCCAGGATCGTCACCTCACTTCAGTCTCAAAAGAAAACCCAACAGAATGCAAAGGACCGGACAGGTAAATCTTTGTTTTCTAACATCTTTACTCGCAGGTTCGGAGCCCAAACAGGCGAATCTTCAGACAAACAGGTATATTCAGAATTGGGTCTTGATTTGTTTCCTCAGTATGAATTTGCCTTTTCAAAAACAAAATCTCCTCGATTTTCAAAAATGATTTTCAAAATACCTAAAGCAACCTTTTCGTGTTTTGGAGTCGAACTACGTTTTGGTCTGATTCTCCGATAGAGATACGTAGGCAGCCGTGCGGCACGACCATCCCAGTGTTCAGAATGATGTCTTTTCTATCGACGACACTTCTTCTTTCATAAGACCTGTCGCCGAGGGGCTCTGTAGACACCCCATTCTGAACTCATAATTACATGATTACACTACTCTTCATCTCTCTTTTGTGTTTTGATGAAAGCATATCAGTTTCGTCATGTTTCGTTAAGTTTCTAACTAACCTCGTTAGTTTTGGACCTAACTGACTAACAGAATAAACTGAAGAGGACAAAATAGTCAAATGACTAGTTATCTCACGCGGAATAGCGTGTCTCGCGCGAGATATCCCCTCGACAGGACGTGCAGAATCACTCCCCTTCTCCGTTTCAAACTCTCTTTCTGGATAAAACCTTATCAATTCGGGTATCCAATCACAAATGAGTTCTGGAACCTTCCTAGGAGATTTTACCTCTCCACCTTCACCTCTCCAACCTCCTATAAATACTGGATGACTTTCAGTGTTTCAGAGGTCAACAATTCTGATCCTTGATCAAGAAAACACACAACACACACATTTTGTTGGTTTCTTTCCACGAAAGACTCCTTCAAATCACTCACAAACAACTCCAAAAGTTTGTTCATCAACCTTGTTGATTAACAAACATCGAAGCCCGAATCAAAGGACCAAGGCGAAGCTCCGTCCGCATCAAGATCCAAATCAAGGATCGAGGCGAAGCTCTGTCCGTATCAAGTTTCAACTCTAAACTTGAGTCGAAACTCTGTCTGAATCTCTCCTCAAAAGGTAATCATCCTTTAACTTTCGTTTCTCTTCTCAACCCCTCTATTGATTTTAGAGTAGTGTAATCCCATCAAAAGGATTAGCCTAGAGTCCCTTCAGTCAATGGAGGCGATCTCGAAGCATACAATCCGACATTCCTAATCAAGAAATTGATTAGGGTTTACTTGTTTTCTTTAATTCTATATATTGTAAAGATTGAAAACCTCTCTTTTCTTTAGCAAGACCGATCTCCGGATTGGGTGAAATGAATGCTCCTTGACCTACCCATTTCATAACCTAAGCCCTGAACCCAAATCTCTTTCAAAAATGGTTTTTCTATGTTTCCAATCGAATAATATAGGTGGCGACTCAAAAAGATAAAATTATTCTCTCACAACGCTACACATTGTTAGTGTAAAAAAGTGTTAGTTTTAGTGTGACAAAGTGCCAGTTTAAATAGTGACATGCCAGTGTAAATAGTGCCAGTACTGTAGGTGTTAGTGCCCTAGGCCTATAGAGATAGACCTTCATGTAATGTCATTGTTCATTTATATATGAGATTACTTCTTTGATTATTATATGAGTTTGCATGTTTAGTTATAATAATCGTGTCCCTAGTACTTATGAAGCACTAGTATGAAGTCTAATGGATAATCATGTGATGATTATATGCATGGAGATGCACATTAGATTCATGGGTACTTGGTAGAGAACAAGGTACTGGACTTGACCCATTATGAGATTTATGTCATGGTCATATATCATAATTAAATCTCATATAGTCATATCATTGATATCCTTTGACCTGAGATTATCATCGTCTTCCGCTCGATGAATATCATGTTTGATATAGTTTAACGTTGTCTTTAACCGGATGACAATAAGGGCTATCATTGGCATGGTATGATTCTTGTTGGGAAGAATGATAAGTCAAGATGGAAATTGTCCCTCGTAAAGAGAGATGTTTGCTAGGCCACTCGTAAGTAAGATTGATGTAGTGCATGGCCATGCCCGAATGAATTAATGTGATTAATATCATTCGATTAATCAATTTACTTGGTAACGAGAAAGCATTGAACAATATGAGTTGACGTGGACCATGACTCATGTTCAATATAACATCGTGTGACAATGGGATTGTGATATGTTCTATGTAGGAAAATCGAACTTGATATTATACTATTTGGGTAGGCATGATGGCTTGCTAGAGTCCGCTCATGTCTTATGAGGATCGATGTGATCGGACTCATTGCCAACATAGTATGGTCCTATGGGGTCACACGCATCGAACGAATTGTCAAAAATGAAGAAAATGGGTTTTCTGTGCTCAGGGGACGACTCGTCCCCATGACTGAACCAAGTCGTGCCTTATGAAGGGACGCCAGGATCAGTGGGGGTGTCCTGAGGGACGACTCGTGCTCTGGGGCACGAGTCGTGCCCAAAGGGACGACTCGTCCCGTGAGCAAAGCCAAGTCGTGCCCTATGAGGGGACGCCAGAATCAGTGGAAGGTCCCAAGGGGACGACTCGTGCCCTGGGGGACGAGTCGTCCCGTCGGGCCTGGACTGATACGTAAATGACCTAATTTTAGGGTTTTCGCAAAGGGCTTTTATTTGTAACGTATAAATAGTTGCCCCTGGTTGCCCTAGCCGTCATTAGAACGTTTTGGCTTGAGAGAAACACAAAAAGTGAGAGATTTCAATTGAGAATTGAGAATCCAACACTACCAAATCCATTGTTCTTCATTGATTGAAAGGTGTTTCAATCAATAGGATCTAGCAATCCTCCTAGAAGAGTTCTAGGGTTCGTTCATCGCGTGGATACACATAGAGGATCTTCGCTCGTCAAGATCTTTGGTTCGTGATTCCCGTTCGTTCATCAAGGATTAACAAGGTCGTTCAATCTGGAGTTGGGTCAAGTTTATCAAAGGCAAAAGCATTCAAGGTAGGTATTTCTATTTCATCTTTCTTAATTATTCATCTAGAACGGATTCTAGGGCTTGGGGTTTTTCGAGTTATTGCTTATTCCGCTGCGCATGGACCCTCGGAAACCCTACAGTGGTATCAGAGCCCCATTCATGATGCTTAGTTAGATAATCATGATAATTGTGTAATATGATTATATGAATTTTCATGATGTGCATGATCTAGAATATGAAATTGTATGAGTTTTACTTGTTAAGTAATTGTATATATAGATATACCATGATTATGAAATTGTAATATATGATTAATATGATTAATCTAGATTATGGGATGTCAATTTCATTAATATGATTAATGTGATTAATCTAGGATGTTTGTGAAGTATTACTTGGTATATTGGTTGGACACCAAAACCTTTCCCCACGTGCACTTCGATGGAAGTGTGGGATAAACTTGGAGCACGTGGCCGCGTACTAGTAATTACTGATCAAATGTGATATGTGTTGCATCATTCCATGTCCATAATTATGCTCATATAGTTTTCATGAATCAACCTTGGGATGTAATTGATAAGCATGAAAAATTGAACCTTCTTTGTAATTTGAGTTTGTTTATGCCACCCATGTTTAAACACTTGTGAGTACACGGATAGTTTCATGTAGGCTACGCCACAGTGAGGTACATTGATTCTATCTTTGTATG
Source organism: Adenophora triphylla var. japonica (assembly GCA_022495995.1). Lineage (NCBI taxonomy): Eukaryota > Viridiplantae > Streptophyta > Magnoliopsida > Asterales > Campanulaceae > Adenophora > Adenophora triphylla. The sequence continues at coordinate 184,967 of JAFEMH010001277.1, forward strand.
ATCAAGATGAGCAAACGGTGATTGCTATACGTTTAACATGGTTGAACTCAATTAGGCTATCAAAACACGCTTTGGGCCTAAGGCATAAGATGAGATTGAAACATGTGACATAAGATGTCTATAATCTCATAATGATCTAAGAGTCATATATAGATATGATTGATAAATGTTATCTACCTTTTAGTTTAATTTTGAGCAGTCGTGCCATAGCCGACTTGAAATTAAATTAAAGTTGGGTCTTAGCCTATTAAATTATATTATACATGTTTGTATAAGAAGGTTATATAATTTAGTGGGAGTATTTGTGAAATACGTTAATTAATCTCTTAAAATGAATTGGTACTTATATGTGTTCATATCTTGTTGCATATCTTTGTAGATCAATGGCTGTAAACAATAATCAAAACATGTCACTGCGATCAGTCCTTGAGAAGGACAAGTTAGAGGAGAATGGCAATAACTATGTGGATTGGATCCGCAGTTTGGGAATTGTTCTCAAACAGGAAAGGAAGTTGTACATTCTCGATGGACCCGTTCCACCCGAGCCGGCTGCTAATGCAACTAAAGCGGAAAGGGACCACCATAAGAAGCATATGGATGATTCTATTGATGTTGGTTGCCTGATGCTTGCTACCATGTGTAAGGCTCTTCAGAAGGACCTTGTACACATGGAAGCCTATGATTTGGGAAATCATTTGAAGGAAATGTTCCAGTTGCAAGCACGTACGGAAAGGTTTGACACTATGAAGGCTCTTCATTCATGCAAGATGATTGAAGGACAACCTGTTGGGCCTCATGTGTTGAAGATGAAGGGTCACCTCGAACACCTTGAGAGGCTTGGGTATCCTATCCAGTTAGAGTCGCTACGGATATGATATTGCATTCACTCCCCGAGAGTTATAATCGCTTGTTCTGAATTATAACATGAATGGGATGAATAAATCTCTGTCTGAATTGCATGGGATGCTAAAGAATGCGGAGAACAATATTACCAAGAAAACCAATCAAGTGTTGATGGTGAATAAAGGAAAGGGGTTCAAAAACAAGGGTAAAGCAAAAGTTGCTAAACCGGAGGCAAAGGTTGCCGTTGCTGAGAAGCCTAAACCCAAATCCCAAAAGGATGCGGTGTGCTACCATTGCAAGGAAACTGGGCATTGGAGGCGTAACTGCAAGCTTTATCAAGAAGGACTGAAGAAGAAGGGCAATGAGATTGCCATGACTTCAGGTATCTATGTGATAGATATTTTACTTTCTACCTCTAGTTCTTGGGTATTAGATACCGGATGTGGATCTCACATTTGCCTAAATGTGCATGGACTAAAGAATAGAAGGTTGCTCAAAGAGGGTGAAGTAGATCTACGGGTTGGAAATGGAGCAAGAGTTCTTTGCATTGGCCGTAGGGACTTACGAAGTCACTTTACCAAGCGGATTAATTTTAGTTTTAAATAACTGTTATTATGTTACGGATTTGAGCAAGAAACATTATTTCTATTTCATGTTTAGACAATGAGGGTTACAATTTTCTTATTGCGAATAAGAAATTTTCAATTTATTTGAATGACATGCTTTATTGTGTTGCTCATTCTTTTAATGGCCTTTATGTCTTGGATGTTGAGAATAATGTTGATAATGTCTATCATGTTAGTAAGAAATCCAAACCAAATAATGTGAATGACACATATAAATGGCATTGCCGTCTTGGGCACATAAACGAGAAACGCATCTCTAAACTCCATAAAGATGGATATTTAGACTCATATGATTATGAATCATATGATGTTTGCGAGTCTTGTTTATTAGGCAAGATGACTAAAGCACCTTTTACTAAGAGTAGTGAAAGGGCTAGTGATTTGTTGGCTCTCGTACATACTGATGTATGTGGACCAATGAATAGCATTGCTAGGGGAGGATTTCGGTACTTCATAACGTTCACTGATGACTTATCCAGATATGGCTACGTCTATCTAATGAAGTACAAAAGTGAAGCATTTGAGATATTTAGAATATTTCAAAGTGAAGTACAAAATCAACTTGGCAAAACTATTAAAACACTTCGATCCGATCGAGGTGGTGAATATTTGAGCCAAGAATTTGACGATCATCTGAAAAGTTGTGGAATTGTTTCAGAACTTACTCCACCCGGAACACCACAATGGAATGGTGTGTCCGAGAGGAAAAATCGAACTCTATTAGATATGGTTCGATCGATGATGAGTCAAGTGAACCTTCCTATTTCCTTTGGGGACATGCACCGGAAATGTACTCGCTTTCACACTTAACAAGGTCCCTACTAAATCGGCTCCTAAAACCCCACATGAGATGTGGCATGGAAGAAAGCCTAACTTATCTTTCATGAAGATTTGGGGATGTGAGGCTTATGTAAAGAAATTGGTTTCTGAACATAAACTTGCACCTAGATCTGATAAATGTATTTTCGTTGGTTATCCTAAGGAAACGAAAGGATATCAATTTTACAACCAATCCGAGAACAAAGTGTTTGTTGCTCGACACGGTGTCTTTCTAGAGAAAGAGTTTCTCTCTAAAGAAACTAGTGGGAGTAAAATTGATCTTGAAGAAATTCAAGAACCTGAAAATGACATAGAGCCAGTAGTAGAGACGGAAACCAAATTCACAAGCTGTTGTGGAACCGGTTCAAGATACACAAGTTCTTCGCAGATCGGATAGGATACGATCCGAACCTGAGAGATATGGATTTCTCATGACGGAAAGTAATGAAGTAGAAATCATTGAGAATGATGAACCTACTTCCTATCAAGAGGCGATGTCCACTCCTGATTCGGACAAGTGGCTAGGAGCCATGGAATCCGAAATCAAATCCATGTACGATAATCAAGTTTGGAACTTGATTGATCCACCCGAAGGTGTAAAAACCATAGGGTGCAAGTGGGTTTTCAAAAAGAAAACCGACATGGATAGGAAGGTACATACTTATAAGGCTAGGCTAGTTGCTAAGGGGTATAGGCAGATTCATGGCGTTGACTATGATGAAACCTTTTCGCCCGTAGCAATGCTTAAGTCTATTAGAATCCTAATTGCCATAGCCGCATATTACGACTATGAGATATGGCAAATGGACGTCAAAACATCGTTTCTTAATGGAAACCTACTTGAGGATGTATACATGATACAGCCTGAAGGGTTTGTCGATCCAAAGGATTCTAACAAAGTGTGTAAGTTGCAGAGATCCATTTATGGATTGAAGCAAGCTTCCCGAAGCTGGAATCTACGTTTTGATGAATCAGTCAAAGAGTTTGGCTTCATCAAAAACGAAGATGAACCTTGTGTATACAAGAAGATAAGTGGGAGCATAGTGCTATTTTTGGTATTGTATGTCGATGACATCTTGCTCATTGGAAACAATGTTCCTGCACTTGAGACTGTAAAGCCCTGGTTAGGAAAATGTTTCTCAATGAAAGATATGGGTGAGGCGGCTTATATCCTTGGTATCAAGATCTATAGAGATAGATCAAGAAGGATGATTGGTTTGAGTCAGAGTACATATATTGACAAGGTCCTTAGAAGATTCGGCATGGAAAATTCTAAGAGAGGATACTTGCCAATGGGACATGGCATTACTCTTAGCAAGACTCATTGTCCTAAGACAAATGATGAGCGAAAGAGGATGAGTGATATACCATATGCTTCGGCAATTGGGTCTATCATGTATGCCATGTTATGTACTAGACCTGATGTCTCGTACGCTCTAAGCGCAACGAGTAGATACCCCGATCCTGGTGAGAACCATTGGATAGCTGTCAAGAATATCCTTAAGTACTTGAGAAGGACCAAGGATGTATTCTTGGTATTTGGAGGAATGGAAGATGATCTGGTTGTAAAGGGTTACACAGATGCAAGCTTCCAAATCGACAAAGATGACTATAGATCGCAGTCTGGTTTTGTGTTTATGCTAAATGGAGGTGCTGTTTGTTGGAAGAGTTCCAAGCGTGAGCACCGTTGCCGATTCTACAACAAGCCGAATACATAGCAAAGATCGGATGCGGCTAAGGAGGCGGTTTGGATCAAGAAGTTCGTTAGTGACTTAGAAGTCGTTCCGAGTATCACTAACCCGATAGAGTTGTTCTGTGACAACAATGGTGCTATTGCCCAAGCAAAAGAACCAAGGTCACATCAGCGATCCAAACACATTTTGAGACGCTTCCACCTCATTCGAGAAATCTGTGAAAGGGAGGACGTCAAGATATGCAAGGTACCAACGGATGACAACATCTCGGACCCTCTCACCAAGCCTTTACCACAAGCTAAACATGATGGTCATGTTAGGTCCATGGGTATAAGATACATGAATGATTGGGCCTAGTGCAAGTGGGAGACTGTAGGTGTTAGTGCCCTAGGCCTATAGAGATAGACCTTCATGTAATGTCATTGTTCATTTATATATGAGATTACTTCTTTGATTATTATATGAGTTTGCATGTTTAGTTATAATAATCGTGTCCCTAGTACTTATGAAGCACTAGTATGAAGTCTAATGGATAATCATGTGATGATTATATGCATGGAGATGCACATTAGATTCATGGGTACTTGTTAGAGAACAAGGTACTGGACTTGACCCATTATGAGATTTATGTCATGGTCATATGTCATAATTAAATCTCATATAGTCATATCATTGATATCCTTTGACCTGAGATTATCATCGTCTTCCGCTCGATGAATATCATGTTTGATATAGTTTAACGTTGTCTTTAGCCGGATGACAATAAGGGCTATCATTGGCATGGTATGATTCTTGTTGGGAAGAATGATAAGTCAAGATGGAAATTGTCCCTCGTAAAGAGAGATGTTTGCTAGGCCACTCGTAAGTAAGATTGATGTAGTGCATGGCCATGCCCGAATGAATTAATGTGATTAATATCATTCGATTAATCAATTTACTTGGTAACGAGAAAGCATTGAACAATATGAGTTGACGTGGACCATGACTCATGTTCAATATAACATCGTGTGACAATGGGATTGTGATATGTTCTATGTAGGAAAATTGAACTTGATATTATACTATTTGGGTAGGCATGATGGCTTGCTAGAGTCCGCTCATGTCTTATGAGGATCGATGTGATCGGACTCATTGCCAACATAGTATGGTCCTATGGGGTCACACGCATCGAACGAATTGTCAAAAATGAAGAAAATGGGTTTTCTGTGCTCAGGGGACGACTCGTCCCCATGACTGAACCAAGTCGTGCCTTATGAAGGGACGCCAGGATCAGTGGGGGTGTCCTGAGGGACGACTCGTGCTCTGGGGCACGAGTCGTGCCCAAAGGGACGACTCGTCCCGTGAGCAAAGCCAAGTCGTGCCCTATGAGGGGACGCCCGGGCTCGGTGGAAGGTCCCAAGGGGACGACTCGTGCCCTGGGGGACGAGTTGTCCCGTCGGACCTGGACTGATACGTAAATGACCTAATTTTAGGGTTTTCGCAAAGGGCTTTTATTTGTAACGTATAAATAGTTGCCCCTGGTTGCCCTAGCCGTCATTAGAATGTTTTGGCTTGAGAGAAACACAAAAAGTGAGAAATTTCAATTGAGAATTGAGAATCCAACACTACCAAATCCATTGTTCTTCATTGATTGAAAGGTGTTTCAATCAATAGGATCTAGCAATCCTCCTAGAAGAGTTCTAGGGTTCGTTCATCGCGTGGATACACATAGAGGATCTTCGCTCGTCAAGATCTTTGGTTCGTGATTCCCGTTCGTTCATCAAGGATTAACAAGGTCGTTCAATATGGAGTTGGGTCAAGTTTATCAAAGGCAAAAGCATTCAAGGTTGGTATTTCTATTTCATCTTTTTTAATTATTCATCTAGAATGGATTCTAGGGCTTGGGGTTTTTCGAGTTATTGCTTATTCCGCTGCGCATGGACCCTCGGAAACCCTACAAGTACATGTATTGTTAAGTGTCAGTGTAAAAAAGTATTTGTTAGTGTTAAAAAGTGCCACTGTTAATGTAAACAAATGGCAGTTTGAAAAGTGACACTGAATGTATTATTAATTACCAGTATAAAAAGTATAAAGGAGTGCCAGTGTAGGGTAAATAAGTGACAGTGTTAGTATAAAAAATTGATAGTGTGAATAGTGTCAGTGCATGTATTATTAAGTGGCAGTGTAAAAATAGTTTTTCATTAATATTAGAAAAAAATGCATTTTTTATAATACCACCTCGACAAAAAAAGTAAAGAAATTTTATTATTTTCATACTTGTTTGAAATTGTGATTGATACACCAATAGGGATATTATTTATAACTATTTTAAAATTATTAAATGTTGATCAAAATTTAATTTAATTGATCAAAAGCTATACAATATTTATTATGAGACAAAGTAGGTAAGAAAAGTCACAATCATATCCCGAGATTAATGTCAATTGTATAATAGTCAATATCAGTGTAGCTTGATTGTAGGAGTAGAATAGCTCAATTATAGGGATTCAACCTTGTATATATTCACATGTACTCTTCCATCACAAAGTAACTAAGGCAGATTCAATCTTCTTTCTTATTCTTTACATGGTATCAGAGCCATAACGATCCATAGTTTTTTTTTTAATCTGCCCTAATTCCCATTTTCCGTGGCTTCTGATAAGTCAGACCCCAACAACCCTTATTCTCTTCACCATTCTGATCATCCCGGAATGGTTCTTGTTTCCAAGCCCCTTGACGGGGACAACTACTCGACTTGGGGTAGAGCCATGGTTATCTCTTTGAATGCAAAATCGAAATTGGGTTTTGTTGACGGAACTTTGAAAGCACCATCAGCCACCAACAAGCCAGAAGAATATCCTGCGTGGAAGAAATGTGATGATATGGTATTATCTTGGCTTCTCAATTCCCTTACATCTGATATTGCTGATAGTGTTATATTTTGTTGTTCCGCACATGAAGTGTGGAAAGATCTTCGAAGTTGTTTTTCCCAAAGCAATGCTCCTCGAATCTTTCAGATTGAGAGGGACATCACTTGTCTATCTCAGGATCAAATGACGATTGCGGCTTACTACACGAAGCTTAAGAAATTATGGTATGAGTTAGGCTCTTATAATGAGGCAGTCTGCACTTGTGAAGCAGATACTAAACGACGCAAATTGATGCAGTTTCTTATGGGATTGAATGAATCCTATAACTCCGTTCGTGGTCAGATCCTTCTAATTAATCCATTACCTGATGTTACACAAGCTTACTCCTCCATCATTCAAGAAGAAAAGCAACGGAATTTAAGTGTTACGTGTGAGACTACAGAAGCATCTGCCATGGCAGTTCGAAAAGATGAACCTGTAGCTCTTGTTGTTCGACAATCGGGCTCTTCTTCTCGTTCTACTTCGTCCAACCGCAAGCCTCTACATTGTTCTTATTGTGACAGAGATCACCATGTCAGAGAGACATGCTGGAAATTAAATGGCTACCCACCTGGACATCCCAAGCACTCATCATCCAAATCCACTCATCACAAGAACAATGGCAACAATCAATCTTCGACTAATAATGTGAGAGAGGCTCCGATCATGCAGCAAATGCAGTCTGTTATGAACGGATTGACTGAATCACAGCTGCAACAAATGTTGTCTATTATGCAGAATGGCAGGATCTCAGGAAGCCGTCCCAAAGGCAAATGTTGTCAGTACTCCTTCAGGTTCGTCACCCAGACTAATAATTGATAGTGGTGCTACAGACCACATAGTCTCCTCTCCATCTTTGCTCATCAATAGCAAAGAAAATACTTCTTTGCCACCAGTTGTGATGCCCAACGGAGACCAGGCTCCAATCCTTTCCACCGGAAACTTACCTTTGAGTCCAACTATATACTTAAAAATGTGCTTGGGGTGCCTTCTTGCAAAGTAGATTTGATGTCTGTTAGTCGAGTAACAAGAGATTTAAATTGTTCAATAACATTCTTCCCTTATTGGTGTATTTTACAGGATTTAATGACAGGGACGACGATTGGTTTGGCTAAACAACATAATGGATTGTATTACTTGGTTCCCATGACAACAAATAAGTCACAAACTGCAGCAGCCCATACAATTAAATCTTCCTCCTCTAGAGACACAACTACATCCTTGTGGCATCAAAGGCTAGGACACCTATCCTCTTCTAGACTAGATTTTATTTCGAGAACTTTGTTGAATTTTCCTTTCCAGTCAAATAAAGTTTGTGATATTTGTTCTCTTGCTAAGAAAACAAGGCTCCCATTTTCCCTTAGTTCAATCTCTTCAGTTAAACCTTTTGAATTGATCCATGTTGATATTTGGGGAGCATACAAAACCCCTTCTCTTTCTGGTGCAAAATATTTTTTGAGCATCGTCGATGACTATTCTTGTTTTACTTGGATTTTCTTTATGCATCATAAAAGTGAAACCCAACATATGCTAACCCATTTCTTCTCTTTTGTGAAAACTCAGTTCAATACTAGTATAGCAAATATTCGGGTTGACAATGGGGGGAATTCTTTTCTATGCGAGAATTTTATAAAGAACAAGGCACCATTTACCAACATACTTGCACTTGAACACCTCAACAAAATGGAGTTGTCGAGCGCAAGCACAGACACATCCTTCAAGTCGCTAGAGCTCTTCGCTTCCAAGCGCATTTACTGTTGCGTTTTTGGGAAGAATGTGTTGCTACTGCAACTCATATCATTAACCGATTACCTACACCCATTCTTTCTCGTAAAACTCCTTTTGAGCGACTTTATGGAAAAATTCCTTCTTATTCTCATCTTAGAGTTTTTGGGTGTCTTGCTTATGCTACTAATACTCATATCCCTCATAAGTTTACGCCTCGTGCCACACGATGTGTTTTTCTTGGATACCCAGTTGGTCAAAAGGCTTACAAATTATATGACATTGCAGCCCATAAAGTTTTCACTAGCCGTGATATTGTGTTCCATGAGAATATATTCCCATTTGAGTCAATTCCAAATTCTCCATCCAACACAGATTCAGTAATACCAATTGCCATTTCAGATTCCATTGTTGTAGAGGCTTCACCCAATGAACCAACAAAACAGAATCTGGTCCTACCATCAATGAACCAACACAAACAGAATTTGGCCCTACCATCAATTCTCTACCACAAATAGAACCTCCAGTACATCATTCCCAACGACCTCATATTCCTCCTGCAGGTTTGCGTGACTACATTTGTAACCAAGTAACGTTGCCCAAATCATTGTCGGCTCTGTCATCTATTCCTCCTAAAGGTACACAATATCCTCTTTGCAATTATATCTCTTATAATTGTTACTCTCCTTAACATCGTTCGTTCATAGCTACAGTTAAAAATGACATCGAGTCTGCAAGTTATAATGAAGCTGCTTCTCACCCTCATTGGCAAGAGGCAATGCATTCTGAGTTAGCTGCTTTAGAAGCCAACAATACTTGGTCTGTCACAACTCTTCCCCTTGGAAAATAACCCATTGGTTGTCGTTGGGTGTACAAAATCAAGCGCAAATTGGATGGTACTCTTGAAAGATATAAAGCACGTTTGGTTGCTAAAGGTTACACACAACTCGAAGGTGTTGATTATCATGACACTTTTTCATCAACTGCAAAATTGGTGACAGTGCGGTGCTTATGACATTGGCGGCTGCCCAAAATTGGTCCCTTCATCAACTAGATGTGCATAATGCTTTTCTGCATGGTGACCTAAATGAAGAAATCTATATGACCCTTCCTCTCGGTTTTCAGCGACAGGGGGAGAATCTTGTATGTCGCCTTAACAAGTCTCTCTATGGCTTAAAACAAGTCTCTTGTCAATGGTTTGCCAAATTCTCTAAATCAATTCAAGATGCGGGTTTTATTCAGTCCAAGGCAGATTACTCAGTATTTACGTGTAAGAAGGGAAAATCATTTACAGTTTTATTGATTTATGTCGATGACATCCTTATAACAGGTAATGATTCAAAAGCCATACTTGATCTTAAACAATTTTTGCATAATCGTTTCCGAATTAAGGATTTGTGAAACTTAAAGTATTTCCTAGGAATAGAGGTTTCTCGCTCAAAGAAGGGTATATTCATTTCACAGAGGAAGTATACTTTGGAAATTTTGAAAGATGGTGGATATTTAGGAGCTAAACCGGTGGATTTCCCTATGGAGCAGAATATAAAACTATCTGATGAAGGTGAATTGCTGAAAGATCCTTCTCAGTATAGGCGATTTGTTGGAAGGTTACTTTATCTGACTATTACTCATCCGGATATCACTTATTCTGTGCATATTTTGAGCAGATTTATGCATGCCCCACGAAAGCCTCACATGGAAGCTGCTATGGGTATGTTACGATACTTGAAAAATAATCCAGGCCAAGGTTTATTCTTCACTTCACAGAATGATCTAACCCTTCGTGCCTTCTGCGATTCTGATTGGGGAGGTTGTCCAGTATCCAGAAAATCAACGACGGGGTATTGTGTTTTCTTGGGGTCTTCACTTGTTTCTTGGCGAACAAAGAGGCAAGGGACTGTTTCTCTATCTTCCGCAGAAGCTGAATATAATGCTATGGCTGGTACATGTTGTGAGCTATCTTGGTTACGCTCATTATTGAAAGATTTGCGAATATTGCACCCTAAGCCAGCGTTATTGCATTGTGACAACAAGGTAGCTCTACACATTGCAGCGAACCCGGTGTTTCATGAAAGGACTAGACATATAGAGATGGATTGTCATTTCATTCGTGACAAAATTCAAGATGGCTTGGTTGTAACGAAGCATGTTCCTTCATCTCAACAACTTGCATATGTGTTCACAAAGCCATTGGGAAAAGAAGCCTTTTTTACCATGAAACGCAAGTTGGGAGTTCTTGACATTCACTCTCCAACTTGAGGGGGAGTGTAAGGAAAGTCACAATCATATCCCGAGATTCATGTCAATTGTATAATAGTCAATATCAGTGAAGCTTGATTGTAGGAGTAGAATAGCTCAATTATAGGGATTCAGCCTTGTATATATTCACATGTACTCTTCCATCACAAAGTAACTAAGGCAGATTCAATCTTCTTTCTTATTCTTTACAAAGTATGTACTCCCTCCATCCCGCCATAATACATTAATACGCACTTTTTTATTGGCACGAGAATTAAGGTAAAAGGTGAAAGAGGTGATGTGTTGTGAGTGTAGATGGTTGGGTAGGAGAGAGAAAGTAGAGTAAGTGGGTAATGGTTGTGAGTAGAGACAAGTGGATCACATTTCCATTTTGGAAAGTGCAGATTATTGTGGGATGCCCAAAAGGTGTCTTTTTGCAGATTATCATGGGACGGAGGGAGGGAGTATATTTTAAAACACTAACTTTTATAAAAAAAATGGTATACAAAAACACACTTTTAAAAAAAATGGTATACAAATACAAACAAGTAAAATGCCATAAAAAAAAAGGCAAAGGGAATAAGATAAGAATGAAGAAACGTAAACAAAGAGAAAAAAACCTCGACACAGCCTGGCCCCCAAATCCTTTGAGTTGGTCTGGCGAAAAACGCGTTTCTCCATCTCTGTATGGAGAAACAGGTTTTTTAATATATTCAAAAACCGGCAACCATTTGAATTAAACCGGTTCTATTGTCCAAAAACCTACAAAAACCTACAAAAACCTACAAAAACCTAGATAAATTCAATATTTGCGTAGATACACACACAGACACACTACAACGATCACAGCAAATGGAGACGAGCAGGACAGTTCAATCAAAATGAATATCAAGAAACGAGATGTAAATCGATATTGATTAAATCAGGTAATATGAACCAAATCAACAACTACTGTTTTTAATTTTAATCAACGTTTATTGTACTAAGGTCGATTGTTATTGTACATTTCCAGAGATTGATCTACGTAATTTTGGATCTATCCATCAATAGCATAAATGGAAGCTCAATTACATGACGTATATTCGTAAATATCACAAATCGATATTCTCTAGGCTACACAAATCGATATTCTCCGTGCTACGGAGTTTGATCTCAATATAACTTACTTGTTAATTTTTTATATATCATGACCATCTCTATATCCATACCCAGATATTTATATAAATTATATCCAGATATTTATATAAATGATATCCGTAAGTACCAAAAATGTATATCCGTAAATGTGTTAGGTACATATCCGTAAATTTATATAAATGATATCCGTAAGTACCAAAAATGTATATCCGTAAATGTGTTAGGTACATATCCGTAAACCTTCAAAATGAATATCCGTAAACCTTCAAAACGAATATCCGTAAACTACCAAATTGAATATCCGTAACTACCAAATTAAATATCCATAAACACACAATTGACCATGTCCGAAACTATAAAATGAGTATCCGTAAACCTTCAAATGTATATCCGTAAACTATCAAATGAATATCCAGAAACATTCAAAATGAGTATCCAGAAACCTTCAAAATGAGTATCCAGAACTACCAAATTGATTATCCAGAAACACACAATTGATCATGTCCAGAAACAATAAAATGTATATCCAGAAAGTACCAAATTCAATATCCAGAAACTTTAAACTGACAATGTACTAGGCCAAGGGATATGGCCATGTCCTTGGCCAAGGCTAATTCTATATCTAGAAACTACAAAAATGAATATCCAGAAACCTTCAAAACGAATATCCAGAAACTACCAAATTGAATATCCAGAACTACCAAATTGAATATCCATAAACACACAACTGACCATGTCCAGAAACAATAAAATGTATATCCAGAATGTACCAAATTGAATATCCAGAAACTTTAAACTGGCAATGTACTAGGCCAAGGGATATGGCCATGTCCTTGGCCAAGGCCAATGCTATATCTAGAAACTACAAAAATGAATATCCAGAAACCTTCAAAATGAATATCCAGAAACTAACTAACTACTGCCTTTTCTTGCAGAATCATATTCTCCTATTGATTTAGAATCTCAAATTCAACAACCTACGTATCCCGAAACCGGGCTACAAATAAGTTTCTCTCTTAACTTTATTGACATATTGATTTAGAATTACCGATTTCATATAACATTATTCTTTTTAATATATTTTGTGTGTGCAAGAATCAGAATCGAGGACCCTAATATTGATATAAGCAAAAATTTGTCGGGAACAAAAGCAAAGACATGGGAGGAATTGTACAAACTGTATAAACTTCATGCAAATGCACTAGGATTTAGTATTAAGTTGTCAACAAATCATGTTTCAAAAAAGACTTCAAGGATATTAGACAAGCTATTCCGTTGCTCATGTGAAGGAGTTACCAGATCAACCCAAGAGGAAAACATCGTTGTTCCATCACCAGCTGATGTTAATGAAGTTCAAATTCCTTCACCGCTTGAACAACTCGATGTTACCAAAAAACAACAAAAGAGAAGGAGAAATTACATAAAGAGGACTCAATGTAAGGCTCTTTTGAGGGCGAAATTGCTAAAAGAGGAAGATATGTATGTTGTTGACCGCCATGTTACAGAGCACAATCATTCAATGACAAGGACGGATTGGAACCATTTGAAGCGTAGTGAAAGGTGTATCTCGAGAAGATCGTGGTGAAATAATTGAAATAATGGAAGAAGCCGGTATAAAACCAACCGATGGATATAGTCTTTTGGTAAAAGCTGGTGGAGAGGAACATGTTGGTCACACAAAGAAAGATCATATCAATTTTGTTCAAAAACTTAGAATGGAAAAAATTGAAAATGGTGATGCTCAGAATGTTGTTGATAGGCTTTTTGAAATTTCACTGGAAGATCGAGGGTTCTATTTTAAAATCAAATTTGATGATGAAGGAAGACTTGGGGCTATATTTTGGAGAGATAGCATGATGAAGGAAGATTAAAAGCTCTATGGAGATCTGGTTATATTTGACACAACTTATACTACAAATAGATACAACCTTATTTGTGCCCCAATAGTTGGCATTAATAATCATTGGAACACTGTCATGTTTGGTTGTGCTTTCATAGCAAATGAAAAAAAAAGAAACATTTGTCTGGTTGCTTAAGCAGTTTAGAAAATCAATGGGAGGCAAAGAACCAAAAATAATATTTACAGACCAAGACCAAGCAATGTCAAATGCAATTGAAGAGGTATGATTATAAAATTCCATAACCAGTTCTTTTATAATATTTCTTATCTAGTATTTTATTTGTGCTATATAGTTCTAACAATATTTTAGATGTGCCTTAACTTTACCCGCATGTCATTGGTGTTTATATCCGAAACTACCCATTGAATATCCAGCTAGTCATTCTAAAGTATCTGGTTATTCAATATAAAGTTTCTTGGATATTCAATTTGGTAGTTTCTGGATATTCTTTTGGTAGTTTCTGGATATTCAATTGTTAGTTTCTGGACATGGCCAAGGCCAAAGCCATGACAAAAAATTGGTCAATGAAAATTTATTGTATGTTAATATCCAGAAGCATATAATGTTAATATCCATAAACTTTATTATAATACAGGTATTTGAAGGGCGAACGAGGCATAGGCTATGTTTATGGCACATCCAACAAAATGTCAGATCCCACTTTGGACAATTGAAGACAAATGAAGATTTTAAAAAAGAATTTGATCATTGTTTAATGGGATGTACCAGTGAGGATGAATTTGAAAGATGTTGGGAGTCAATGCTCGTGAAATACAATCTCATTGAAAATTCCTGGTTCAAGCGTCTATATGGACTACGGGAGAAATGGTGCACAGCTTTAAGCACAAATTTCTTCTCTGCTGAAATATTGTCATCCCAAAGAAGCGAGAGCACAAATCATGCCCTTTGTTTCAAAGCAAACAGAAACACATCCCTCACTCAGTTCTTTGGCATATTCAATGAAATAGTTAAACGTTGGAGGAATACTGAACAAGAGAAGGAATTTCAAGCATCAATCTCAGTCCCTCAACCAGACATGTATGGTGGTATCATAAAACAAGAAGCTGAGGTATACACACCACAGATATTCAAGTTCTTTGAGATTGAGGTAAAACAAGCTTTTCCTGCTGTATACAAATTTGGAGATGAAAGTGATGAAGATTGCAGATTCATACATGTTGCTCATGAGAAGTACCCAGATAAATATGAGAGTGTACTCTTTGTTAGGAATGATAAAAGTGTAACAGTTGTATGCAGCTGCAATCAGTTTACTACAGTCGGTTGGTTGTCCTTTCATTGCATAAAGGCGCTGAATTTGTCAAATGTCACAAGGATACCAGATATCTACATTGAAAAAAGGTGGACAAAGATGGCAAAAAAAGATGTATGGGACAAAGTCTATCAAGAAAAAGATAATACATCAATAGAGAAAAATGAATTCATTCCTTGGAAACAAAAGATGGCAATGAAATACCACAATCTGATGATGGCTTGTCATGAAAACAGAGCTGCAAAAAAGATACTGGAAGATGGGTTCAATAGAGACTCACTTCTTATACAACAATTGTTGTCAGAAAATCAACAGGATTGTAGATCTACGACAAGTGTTAATAATAGCGTTGGTTCAGAAAGTATAACAAGTGCTCCAGCTGTGATGGATCCAATTCGTGCAAATACAAAGGGCAGAAAATGAAAGCTAAAGACAAAGTTTGATAGAAGAAAGCCAATCACTGATGAGTTTGGTTCAAAAATACCAAATGAACATTTGATTTAATAGTTTTTAGATTGAAGTACAATTTATTAAGTTGACTAGTTAAATATTTTATATACAGATATTTGATGTTTTTATGTTCAGAAATGAAAGAAATTGATATCCACAAATTGCTTATTGGCTTTGGCATTGAACTTGTCCTTGACCTTGATTTTGTACTTAGCCTTGGCCTTGACCATGGCCAAGTCCAAGGCCAAGGCCAATTATATATCCAGAAGTATGTGAATGTATATCCAGAAATGTGGTAGGTGCATAACCAAAAATTTTGTCATTGGCCTTGGCCTTGGCCAAGCCTTGGACATGGACTTGGCCTTGGCCTTGCCATGGACAAGTTGGCCTTGGCCTTGAACTAATTAATGGGTTGCCATGGACAAGTTGGACTTGAACATGGCCAAGTCCAAGGCCAAGGCCAATTATATCCAGAAGTATGTGAATGTATATCCAGAAATGTGGTAGGTGCATATCCAGAAATTGATTATTGGCTTTGGCATTGACCTTGATTTTGGCCTTGGCCTTGGCCTTGGCCTTGGCCTTGGCCAAGTCCAAGGCCAAGGCCAATTCTATATCCAGAAGTATGTGAATGTATATCCAGAAATGTGGTAGGTGCATATCCAGAAATTGATGATAGTTTCTGGATATACATTTGTAAGTTTCTGGATATAGAATTGATAATTTCTGGATATAGAATTGATAGTTTCTGGATATAGAATTGATAGTTTCTGGATATACTTTAATGGTCAAAAAAGCATTCAAACTTACTATTGAATTCAAAGAGTAATAAATGTGTACAGTTGGTAAGTGCATTGATATCCAGAAGTCCAAGGCCAAGGCCAAGTCCAAGGCCAAGGCCATGGTCAAGGCCAAGGCTAAGTTCAAGGCCAATTAAAGTTTCTGGGTATTCAATATGGTTGTTTCTGGATATAAATTTTGATAGTTTCTGGATATTCAAATTAAGAGTTTCTGGATATAGAATTGATAGTTTCTGGATATTCATATTGAAAGTTTCTGGTTATACATTTTGATAGTTTCTGGATATTCAAATTAAGAGTTTCTGGATATAGAATTGATAGTTTCTGGATATACTTTAATGGTCAAAAAAGCATTCAAACTTACTATTGAATTCAAAGAGTAATAAATGTGTACAGTTGGTAAGTGCATTGAATTCATTGACCAACTTTTTTGACTGGTTTCAAGTACTCAGCCTTTATAAATCTGTCCAAAGGCAAGCATATACATCAAGTTCAAGAAAAATTCTACCTTTAATAATTTTTCTAGTGATGAACAAAGGCAAGGGAAATTCTGGGGAGCCAACTTTGGGTGATTCAAATGATGACAAAAGTTGGAAAATATACATGGTGTGCTACCAAAAATTCATCTATGGTCATCTTGTTGTTTTGCAGCCTTCTTCTGCAAATGGAACTCCCTCATTTCGTTTTCCATTAGAGCCATGTAATGGACACAATTGTAGGGATAAGGATTATGTGGGGATAGTCAATCATGCTCATGAGTTTGGTAACGCTCACAACATTGATGAAGCTGATAGGATTCAACACAAGGCTTTGGGAATGTATTTTGAATGAATATGATCCAAAAAACAAATTGAATGACAACGTAGGTGATGATGGAGCAGGTGGTAGTGGTAGTGTTTAATTGTACTAAATTCTGTTTTTAATATTGTTGTGTTTGATGTATTTTGTAATATAGGTGATGTATTGTTATCCGTGGATCGTTTTTGTTTGAAATTTGGCACTATTGAATCCATGACTGTTTTTGTTTGAAATGTAGTTAACTATTGAATCCGTGACTGGATATTCATTTGTAAGTTTCTGGATATTCATTTTGATAAGTTTCCTTGTCTTTAATGGTCAAAAAAGCATTCAAACTTACTATTGAATTCAAAGAGTAATAAATGTGTACAGTTGGTAAGTGCATTGAATTCATTGAATTCAAAGAGTAATAAATGTAAGTGCATTGAATTCATTGAGCAACTTTTTTGACTGGTTTCAAGTACTCAGCCTATATAAATACCATACAACACCACTCCTACCATCAAAACAAAAAAAAAATCAAATTTCTTAAAATGAATAACAACAACAACAACCAAGCTCAGCAGGACGAAAGTTCTGATTCTTATTTAGGGTTTCAGCCTGAGGAGGTTGAATATGTAGATGATAATGTGGATGTTCCGCCTAGGGTTAACAGAGAGTTTACCCTGGAGCAAAAAGTTGCAAGGCACAAGCGATCAATCCAAAATGGGCGTTTTCCCCTCTATAATAGGGAAAATAAATTGCAATGCCCATTCTGCCCCCAGAGGAGCTTTCTAACAAGAACATTGACTTAGGACCAACTCTTTGCGCATGCTATTCATTTTGGATCTATTTCTTCGTATGGAGAAATATCCATGGAACAGCACATCGCACTAGAGCAGCATATGACAGAAGTCAATGATGGGAATTAGGGGATGTTGATGTTTGTTCTTGTTGCTGTTGTTGTTCTTGCTCCTCCCCTTGTTGCAGTTGTTCTTGTTGTTATTGTTGGTTTTTTTTTTTGTAATTATATTTAAAATAATTTACTTAGTTTGTTTTCTTTCTTAAATTTTATATTTCCTGTTTAATTTAATAATTTTTGGATATACATTCTGATACTTCTATCAATTTTATATCCAGAAACTATCAATTCTATATCCAGAAACTATCAAAAAGTATATCCAGAAACCATCAAAAAGTATATCCATAAACTTACAAATGAATATCCAGAAACTTACAAAATGTATATCCAGAAACAACCATATTGAATACCTAGAAACTTTAATTGGCCTTGATCATGGATATATCCAGAAATACAATAAAGTATATCCAGAAATACCATAAAGTATATCCAGAAATTACTATGGCCATGGAATAGGCCTTGGCCTAGGCCTTGGTCATGGATATATCCAGAAATACCATAAAATATATCCAGAAATACCATAAAGTATATTCAGAAATTACTTTGGCCATGGCATAGGCCTTGGCCTTAGCCTAGGCTTTGGTCATGGATATATCCAGATATTTTCAATATGATATTCAGAAACTATCAAAATGTATATCCAGAAACTATAAAAATGTATATCCAGAAACTATCAATATGAATATCCAGAAACTATCAATTCTATATCCAGAAACTATCAATTCTATATCCAGAAACTATCAAAAAGTATATCCAAAAACTATCAAAAAGTATATCCAGAAACTTACAAATGAATATCCAGAAACTATCAATATGAATATCCAGAAACTATCAATTTTATATCCAGAAACTCTTAATTTGAATATCCAGAAACTAACAAAATGTATATCCAGAAACAACCATATTGAATACCCAGAAACTTTAATTGGCCTTGGTCATGGATATATCCAGAAATACCATAAAGTATATCCAGAAATACCATAAAGTATATCCAGAAATTACAATGGCCATGGCATAGGCCTTGGCCTTGGCCTAGGCCTTGGTCATGGATATATCCAGAAATACCATAAAGTATATCCAGAAATACCATAAAGTATATCCAGAAATTACTTTGGCCATGTGTGACGATGTTGAAATTTTCCAAACTCGCGGAAAATATTCGATTTCTCGTTTCTTTGAAAACCAAATAAAAACCGGAAAAACGGAGTCGCCACGCCATTTTTGTTTTAAGGGCCAAAACTTTGAAAAATGCCCGAAATAAGAGATTTGGGTTCGGAGGTCACGTTACACGCCGGGAAGAACGTTAGTGTTCACCCGAAATGCCTCGTAAAACGAGTCTTCCAAACATTCAAAATCATTTTTGTGTGTGTGTGTGTGTTACTTTGGCCAAAATAAATTGAAACTGAGAAAAGTAAAAATTGAGAATTCTTTATTAGACTTTGGACAGATCCCATGATTTTTGGTATGATTTTTGGGTTGAGATTTGGTACTCAAAAGATTTTTGGAAGTTGAAAACCATTTCTGCCAGAATGAAAAAGGCAGTGGACACTTGATTTTGAAATGGACTTTAGGGCTTGAAAACTCCAGAATATGGGAAAAGTCCGAGAATGAAAAATGTTCAAAACACCTTAAATAAGGTTTCTGTAAAAGAACTTTTCATTTTGGAGATGATTTGAGGACCCAAAACCTTCTGGAAATCTCAGATATGAAATCTGGACTTCCAGAGACTGAGGAACTGACCTTTAAAAGAAAATTTGAAAAAAGGAGTTTTACTCACGCAAAAAATAAAGTAAAAATATGTCTGGAAAGCTATGGATGTTGGATACAAAAAGTGTTTTGTAGTCAACACCAAATTCCAAGTTTATCTGTGTCCAAAAAATTAGACCATGGACAGAGGTCTTAGAAAATTGCTACTGGACAGCAACTTTCTTAAGAAGAAAAACATGATTTTAAGTGGGGATTTTGCATCCATGCTTGTCCCCATTTCCCTAGGTTTTGATTAGTGATCACTTGAAATTTTAGTGGTGAATCAACTATATCAAACCATCCTTGGGGTACATTAGGACTAAGCACTTCAGTTGCTTGGGAAGGGGAAATTTATCCTTTGAAAATGAGATTTGATGTATGAAAATGATTTTTAGGGTTTTGAAAATGTGTTTTCTTTGCAAGTAAGTAAGAACACTTTGAAAATAATGTTGATCCTTGTAGAAGATCATCCATGGAGATGAACTCCCATGGTGATCTTCTTGGATCTAAGGCAAGAAGATGAACAAACTACATTTTGGAGTTTGAAAATGCATGCATGAATGAAGGAGTTTAGGGTAAGGAGAAGGAGGGTTTACCAATCTTCTTTGTGTTTTGAGTTTTAGGCTTGAATGTAAGAGTGTTTGAGGCTTGAATATGAGAGTGTTTGAGTGAGTGTGATTTTGGGTGAATAGTTGAGAAAAAGGTGACAATTCTAGAGAATTCTCACTGTTTTCTCTCTATTTTCGCCAAGGTGCAGTTGTGAAAAATATTTTTTCTCCTTTTTTTTCTGAGACTCGAGGGCTCAATTTATAGCCCTCTGAAAATTGCAATACCATCCGCGCGGAGGGTTTCTGCAGTGTGCACTGTTCATTAATTGCAGCTGCAGGCTTTGGACACAAAGAATATTTTTCAAAAAAATCAAACTGGTTATGTTTTTCAACTTACCAGATTCGGGATTTTCTTAATTCTTTTGCTTTTTGAGATTCTTTTCTAGGTTTAACCTTAAATAACAATGCCCACTTTACCCTTGCTTGGTTAGAAAAGTTAGGAATTGTTAGAAATGTTAGGAATGTTATAACTCTCGTTAATTTTCTAACGAGAATACTAACAACTCAAATTGGAGTACTTACAGTAGCCCCTCGGCGACGGTGCTTTCGAAGGAAGCGGGGGTCGTCGATAAGAGTAAGGCTCCAAATTTGACAGGATGATCAAGTGATCGAGTGGCTGAACCTATTTAATAGGCTACCTACGTATCCTTAAGAGGAATCAAGCCGACCGTAGTTCGGGTCTTTGACCCTGGAGATGATGGCGTTTTAGGTGCCTCGAACCTTGAAAAGCGAGCTCTGCAGTCGGGTGCTGGAGAGAAACTCTGCTGGGGATAAGAGATGACCATTTTGGTCTGATGGCTATCCGCTCTGCTGGGGATAGGAATGACCATTTTGGTCTGATGGCTATCCGCTCTGCTGGGGATAGGAATGACCATTTTTGGTCGGATGGCTGAACCTAATGATAGGCTACCTACGTATCCTTAAGAGGAATCAAGCCAGTCGTAGTTCGGGTCTTTGACCCTGGAATGACTATTTTGAGGTGTCAACCTGGTAATGATGGCGTTTTAGGTGCCACAGACCTTGATGATGGCGTTTTAGGTGCCTCGAACCTTGAAGATGATGGCATTTTAGGTGCCTCGGACCTTGATGATGATGGCTTTTTAGGTGCCTCAGACCTTGACGATGATGGCTTTTTAGGTGCCTCAAACCTTGATGATGATGGCTTTTTAGGTGCCTCGGACCTTGGTTTGAAATGTTTTCCCTTAATGGTTTGGGATGGATGGTCCTTCGGTGGACTTCATTCATCTGCTGCCGAAGGAGAGGGTGACCGTTTTGGTCGGGTGGCTGGACCTAATGATAGGCTACCTACGTATCCTTAAGAGGAATCAAGCCAGTCGTAGTTCGGGTCTTTGACCCTGGAATGACTATTTTGAGGTGTCAACCTGGTAATGATGGCGTTTTAGGTGCCTCAGACCTTGATGATGGCGTTTTAGGTGCCTCGAACCTTGAAAATGATGGCGTTTTAGGTGCCTCGGACCTTGATGATGATGGCTTTTTAGGTGCCTCAGACCTTGATGATGATGGCTTTTTAGGTGCCTCAAACCTTGATGATGGCGTTTTAGGTGCCTCGAACCTTGATTTGAAATGACCTTTCGGTGGACTTTGTCTGCTGCCGAAGGAGAGGGTGACCGTTTTGGTCGAGTAGCTGGACCTAATGATAGGCTACCTACGTATCCCTAGTGGGAATCAAGCCCTTTCGTAGTTCGAGATCTACTCGAGATTCCGTTGGCTTTTGGGATTCTGTTAACTTTGCTGGGGATTTTGTTAGCCTTTGCTGGGAAAAATCAGACGTATTCGTCGGAGAAATCGGCCTTACGTTTTACTGTCGGGGAATGATTTTGATGAAAGAAACGGGATTCCGTTAACTTTCTCGGAGAGATCGGACTTACGTTTTACTGCCGTGGAATGATTTTGATGAAAGAAACGGGATTCCGTTAACTTCCGTTGATGATTTTGATGAAAGAGACGGGATTCCGTTATCTTTCTCGGGGAAATCGGACTTACGTTTTACTGCCGTCGAATGATTTTGATGAAAGAAATGGGATTCCGTTAACTTTCTCGGAGAGATCGGACTTACGTTTTACTGCCGTCGAATGATTTTGATGAAAGAAATGGGATTCCGTTAACTTTCTCGGAGAAATCGGACTTACGTTTTACTGCCGTTGAATGATTTTGATGAAAGAAACGGGGTTCCGTTAACTTCCGTTGATGATTTTGATGAAAGAGACGGGATTCCGTTATCTTTCTCGGGGAAATCGGACTTACGTTTTACTGCCGTCGAATGATTTTGATGAAAGAAACGGGATTCCGTTAACTTTCTCGGAGAGATCGGACTTACGTTTTACTGCCGTCGAATGATTTTGATGAAAGAAACGGGATTCCGTTAACTTTCTCGGAGAAATCGGACTTACGTTTGACTGCCGTGAAGCTCTTTTGAAGAGGGGGTTAACTTTGGTTAACTTTGGTTAACTCTGTTAAGTTGAGGACTAAACTGCAGAGTCCTGAAATTTTAAAGGGCAAAAGGGTCATTTTGACCCTTCAAAACCATCCGCGCGGATCAGGTTGAAAGTCAGATTGGTTTAAATGAGGGCCAACGCCCTTTCTTCTTCTTCCCCACAACTTTTTCAGTTTTCCGAGAGAGAAAGAGAGAAAAACGCAAAAACCGCCATTGTTGGTCCTAGGAGCTCCGAAATCTTCCGATTTTCTCCGATTTTTGAGCAATGGAACACGGGGGAGTCGCTGTTCAAGGCCAAGGACGTGGCCCGGTCGCGGAGAGGCGATTAGAACTTGTTCGAATGAGGAGGCATTACACCCTTTCGCAATCGATTGCGGAGGAGTACTATCCCGATGCGTGGCAACATTGGGCCACTGATCCGAGTCTCCGAACGGTATGCTTCGAATCTCTTCACTTTTTTTGTTGATTTCTTGCTTGAAATAGATTTTTTGTGATTGATTTTTTTTTTTTTGAAAATTCGAAAATTGATGTTCTTGGCCTTGGATTTTGATTTTAATGCTTTGCATGTTGTAATGAGTATGTGGGTAATCAAAATGTGCACTTTGTTTGAAAAAAAAGAATGGACATTTTTGCCAAAAAAAAAAAAATTATCCGAAAATTGTGATTAAAATTTGAAAATTATGTTCTTGGCTTTGAATCTTGATTTTGATGATTGTAATGAATATATGGGTGTAAGTACGCCAATCCAAATTCGCAACCTTTCCAGATGCATTTTAATGTGATAAAATTGCATTTAAGGGCGTTTTGGTAAATTCCCGGTCCGTTCCGAGACTTCCGGGAACTTTTTATAAGTTTCCCGCGAAGGAAGTATTTTTTAGTATTTTTCCCGGACAAAAGGACCTAAAAGGAATAAACTGCTTTGGGCTTTTAAAGAATTAACCCGGAATGTTCTAGAAGCAGGTTTTGGCGCCAGAAACGGTTACGGACGTGGCCCGTCGTGCGACAGCTTGAGGCATGGAAATTGGGAGCAGGAGGTCGTGCGACCAATTAATCCCATTTCCAAATCTACGTATAAAATGCCAATTGCGTTCATTTGTAAAGGGAGCTCTCACAATTCACACACAACACACAGTTCCTCAGATTCACTTTCTCTCTCTTCTCTCTCTCTATCCGCAGATACACAAGGCCTCTCCCTGCGTCGTCTTCAACACCAATCCAAGCTCTCCTTCATCTCCGACCTAACCAAGCCTCCTCCCTCTCCGGCCAATACCAATACCGATCCTCCCTCACCTCAAAACCAATCGGCAATCTCACCAACTCCCCAATTGCAATCGCCAAACAGACAACCTCCATTGCCGGCCAAGCTTCCCCAATCTCAGTCCAACTTCACCTAGCTCCGGCCAAACCTTCTCCCAATTCCCCCTCAACCAAAACCAATACCGACCTCCCCTGTCCAGAACACCACCAGCGACCATCTCCCCTGCGCCAAACACGTTCACCCGCAACCTTCAACACCGAGCGCTCCAACTCCAATCAACCACTTCCTCGCTCACTTCTCTCCCTTCTAAACCGGTGACCTCATCCCAATCAATAGGCGACCTCAACACCGTTAAAACCTCCCTCTCTAGCCGAACCCAAAACCACAACCAATCTCCTTCTCCCTTCCCCTGCTGCCAAGTCCGTTCCAAGCCAATTCAACGCACTACTGGGAATTGCGAAGCAACTCCGATCTGATTGTTGAGTTTGTTCCGTGCCGAAGCTGAATAGAAGAATTCGATACCTAACTTGGTATCGAATTTGTGGACTACGAGGGTAACGATTTCCTCATTTTTATCTTATTTACTGTCTATTTGTTTCATTGCAATTGTTATTCCCCGGACTTGATAATTAGACTCTATCTGTCCCCCAATTATCAAGTCCCAACCTTTGATCTCTGTTTAATTAGCTTTGCTTGGTATTGTTGATGTTAATAATGTAATTGTGTGGGATTTGTTGTTTATTGGCCAAGGGAGTGTGGATCTCCCTATATCCACATCCCCTTGGTCAATCCATTGTGAATTCATTGTTTCTGAACTGTTTGGATATTGTGTTGGGATCTGTTTGGTTGTTGTTGGATCTGTGTTCAAATTGTGAAGTACCTGCAGATGGTAAGGTTATGTCACGCGACACTTCGGGTCTTATCCGTCCTGTGTAGCGCGACATAACTAAGCCTATGCAGAGACTTCTATTTCAGTTGTAATCCGTTTCCTTGGGTTTGCTTACTGTTGATTTTGTTCATTTTAGATTGTTGTGTGGTGTCCTGTTCATTTAATGTGGCTGTAGTATGGATTTTGTACAACCTCTGCAGATTGCTTTGTTGTGTCACGCGACACATTTGATCCCTCAGATCCTGTGTCACGCGACACAATGAGTCCTCTGCAGTAGGTTCAATTTCAGTTGTAAGTATTGTTCCTCTTAGTTGTAAAGTGGGATGTGGCCTCCCAGAGTCAATGGCCTACAAAGTTGTATTCCCCTTTGTTGAGTAATAAAACAAAGCACTTTCATGCATTTTTATACATATCTTGTTACACACATGTTGCACACACTTTTGGATGAATGAATGTTGAACATTGAAAGACTCGTCTACGGACGAGGCGTGTTCGGTGAACTCTCGGTTCTTCCCAACACGTAACTTGACCCCCGACCCATTTTCTCTCTAAAAAAAGGTTTTCAATGTTTCCTCTTAAAAACGGCGTGGCGACTCCTTTTATCATTTATTTTCGGCGAGCGCACATTCAGTGGCGACTCTGCTGGGGACTTGAAACTTGATTTTCAAAAGTGGGTCAGACTTTCGTGCTTGTTCAACATTCATTCCATTCACTTGTGTGTGCATTGTTTGTGACATTTTATGTGTTTAAATGCATTTTACGTGCTTTGCTTTATTCCTTTCCCCCCTTGTGTCCCATCTCTGGTGTCTGTTTTGTTGGTGCTGGGGCTGAGATATTGCATCGTGCTTGGAGGCTGGGGCTGATTTGATTGCTGTTCAGATTCTGGCATTGTGACTCCTTCTGTCACGCGACAGATAGTGCCCTCCATATCCTGTGTCACGCGACAGAAGGTGGTCATTCTGCAGGGTTTGATTTCTCTGATATAGGTTGTGATCGTGGGGCAGTCCCCCGTGATCAATATTGCTGATCCTTGATTATTGTATCTCTGTGGGGCGTGTGTGTGTTGTTTTTCCTTTATCCCCTCTTTTCAAATAAAAAAAAAATCATTTTCATAAATAAAGGAACATAGCCATCCCGCACACTACATCACGTAGATCTAGAACCCTCGGGTGCGATTGACGGCATCGCGGACGGCCATGAAATTCGCCTACGCTTGAGCGCCTGAAATCAAACCTATCCCCCTAGTGCGTTATAGGTGGCGCCACACTTTTAAACCTCACCCGAAACGGTTGGTTTTTGACACGACATTTTCAAATACATTAAAATGAATTGCTTCAAAATTTTAAAAAGGCTTTCGTACCTCCCCCAAACCCTAGCACGTGTGGGCATGTTTCCATCGCAACATGGTTTCACGAGAGGACATGTCGTTCCCACGGCATGTTCTAACGAGAGATCATGTCGCTTTGTCAACGTGCACCGACGAGAGGTCATGCCGGATTTTTCCTTGAAATTCTTCAGGAATACCCGTTATGCTGCCCAAATTTCTTCAGAAATTGGGGCTGCTCGTCCGTCCCATAAATGCTTCGGTTTTGTTTAGGTACTGTCGCCTATTATTAATTTTGAAACAACGCATTTGGTGTATTTGTGGATAATGTGTCATAGGTTCCCCAGATCTAGATTGCGTGAAATAAAGGATTAGCCTTTCCCAACCGTCTCTAGGACTTAAAAGACACCGATTTCTACTTGAAGATTAATAAAGTGTTGCACGAGTCCGTCTCCTTTCCCGTTCTTCCCTCTCCCGTATCATCTCAATATTCTATATCCTCCGCCTTATACACGCTCTCACCTCTTTAACTTTGCAAAGGTTACGGCAAGTTGGGTGTGCGCTCTCGTTCCCGGTGCTCATTGGTCCATATTCCCGAGGCGGAAGCAGCTCAAGTGCCTGAGTGATCGTCCATCTGATGCGGAATCCAAAATGCTCGGTGCAGAGAAGACTATGGCCCATGAATGTAAAAGTTCATATCCCATGGGTCAGCAGCAGAGTGTAAAAGGTGTGTCCATCAAAGAGTTGCGAGCTACACTTGAAGATATTTTTCCTCGCAAGCGGGAGGCCCGGTGGTTTGCTCAGTTTGCTAAAGATAAGGAGGACGACCTATAAATGACAAAGAGAACGAGAAGGGTCCTCACCGCACTGATGGCAACGATGCTCAATGTTGAAGAAGTCAATCAGTCCTCGTAGGGTCTAGAATGTCCACTGTCGAACATGAGTCTGTCGAGTCCAAGTTGGACCAATTTTGCTTTGCAGTGATAAAAATCTTTGTTTCTATTCTTGCTAGACTCGAGACATTACTAGAACACCTGCGTTACACTCAATTGAAATGGTCTTATTCCAATTGATCACTTGTGCTACTCACCGACCAACGCTTTGAAATGACTAATGTTTAATTTGATCGGAGCGAGAAAATCGACTGATATCCTTCCCAAAGTGGGGCTTACCAATTTCCCTCCTCGATTCCCATATGCTCACACTTCTTTCATAATCTCGTTCGATGAATTTGCACGGATCTTTCGCGAAGTAAGCTTAAGCCAGCAACGAAGACTCAATCTCGTTCGGACTATCCGGTAGGGGCTGCGGTTGAAACCTTTCACCCTTAGGAAAACCATCACCTTGCCCTCACCAAATAATACCCCTTCATTTCAAGATCGGCGTATTTGAAACCCGTTTAACCATCTCAAGAAGAAGAGGGACTATCCTTGAGACTCCCGTGAGTCAAAAGAAGCATCGACCGTCTCCAAGCTCAAGAACTGCGGAAGGCAATGATCCATCCTGGGGACTAGCTGAAATTCTCCTCTCAAAAAAAAAAAAACAACAAAATTGAAAAAAAAGAGAGAGAGACAAAAAAATATAAAAAAAGAAAAAAAAAAGAAGAAAAGACAAGAAAGAGAGCCTAGTCCCCAGTGATCCTCTCAGAAGCGAAAGTCAAAAGATCCGGTCATTACTCAAAGAGGAGTCTCAGAGTGAATAAAGAGACAGCACGGATGTCCCTCACCAATACCTTGACCAATTTCGGCCGTCCTCTCGATTTTAGAGGACATTCCCATCCCATTACCCTTACCTTTGCCTTGACCAAAGCCAAGATTGACCTCTCATCCTTAGAGGCAGCGAAAATGCAATCATGGATTCCCTCACCTTAGAAATCCCAAACACATACCCGAGAGCCAACCTCTCATCTTTAGAGGTATAGCCAGCAAAAAGCCTAGCCGACCTCTCATTTTAAGAGGTCATGATATCCCAAATTACCCGAAGACCGATCGAAACCCCGAAGCCCAGTCACAGTTCCTACCGGATAGCAGTTTCATTTCCAATATCGTCGAGATCTAAAACAGATTATTGCTTAAAGCAGAGCCAAGTCCATCCCGGCTCAAAAGATTATCAAGCAAAGATTGTGCAAATTCCGTCCGTTCATTCGACGTTGCATGTGAGCATATTTCATTTCTCCTCCGCAAACAATTGCCGTGGATGTCCCACTGGGGCTTTGCATCTGTATCTCCCATCGACACTCCAAGAGGACACGTTCTTTCGATTCTCAAAATTTCTCGAAGGTCCTCACATCCCCGAACTTCACCGTTCATTCTTTTCATTCGGGATAAGCCCTAACTACGGCGACCTGAGCTCCTCCTATGGAGGGGAACGTAGGCAACCATAAATGGTCCGGTCGAAATCCTAAACAAATTTCAGAAAATCCGGTCTCTTCAAGGACCATGCCCATACACTGTCTATCTTTCCGATTCCTAATATCAGTGGTCTTTCTCCTCAGGATTGATAAAAAAAATATTTGCTCATATCAGCGTTGGCGGGTTGACTAACCCGAACATCAATAAAGGGTTTTTAAGCAGCTTTGTGATCATCACAAATAAGACAGGTTTTCAAGTGTCTCGACAAGTCTTCTATTTCTATATCATAGGAAGATAGAGCTAAACACCGTTTCGGTCAGCAGGGGCTTCCATACACTGTCCACACCTTGTGATGCTTATACTCTCTCAAAAGAGTCAAACCTAAAGCGAGAGTGTCTTAAACAGAAATTCGAGATTCATTTCCCACCATTCGAAAAGATGTGCCCCTGCATGCAAATTTCTTGAGTCTTGTCCGCTGTCTGGCTGACTGAAATCAGAGGATCAATCTCATCCTGGGGCTGCATAAGGTTGTGTGTTAAGCTGGGGCTTGATCAGAAAATGATACATATCTTGTGTGTGGTTTCCGGGGCTGTTATTATGATGACAATGCTTGAAGGTGGGTCCTGTTGCAAGAAGCTCACTCTTTGATGAAGCTACTGAATTCCACATCCTGAGTAAGAAGATGAATCATGGAAACAATGAAGAAGTCCATGCCTGAAAGATTGTCAACCTGGCTTATAATGTCACGCGACAGAGTGTACCCTGGATGCTTAGAGTCGTGCGACTGATGGATGTGTATTTACCCATCCAAATGATGCACTTTTAGGCTTTCTTTGTGTTCGATTCCCGAGTTTTATGTATATTTGATGTGGTTTGTGAGTATTTTATGAGTACAGGGTATAGAGCTGATTAAAAGTGAATTTTATGGCTAAAAAGTGCAAAAGGAATAAAGTGGAGCGGAGCAGAGAAGAAAAAAAACTGAAATTACGAGCTCAAGGACTAAACTGGCATTTGGAAGCTTTTGGACTAAATTGAAAATATTGGAAAATTCAGGGACTGAACTGAGAATATGGAATTTTTGGACGAATTTAATATATAAAAATTCGTGGGATTAAATGAAAAATAAAAGTCCAAAGAGCGAAGCGCAGAAGAAGTCATTAAAGTGGTCAAAGTGCGACTGCAAAATAGAGGGACGAACCGAATAACAATTGGTATTAAACAAGGCATTCCTAGGCAAAGGCTGGCCGAGGGAAGTTGCAAGCATGGCCGGCCAGTTAGGGCCATTTGGGGCCATGGCTGGATTGAATGGGCCAAGGCATTGCATGGCAAGGAAAAGCAAGGGCGGTCGCTGTTCCACAAGAGCGGCCGCTGTTATTAAAGCAATTGGCCTAGACAACTTACGGCCAACTTGGGCGGACGCGCTACTCCATCAGGGCGGCCGCGCTACGTCGGATTTCCAGCCTGTTTTCACGTATTTTACAAGGGCAGTCCGGGGATTTCTCACCTTGGTTGATTGATTTGCCCTAGCTTTATAATTTCACAGCAGCCACGTAGCCACGGAGAAGAACAAGTATATAATAAATTCATATTATCATATTATCAGATTATGAGAATTAGCATTAGATAGTTTTATTTTCTTTTCTTGGATCAACATCATTGAAGAAGAAGAACGATTCTTTTCAGGTTTTTATTATTTATTAATTATGAGTAGCTAAATTTATTAGATTTGTAGATTGTTTTGATCTTTACCGGATTTTTATGCAATTAATATTTTAATTCTTTCTAATTTAATTCCTTCTAGTTCATCAATAGATTTTAATTTCCATGTTCTTGGATTCGAGACGTATGTTAAGATACGAACTCATCTTTGAATAATTGGGTATTTATCGAGCCATTAATTTGGGCGATTTATACATTGACCACTATTGATTGAATAAATTGTTCTGTGCCGTAATAGAAGCGGATCAATATAAGGTTCTTTTATTCTTTCGTTCTTAATTTATTCTTGGCCTATTGTGGTACCGTAATAGAATCCACAATATTAAAAAGAGTATTTAGGATTGTAATCCGGCCACCTAACCGTGTCGATCCTAGCTAAAGTGAATGAACCCTAGAAGTTGAGTTAATGTTTTATAAGTAAATTTTGCATAGAATGATGGTGAAGTGAAATCCAATCTACGAATCTCTGCTCATAATTTGTTTTCTCGTTATTCAGTTTTAGTTATTTATTTTATGCTCTTTAGTTTCAAATCAAAATTATAAACCTTTGTTACTAAATTCACTGCGTTCATCCTATTTGTTTACCAACGAGTCTCTGTGGATTCGACCCCTGCATTTGCATACTGCTACACCGGTAGTGAGTACACTTGCTCGGTATTTTTATTACAAGAGGGAGTTTTCCTCCATCAAGTTTTTGGCGCCGTTGCCGGGGACTTGTTGCAAGTAAACAAGTAGGTTAGGTAGTGAATGCAAGGTCGTCGTTCTTTGAAGCCTACATTGGTGCCATTGAACGACAACATAAATAGACTTAATAAAGCTAAAGACACTAAGCTTCTTGAGGAAGTATTTGAGGGCAATCCCCTCTTTAATCCCCTTTTCTCGGATTCTGACACTGAATCAGAACCCTCCACCACCGAGGTAGAGGAAGAGAAAGCCGAGATGGCAGTACCACCGGCACAAACTATGAATGATTTCCTGAGACCTAGGGTAGACACATCTACCTCTTGCATAGTGCTGTCCGATGCAGCCAAAAATTTAGAGGTCAAAGGACAATACTTTGCCATGTTGCCAAGCTTTCACGGATTGCCTGGTGAGGATGCACTCACGTTCCTTAAAGAATATATTATTGTTGTTGCTCAATTTTTGTTAAGACAGGAGTGATCGAGGAGCAAATTAGACTAAAGTGTTTTCCTTACACTCTTAAGGGAGTGGCTAAAACATGGTTGCTGATGCTTGCACCGAGCAGCATTAGTACTTGGGTAGAATTGCAAGATGTGTTCCTTAAAAGATATTACCCACATCATCTTTTGGCTAGTTTTAGACAGAAATTGATGACATTTTCCCAAGATGTGGGGGAGCCCTTTCATGAGGCATGGGAAAGATTCAATACAATGTTAATACAATGTCCCCAACACAATTTTACACTACCCTCACTGAACCAAGCCTTTTATGATGGCTTGAATGACAATGGTCAATCAATGGTTGACAATGCTGCTGGAGGTTCGATAGGAGCCAAGACCCCGGAAGAAACTAAAGCTTTATTTGAGATGTTGAGTGCTAATTCTCAACAAAAGAGTTCGAGGGGTAGAACAAGGGGGGTACTTGAATTGAATGCTAGTGATAATATTTCAAAGCAGATTGCACTTTTAAATAATAAATTGGATAAATTGACTGCCTGTGGCACTTCTGCTGGTGCTAATGTTATTACTGATTATTGTGCAAATTGTGGTTTATCATCTCATGTGACTAATATGTGTCCAAGTGCAGCAAATTTCTTTTATAATCCTGAACAGGCACATGCTTTCAATGGATATGCACCAAGGCCACCACCCCAAGGCAACCAATATGGCAACTACAATCCATGGGGTGGCTATCATAATCAGCAAGTGAAACCTCTTCATGTGCCACCACCACGGACAACATGATAAAGAGCCTTGGGAGTGGCGATCCAGCGGTTAAGGATGGAGATGCGGCAAAGTAATAGAAATACGAATCTTTGCCGTTTTGAAAAGATGGGCACACAAGTAGAGCAACTTGTGAAGGTTGCCCAAGAGTTGATGAAAGAGAAGAACCCACCTGAGCAAGCAAAGTCAATCACAACAGTGTGGGATGAAAGTGAGGAAACTGAGGAGGTATTTCTTTCTTCCCTTGATAATTTTGAATGTGATAATAGTGATAATGTTAGTGAGGAAGAGGATGAGATGGGGGAGGTTCAATATGTATTTTCTGCATTAAATTTAGAAACCCCTCTCCCCAATGTTGTGAAAACCACACCCCAGAGAGGTGTGGAGTTTGAAAAGATTAAACATGTTCAAAAAGACCCCGGGTGTTTCACTATCCCAATTTCTTTAGGGGGTCAAAATTTTAAAGGTTTATTGGATCTTGGGGCAAGTGTCAATGTGATGCCCTTTCATGTTTTTAGAAGTTTGGGGGTATGTGAGTTGAAACCACCCAAGAGAGACTTGCAATTGGCGGATCTCTCAATCAAAAGGCCCTTAGGGGTTATTGAAGGAGTGTTGGTTAAAATTGATAAAATTATTATCCCCATTGACTTTTATGTGATGTGTATGGAGGGATCAAGTGAGGAACAACTGAAAACTCCCATTCTGCTTGGGAGGCCATTTATGTTTGACACTAAGGCCACTATTGACGTGTGCCAAGGGGTGGTGTCCTTGAGAGGTATGGGGGAGGAATGTAAGTTTGTTATGTTTAAGAATGACAAGAACCTTCCCCTTAATGATAGTTTTGTAGGAGCCCTAACTGATGTACCAATTGTCAAATATGATGTGAATGGATGTGAGAAAAGTAGGGATAATGCGGACGTTTGTCCCTTGGCTAGTAACATTAAGGCCGACCAATACTCTAGGAGTAACGGGTCGTATCACTCCCCACACGACTCCCATAAAGAGTCGAATCCATCACATCCACCACAAGGGCCTTCAAAACTTAGAGTTAGTGAGGAGAGTTATAGTGATTTATCTGATTCTATATTTGCTACTATTTTTGTGCATGATAACTCTCTTGATCTTGGTTGTGAGAATGGTGTTATGCAGGTTGCAGAAAAGGTTGAGTTTGTGGGTGGAAACCCCAATAAAAAGAAAAGAAAAAGGGGTAAGCACAAGCGTAAAGTTTCAAAAATAAATGTGGCTTTACCCCTACTTGTTGACAATGGAGAGCTGATTTGGAAAGAGAAGGGTGTTTATGCCCGTGAGGAGAAGAGATGGTCCAAAGGCCGCAAAGCAAAGGCCAAGTAAGCTTGGGACCATAGTCGGGCTAACGACTTTAACCAAATGCGCTGCTTGGGAGGCAACCCAATGAGGTATATTTTATTTTTTGTCTTAATTATTGTTTAGTAGTGTCATGTCTTCCGTTAAGCCCAAGGCACGCTCTTGTTCTCTTCGCTATGAGGACATAGCATGTTTTGAGTTTGGGGGTGGGCAACTCTCCGAGTTTGTGGGTTTATAGGGGAGTGTATATAGTGTCACCCTCTAAAAAAATAGAAAAATTTAAAAATTTTGTTCTTTTCATAGTTGGGATGTTGGTCAAAGTCTGTGATGATTAGAGTGTGCTTTAATTTTAAAATCAAATGTGTTATTATTAGTGTGGTGATTGGGATTGCATTGAAACATTTAAATTATGATTGCACCACCTCTCACTTCCGTATCATATTCCTGGTCATTGTCATCAACTTAGGTGCCTTTTATGGGATCACTTTGTGTATTCTCGGGGTCCCTAGAACATGTTTGCATGATTGTCAATAACACGTCAATAGGTTACTTGATATATATGGCTATTCTTGGAATCCTTTTTTGTGAGCCTTAAACTTTCTAGTCACTTATATAAAATTTTCCGCTAGAACCCCTTTTGAGCTTGAAAAAGAATGGAATCTCTCACAAAGTGGGAGGTTATTTTAGACCACCATTCGCCTTCGTTTGTACCCTCATTATCCCACCATTTTAGCTTATACACTATTTTCTCACTTTTTCAAGAAAGTGAAACTAGGAAAAGAATGGGGATATTTTGGGGGATGTTTTGATAATCAAAGGATCGAGTGGAAAGTGGTCATGAAAATAAAGAAAAGGGTCATGTTATGTAATGAAAAGAGGGGCTTGATAAAAAAAAAATATTGAATGCACCTTCTTCGTGATGTAATTGTGCAAAGCAAAAAAAAAAAAAATAAAAAAATAAAAAATAAAAAATAAAAAATAAAAAAAAATGAAAAAATCAAGCCCTCTCTAATATCAAAAGTGAAATTGTATTTCAAGGTGACTAAAGGAAGTAGTGGAATGTGCTCAACCCCATGTCAATGTATGAAAAAGTTTTAGTTTGTGGGTTGGCACATTGGGAAGTACTAAGGGTGAGTGGAGAAATTATCATCAAAGTGAGGATGTATTATTACAAGAAGACTTTCTAGTTTCACTTTCTTATTTTTCGTATGTCCTTACCTTCAATTGTAACCATGAACCTAGCCCTGCGATCTTTCGCACCATAACACTTTAAGCCATATTATTCTTTCAATATCGAGTAACCGGGTTGACAATCGTGTAAATATGCATATGAGTGTCCTTTTTGGGTTGTAATATCTATAACATATTGATTTAGAGCATCACTTAGTGAATCCATAAACAATCTTAGGTTGTTGGCAGTGACCTCCCATAATTCATTCATCATTCAGGCCGCGGTGGAAAATTGTGAGTTTTATGCTTCAATGTGATTGTAATCCCATTACTGTGGTGGCACTTGTTGATTATGTGTGTTGGTGAGAATCTGAGACTTGTTTGGCCAATGACTCATCTGTGATAGAACATCCCAAAAATAATTATTTTGCTTTAATATTTTATTAGTAGTATTTAGAGTAGCTTTATTTTATTTCTTTTAGTTTTGTTTTACTCGGGACGAGCAAAAGGTTAGTTTGTGGGTGTTTGATGGATGTGTATTTACCCATCCAAATGATGCACTTTTAGGCTTTCTTTGTGTTCGATTCCCGAGTTTTATGTATATTTGATGTGGTTTGTGAGTATTTTATGAGTACAGGGTATAGAGCTGATTAAAAGTGCATTTTATGGCTAAAAAGTGCAAAAGGAATAAAGTGGAGCGGAGCAGAGAAGAAAAAAAACTGAAATTACGAGCTCAAGGACTAAACTGGCATTTGGAAGCTTTTGGACTAAATTGAAAATATTGGAAAATTCAGGGACTGAACTGAGAATATGGAATTTTCGGACGAATTTAATATATAAAAATTCGTGGGATTAAATGAAAAATAAAAGTCCAAAGAGCGAAGCGCAGAAGAAGTCATTAAAGTGGTCAAAGTGCGACTGCAAAATAGAGGGACGAACCGAATAACAATTGGTATTAAACAAGGCATTCCTAGGCAAAGGGCCGGCCGAGGGAAGTTGCAAGCATGGCCGGCCGATTAGGGCCATTTGGGGCCATGGGCCGGATTGAATGGGCCAAGGCATTGCATGGCAAGGAAAAGCAAGGGCGGTCGCTGTTCCACAAGAGCGGCCGCTGTTATTAAAGCAATTGGCCTAGACAACTTACGGCCAACTTGGGCGGACGCGCTACTCCATCAGGGCGGCCGCGCTACGTCGGATTTCCAGCCTGTTTTCACGTATTTTACAAGGGCAGTCCGGGGATTTCTCACCTTGGTTGATTGATTTGCCCTAGCTTTATAATTTCACAGCAGCCACGTAGCCACGGAGAAGAACAAGTATATAATAAATTCATATTATCATATTATCAGATTATGAGAATTAGCATTAGATAGTTTTATTTTCTTTTCTTGGATCAACATCATTGAAGAAGAAGAACGATTCTTTTCAGGTTTTTATTATTTATTAATTATGAGTAGCTAAATTTATTAGATTTGTAGATTGTTTTGATCTTTACCGGATTTTTATGCAATTAATATTTTAATTCTTTCTAATTTAATTCCTTCTAGTTCATCAATAGATTTTAATTTCCATGTTCTTGGATTCGAGACGTATGTTAAGATACGAACTCATCTTTGAATAATTGGGTATTTATCGAGCCATTAATTTGGGCGATTTATACATTGACCACTATTGATTGAATAAATTGTTCTGTGCCGTAATAGAAGCGGATCAATATTAGGTTCTTTTATTCTTTCGTTCTTAATTTATTCTTGGCCTATTGTGGTACCGTAATAGAATCCACAATATTAAAAAGAGTATTTAGGATTGTAATCCGGCCACCTAACCGTGTCGATCCTAGCTAAAGTGAATGAACCCTAGAAGTTGAGTTAATGTTTTATAAGTAAATTTTGCATAGAATGATGGTGAAGTGAAATCCAATCTACGAATCTCTGCTCATAATTTGTTTTCTCGTTATTCAGTTTTAGTTATTTATTTTATGCTCTTTAGTTTCAAATCAAAATTATAAACCTTTGTTACTAAATTCACTGCGTTCATCCTATTTGTTTACCAACGAGTCTCTGTGGATTCGACCCCTGCATTTGCATACTGCTACACCGGTAGTGAGTACACTTGCTCGGTATTTTTATTACAAGAGGGAGTTTTCCTCCATCAGCGACATAATAAGTCCAACATCAGACATCAGCAAGCTGCAAATCTGGTCTATACCAGGGCACGCCCCGACTTGTCCCAAGCTGCAAACAACTAGACATCCTGCAAATATCATGGGGGAGGGAATTTCATTCAAAGCAACATACACATTTACCACTCTCATATACAAACCCAAAGTCATATAAACCCTTTGCAAATCAGTCAAAAGCCATTCATTCCCATTCATCTCTATCCTTCCCAAAATATAGACTCGCACAAGCAAGCTAAATAACTAATAGTGTACTAGGTGCAAATTAAAAAAAAAAAAAAAAAAAGAAAAGAAAAGAGAGTGTTTGTTTTCTTTCCCCAAAACAGGGTACAACAACCAAAAGAGGATCACAAATCAGTCCGAGGGCTACTCCGAACCATCGTCTCCAGAAATATAAGTATCATCATCGGTAGAACTACTATCATCATCTTCAGCCTCCTCGTTGTCTTCTCCATCAGCATCACCCTCCTCAGGATCCGGGCCAGCAGCAGTCTCGTGATAAACAATGGGATCATCTCGGAAGAGTTCATGCATAACATGAATGGGGAAAGTCTCAAGCTCATGAGGATCTCGGGAAGAATCACTATCAGAGCTAGGAGGATTAGGAGGAGGACGAACAGTTTTGGTCCTGGGCCAATGCGTATCCTCGGCAGACAAATCAGTGCGAGTCCTATTCCTACCAGGCAAGCTAAGTGTGGAATCACTGTCATCAGAACTACTAGAACTCTGAGCCGCAAGCTTCTCTCTCAAATATTGATTGCTCCTCATCAACTGATCAACCATGTCCATAGCCCCGGTATAGTGACGAGCAAAACCCCAGTAGATGTCAGCTGATACCTGATACAAGCAAGTGGAAAAGAATCAGAAAACAGATCAGAACAAAGGAATTAAAAGATGTTCACAGTTTAAAGCCATTTACAGATTGAGCGCCCTCCGGAAGATGAAAGTATGGAAAAACCCTGCTAGTATCAAGAGTGGCCCGCCTCATGACATCCCCATCCTGAAAATCAAAGAAAGGAGGTGGTAGAGGAGCATCTGTAACATGTCCATCAGAAGGTCTCGCATCCTGAGTATCAGGTCTCGAAGAAACCTGCGGTGACCTCAGCCTCGTAGCCACATAAGTGTCATAATCCCCATCATCATCCGTATAATTGAAGGCAGGCTCTCCTTGGATCAAAGCGGCTACATTCCTAATTTCCGAGGAAACCACATCTCAGCAGGAGGATCATATGGAACTCTGGCCATGCTACCGGGACCGTGTTGCCTACAAACCCGCTCACCCAAATACAATGCATCCCCAGACAAACCTACCAACAATTTGCGACACTCAGTAAGATGAAGGGCATGCTCCAGGTGGACCCCAGCATATCGATCAGCCCAAGGAAATAAAGTTAAACCCCCAGGAACTCCCCGTAAGCAAACCATGGTATCAGCCTGAGAAGCAGTCATCCGTCCTTTAGTATCAGCTGTCCGAATCTTCTGCCTTGCATCCTTCACCCAACGCTTCATAGCAGGAAATGAGGTAACCGGATAAGCCTCCCCTACCCGCCAGGAATAACAAACAATGATCTCATAAGCCCAAACCTGAAAAGAAAAGACAGAGCAGGGGCAGTTAAAAAGAAGAGGGATGGAAGAAGCGATATTAAAAAATGAGAACCAAATCAAGAGATACCTCAAAAGCAAAGTGGCAGCAGTTGAAGGATTTAGCCTTCCCCTGACTGATATCATCTAAAGCCAGATATAACTCAGCCAAACCTACCTCTCCCCAAGACAGCGATCCAACGGTAGCCCAATCCCTCAGAAGCTCTAACAAAGAAAGCAAAGCCGTGGACGTGGCATTGATAAACAACATATCCGAGAAGCCAACCCAAACAAATGCCCTAGCCAACCTCTCAGCCCTCAACCGGTCCTCATCAGTATCTGCCATCTCAGCTGGAAAACCAGTACTTTGCTCAACCATCTGGCTATGGAGATCCCCCAACTCATAACCATTCCCCTTCTTGTCCTGGGGAACGAAGCCGATCAGCTCCATGAAGTAAGCCTCAGTGGGGGGCTGCGGGTCAGCAATCAGAACAGGTTCCTCCAGATACAAGGGCTCATCAGTAAAAGGCAGACCAGTAATAACAGCAAAATCATACGGCGTGACGGTCGCCTCGCCCCAAGAGAAATGAAAAGAGTGAGTAGTCTCCCACCAGAATTCTCTGAAAGCCTTTACCAACCCAATACTCCTCTGTGTGCCTCCAACAACCTTAGCCATCTCAAAGAACTGCCCCAACCCAGCAGCATATACCAAGCCTTTCGGCGAGTGAATAAACTCCTGACTACCGGGTAGCAAATCCCACAATCGGCCAACGACCTCTGGAGAGCCCCGGGTACGTAAATCCTACAGGTAAACACAGCGCAGGTATGAATATCCCAAATTTACTTGTCGAATCAATTGCATGTTTCAATTCCAAGCAAAACTAAGGTTTGAATATTTTAAGCATACATTTACAATTGATAAGAAAACTCAGAGCATGCAATAATTTTGAGCCCAAACAGAGAAAGCAAAATCAGTCATTTTCCGAAAAAAAAAAAATATAACTTTTCTCATCGCATCAAAAAGCAAGGGTTACAGAGTTTACCTTCATTTTATTCCCCGGTGCCGAAGTATGTTCTTTCAGATGAGGGTAGAAGTCTCCCCTAACAGTTTGAGGGACAAAAGGCCTTTGATTCCTCAAGGCATTCTTTCGCCGTGCGGCTAACTGAGCTTGAGTCGGAGCATTTTTGGTGGGTCGGCGCCTAGGGGGCATTTTGATGAATCAAGACGAAATCGAAGCCCTAGAATCGGTCGGCGGTGATTGAAGGCGAGCAAAATGGTGTTCCTCTCTCGTCGGACCGTCCACCTCCCTCTAACAATGTATTTCAAAATAAGGGCTTGTTCACCCTTTTAAAAGGCGATCAATGACCTTAAATGGTCGTGCGATACAACGTTCCTCCAAAGCCAAAATTCCAAAAATGCCCCTGTACTCGATGATTTACCAATTTTGACCCCGTATGGCATATGTTGTTTTACCCCGGGTACAAGAATCGATTGAGTCCCAGCTGGCCCTCAGACTAAAGCTGGAGCGAAGAAAGAAAAAGCAAAAGAGGCATATGTATCCGTGATGACCCAAGAAGAGCTCAACAAAACAAACGGCCCCACGAAAAGAAACCAATTCCCGGAAGACGAATCCCGGTTTAACGAACAAATTTCCGAAACCCAGTAGCCTCGAGGCACAGGAAAGAAGCAGAGTCCCCCCAGCTCTCCAAGGAAAGCTAAGGACACAAAAGAAAAGCGGCAATCAAGCAAAGGCCATCCAACAGCAAAACCAATAACAGAGAAGAAAGGATTAGCATAAGACCCCCTGGCAGCTACATTCATCAACAAAGCAAAAGAGGTGGTATGAGTCCCTTTGGCATCCACAAAGAGCAAGAAGAGCGTAAAAGAAGTAGCATGAGTCCCCAGCGGCTACATTTTATCCTCGCGAGCGTAAGTAGTGTGAGTCCCTTGGCAACTACCCTGCACCGACATAATGGTATGAGTCCCTTTGGCATCCACAAGACAGAAGAAAAGCAGAAATAGCGTGAGTCCCCTGGCAGCTACACTTATCAACGACAGAGAACAAAACAGAAGAAGTAGCGTGAGACCCCCGGCAGCTACATTTATCCCCAACAGAGCAGAAAAGAGATAGCGTGAGACCCCCGGCAGCTATACTCATCCCCAGCAAAGAAGAAGAAAAGTGGTATGAGTCCCTCGGCATCCACGAAGAGAAGCAGTGAGTGTGAGACCCTCCCGGCAACTACCACTGCAAGAAAGAGAAGTGGTATGAGTCCCTCGGCATCCACGAAGAGAAGCAGCGATAGTGTGAGACCCTCCGGCAACTACCCTGCAAGAAAGAGAAGTGGTATGAGTCCCTCCCAGCATCCACGAAGAGAAGCAGACAGATAGTGTGAGACCCTCCAGGCAACTACCCCGCAAGAAAGAGAAGTGGTATGAGTCCCTCGGCATCCACGAAGAGAAGCGGCCAGAGTGTGAGACCCTCCCGCAACTACCCCGCAAGAAAGAGAAGTGGTATGAGTCCCTCAGGCATCCACGAAGAGAAGCGGCGATAGTGTGAGACCCTCCGACAACTACCCCGCAAGAAAGAGAAGTGGTATGAGTCCCTCCGCATCCACGAAGAGAAGCGATAGTGTGAGACCCTCAGACAACTACCTGCAAGAAAGAGAAGTGGTATGAGTCCCTCCCACGAAGAAGAAGCAGTGTGAGACCCTCCCAACTACCCCTGCAAAGAGAGAAGTGGTATGAGACCCCGGCATCCACAAGACCCGTTGCGGCATGAGACCCTCCCGGCGGTTACAACTCGTCAACAAAGCGATAGCATGAGACCCTCCGAAACACTACTCGCAAAGTACTGTTGCGGCATTTGAGACCCTCCCGCGGCTACAACTGGTGAGAAAGGAAGCAACTACCGATCCACAGAAACAACGGGTAAGCAGCGGTATGAAGATACGTCTCTACCCCTTTCTGGCTTATGAATTTAATCTTGGTATTTCCGAACTACGATTTGGCTTGATTCCCTTGTTCAAGGGATACGTAGGAATCCTTTCTCAGAAAGGTCCAGCCATAATTTCCCCCTTTTCACCCCTCTAGCCCGTTACCTTATCCCTGGACGCTCATTGGGATTGGGTCTTATTTTATCGACAACCCCACTTTTTTCCAAAAGTGACGTTGCCGAGGGGCTCTGTAAGTACGCCAATCCAAATTCGCAACCTTTCCAGATACATTTTAATGTGATAAAATTGCATTTAAGGGCGTTTTGGTAAATTCCCGGTCCGTTCCGAGACTTTCGGGAACTTTTTATAAGTTTCCCGCGAAGAAAGTATTTTTTAGTATTTTTCCCGGATAAAAGGACCTAAAAGGAATAAACTGCTTTGGGCTTTTAAAGAATTAACCCGAAATGTTCTAGAAGCAGGTTTTGGCGCCAGAAACGGTTACGAACGTGGCCCGTCGTGCGACAGCTTGAGGCATGGAAATTGGGAGCAGGAGGTCGTGCGACCAAATCTACGTATAAAATGCCAATTGCGTTCATTTGTAAAGGGAGCTCTCACAATTCACACACAACACACAGTTCCTCAGATTCACTTTCTCTCTCTTCTCTCTCTCTCTCTATCCGCAGATACACAAGGCCTCTCCCTGCGTCGTCTTCAACACCAATCCAAGCTCTCCTTCATCTCCGACCTAACCAAGCCTCCTCCCTCTCCGGCCAATACCAATACCAATCCTCCCTCACCTCAAAACCAATCGGCAATCTCACCAACTCCCCAATTGCAATCGCCAAACAGACAACCTCCATTGCCGGCCAAGCTTCCCCAATCTCAGTCCAACTTCACCTAGCTCCGGCCAAACCTTCTCCCAATTCCCCCTCAACCAAAACCAATACCGACCTCCCCTGTCCAGAACACCACCGGCGACCATCTCCCCTGCGCCAAACACGTTCACCCGCAACCTTCAACACCGAGCGCTCCAACTCCAATCAACCACTTCCTCGCTCACTTCTCTCCCTTCTAAACCGGTGACCTCATCCCAATCAACCGGCGACCTCAACACCGTTAAAACCTCCCTCTCTAGCCGAACCCAAAACCACAACCAATCTCCTTCTCCCTTCCCCTGCTGCGAAGTCCGTTCCAAGCCAATTCAACGCACTACTGGGAATTGCGAAGCAACTCCGATCTGATTGTTGAGTTTGTTCCGTGCCGAAGCTGAATAGAAGAATTCGATACCTAACTTGGTATCGAATTTGTGGACTACGAGGGTAACGATTTCCTCATTTTTATCTTATTTACTGTCTATTTGTTTCATTGCAATTGTTATTCCCCGGACTTGATAATTAGACTCTATCTGTCCCCCAATTATCAAGTCCCAACTGCCGATCTCTCTGTTTAATTGCTTTGCTTGGTATTGTTGATGTTCATAATGTGATTGTGTGGGATTTGTTGTTTATTGGCCAAGGGAGTATGGATCTCCCTATATCCACATCCCCTTGGTCAATCCATTGTGAATTCATTGTTTCTGAACTGTTTGGATATTGTGTTGGGATTTGTTTGGTTGTTGTTGGATCTGTGTTCAAATTGTGAAGTACCTGCAGATGGTAAGGTTATGTCACGCGACACTTCGGGTCTTATCCGTCCTGTGTAGCGCGACATAACTAAGCCTATGCAGAGACTTCTATTTCAGTTGTAATCCGTTTCCTTGGGTTTGCTTACTGTTGATTTTGTTCATTTTAGATTGTTGTGTGGTGTCCTGTTCATTTAATGTAGCTGTAGTATGGATTTTGTACAACCTCTGCAGATTGCTTTGTTGTGTCACGCGACACATTTGATCCCTCAGATCCTGTGTCACGCGACACAATGAGTCCTCTGCAGTAGGTTCAATTTCAGTTGTAAGTATTGTTCCTCTTAGTTGTAAAGTGGGATGTGGCCTCCCAGAGTCAATGGCCTACAAAGTTGTATTCCCCTTTGTTGAGTAATAAAACAAAGCACTTTCATGCATTTTTATACATATCTTGTTACACACATGTTGCACACACTTTTGGATGAATGAATGTTGAACATTGAAAGACTCGTCTACGGACGAGGCGTGTTGGGTGAACTCTCGGGTCTTCCCAACAC
Organism: Adenophora triphylla var. japonica; assembly: GCA_022495995.1. Classification (NCBI taxonomy): domain Eukaryota; kingdom Viridiplantae; phylum Streptophyta; class Magnoliopsida; order Asterales; family Campanulaceae; genus Adenophora; species Adenophora triphylla. The sequence continues at coordinate 228,670 of JAFEMH010001277.1, forward strand.
GTAACTTGACCCCCGAACCCATTTTCTCTCTAAAAAAAGGTTTTCAATGTTTCCTCTTAAAAACGGCGTGGCGACTCCTTTTATCATTTATTTTCGGCGAGCGTTCATTCAATGGGTAATCCGAATATGCACTTTGTTTGGAAAAAGAATTGGCATTTTCGCCAAAAATTTTTTTATTTCGAAAATTGCAATGAAAATTTCGAAAATTATGTTCTTGGTTTGAACCTTGATTTTGATGATTGTAATGAATATATGGGTAATCCGAATATGCACTTTGTTTGGAAAAAGAATTGGCATTTTCTCCATTTTTTTTTGAAAATTGAAAATTCGAAATTGAAATTGAGATTTGCATGTATGCATTGTGTTTGAAAAGAATGGGCATTTTGCCAATTTTTTTTCTTCGAAATATGAGACGGTGATGAAAACTTGCCCGAATCCGGGACGGATTTTTTTGTTGCAATGTAGAATTCTCGCAATGTCGATATGACATGAATATATGCATGCTCTTTTTTTTTTGTGAAAACATGATTTCTTGTGAAAAATTGGACGGATTTTTGCTTTCGTTGATTGTATGAATGACTTGTGAAAAACTGTTTATTTGTGCTATTTCATGAAAAATGGGACGGAGTTTTTACTTCCGTCGACTCGATGTATGAATGAATGAATGGTGATTGTTTGAAAACTCTTTTCCTTTGTGCAAGAAAAATGGGGCTAGGTTTATTGTATCTTTGTTATCTTTGCCGAATTTTCTTCAAAATTTTATGATGCATGTGTATGCTCTCTCTTTTTTTGAATGCAAAATTTTGACACTTTTGACATTTTTGTTTCCCTCTCTTTTTTATTGCGGGGTGGAAACAATTTCGTGACTGGGCGGTGAACAAGATGAAGACTCGAGGATCGGTGGAGTCTTATTGGTTTATGGGACCGGCTTCCGGATATGGGCAGAGGAGCGATGATGAGTCCTAGACAGATCATCATTGAGGCGGCTTGTACGAGTTCATCGAGTGCTTGAGGGGTTGGTCAAGTTTCCCAAGAGTAAGGGCACGATTTTCGCTTTGGCACAAGCTGGTGGGACGTGACCCAGACATTCCACTTCTTCTGTGGCGAGGCGATCTGGTTACGCCTTCCGACTACGCCTGCGATCACGGGTCTGTCCTTTAATGGGACGCGGCATTGAGTGGCGGGATGGTTACAGCGACTTGGACCTCGCAGCCCTTCTGGGATTTTCCCTATTCCCAAAAAGGGGATGGGTATGGAGTATCGTGGTCGAGGGAAAGATTGTGGAGAGCATTGGGAGCTATGAGGCCGAGGACGAGAGGATAGGCGCCGAGCGATTGCCGTGGCTTTTCTATGGTTTGCTTTTCGAGCACCCTTTTTGGACACGCCGAGGGGACGGCTGTTTTTGCTTTCTTTGCGGTCCTTGGAGGATGTGAGGATGGCGGAGAGATCTCTTGGGGAGAGGCGGGGCGCGAGCTCTATTTCGCTCTAGATCGGTATAGCGGAAGGCCGTCAGTTCCTTGACATGCTTCGAGTTCCCTCTGGAGGTATAAGCTTTCCTTTTGCATTCCCTCTTTTCTTTAAGCACGTATCTTTTTTCGCACTTAATTGATGTGATCTTTACCTTTCGCAGGTTTGGGCGTTGGAGTTCTTTTACGTCACGCTGTGGCGACAGTCGGTGAAGTATATCGGGGCGTATCCGGCCATGCGTTCCTGGTCCAAGTATGCCCGGGAGAAGAAAGGTTCCAGAGGGCGCACGACCCTCAGATATAGGGACTGCCTGCCTTTGACGGGCCGAGACGGATGAGGATGATATTCTATCCACAGGATCGTTTCGATGTGGCGCGGGCGAGGGCGCCGAGATATGGACCGTGCGGCGGAGGATTTTGAGGGGCTTGACTTGCGACGTGTATTATCCGGGAGAGAGTGACGCGCCAACATGGCGTGGGTTCGCCTTTGATGACACCGGTGGAGCCTCCCGCCGACATGATGCATCCGAGTGAGAGATCGGAGACCTGGGGTGATTACCGAGGCGGCCAGCACTTCTCGGCATTTGTGGCGATTGAGCAGTATCCGGTATTTGTCTTGAGGAGGTTGAGGATGCCCCAGGTTCTTGATAGAGAGGGATTAGGGATCCCGCGGTACCCTCGGACGGACTTTTCATATGTCCAGGATGGGGTTAGATTGAGGGTGCAGATCCCCCAGCCTGAGCGGCTTCCACGAGCTTTCCGGCCTCGTCCGGGTATGAAGGTATGGCTTCTCCTTCTTCTTTTTTTTTTGTCTTCTCCATTCTCGCTTCATCATTTTTCGCATCACTTTTTTTTGACGACTTTCTTTCCGTGCAGTTTCCGGAGGTGGTCGTGGAGAAGCTGATGAAACAGGTGATCGGGGCTAAGAGATTCATTAGGAAGATGGTTGCTTGTGGAGCCCCTCAGGCTAGAGCGAGGCGAGCACAGCCGACGCCTGTCAGGCGGGAGGCTTCCCCTATTCCTTCAGAGACTTCCTCCGAGACTCCTCTTTCTCCTCTCCTTGATCCCCGCGTGGTACTACCTTCGGATCACGTCATTCTCGAGGATTCGTACGGGCAGGGACACGTCTGGCATCACGGTGGGTCTTCTTTACACGTCCAGGAGTCCGACGCATTCACCTTCGGATATGACTTCTTTGCAGATCTTGGCTTGCCCTATCAGAGCGTGCCGGTTGGTCCTGACGAGCCTTCCTCCGGAGACGAGGATGATGATTCTGAGCCTGAGATCTTCACGGCTACTGAGGAAGCGGGCCCGAGCCGCAAGAGGATCGGGGAAGGCGCCGCCACCGAGGACTCGATTGACCGATTTACGAGATTGATTATCTGAGATTGTGATTGTACCTATTCAGACAGATACATCTTATTTCCATGCATATTTTTTTTTTGCTTTTCTCTTTCTTTTTTTTTTTGGAATGTAATAATCTAGGATTATTGTTATATTATTTTTTTTTTTTTAATGCAATGCTGTATGAATGCAATGTTGCATGAGCCTCGGTTTTTTGGCAAGGGTGTAGATGTTTGGTGTATGGACTGGTTTGGACAGGCTTTGGCTGGGACAAAATATTCCTTTGTGGTGCGGCAGTTTAAACTGCAGCAAAAATTTTTTTTTTTGGTAACAATCCTATCCGCGCGGATGGGGATGACATCTGTTAGGGTTCATTTATTCTGGTGGTTGGATCTGGTTTGGGGCATAAATGTCACCTGAAACTTCATCTTCTTCAGTTCAAACTGGAATTTCGGGAGAGAGAAGAAAGAAGCCATGGAAAATCTTAGAAGAACTCCATCAAAATTGTCCCAAGAATCCCAAATGTCATTTTTCAACAAGTTTAAAGAGTGGTCTCGGGAGATTATGCATGAGAGGAGGTCATTTTTCGAAGAAAGGTACAAGGTGAAGTGCTTATGGTCCCTCAAAGAATTGGTTCCGGACTACGACCTCTTGAGAGCTTCTTCATCATTTTGGGATACTAGAAGGCATGTCTTTTGCCTTTCTTACAATGAGGTTGTTCCGACCGTCGAAGAATTTCGGGCTTTGCTTGGTGGTCCTGAGGTGGAGGAGATTGCAATTCCTTTGCCCGGAGGAGCCTCTTTCGTTGATAGGTTGTACAACCTCCTTCATCTTTCCCCGGAGGAAGCACAAGGTATGATCCGCGGTCCTGATCATTTTGATATTTCTGGTCTTCCTGATAGATTTAGGGGCTTAGGCTTGCTTGACGATGCCTATTGGGATGCCTTTGCACTTTGCATGTTCGGGACCTTGTTCATGGTTTATTCGTTTGGGATCTGTCACCGGGCTCGCTAGATGTAGTCGTTCACTGTCGCTTGGGCGAGAGACGTTGTACCTTTGATCTGGGGAGACTTTTCATGCTCTCGACGGGTTGGCTACGGGAGACGGTATATGCACGGGCGGCCCGTTCCTCTTGACTCGTGGGCGATGGAATGCACAGGGGTTCTTCGGGAAACATCGGATATGATCAAGCCTTGGACATTTGCCAGGAGAGGGGTTGCTGTAGATTTTGATGATCAGGGCTCGTGGGAGCGTTGGATGGCTGGTCGTCAGACTGAAGATATCAGATGGTCGGTACCTTATTGGCGGGTGGAGACTCGGAGGGTGCTTCAGGACGGATCTCCCGTGGTTATGGTTCCGGGGCTTTCTCAGTCCAGCTTCTACATTCCGGCTTTGGTTCTGAGACAGTTTGGTTTGGAGCAGGTTCCTTTGGAGGACTTTGATGATATAGCCACCAGGGTGGTGGCTTCCGCTTCTATGGATGATCCTTCGGTGTTTTCCTTTCTTTTCCGAGTATGGAGGTATGACGTCTTTCCTTCTCGGGTTATCCTCAGACGTCAGAGACCGGTGTTTCTGACCACTTGGTACTTGGATTGGTACGAGAGGCATTTGGGAGAGACTCAGATGGCTATTTTGAGACGGCGTGAGGCCATTGTGGGTGCGGAAGACCTGACAGTTTCGGAGAGGAGGAGGACCGAGGCGAGGGCCAACCCTCATGACCGGAGCGGAGATATTGTGACCGACTATGAGGCTTATGTCAAGAGACAGGAGAGGAGGACTCCTATGCTACCAGCTAGGCTGCAGGAGATGAGAGATGATGCTAGGGCCACTAAGGCCCGGACAGAGGCTGGTTTGATAGATCCTGTTCCTATACCAGAGCTTGATAGGAGGAAGACCGACATTTTTCATGTTCAGAAGAAGAAGACTCGAAGGGGGAAGAAGAGGGGAGATGCCAGTACGAGCGGCTTGGAGTGACCTTGAGGTTTCCGAGTATCCCTTTCTTGTCGTAGCAGACACATTAGTTTGGTTATGTATCTTAGTTTCTTTTAGCAGGTTGCCAGTTGTAGGAATGAACCGGGCTTAGACTCATCAAAAAGCTTTTAACTGTAATGAATATGTGAATTGCTTTAGAGTTTTTCGAGACGCTTTCATGGTCTGATCAGTGTATTGATGTCAGAGTATGACTTTTATTTGTGTTTTAGACCGAACCGTTTCCGGCTGCCTACGTTCCCTTCGGACAAAAGGGCTCAGGTCTCCGTAGTTCGACCCGGTTTTTCTTTTTGTTTTGTTTTTTTTTTGTTTTTTTTGTTGTTGTTTTTTTTTGTTTTTTTTTTGTTTTTTTGTTTTTTTTTTTCTGGTGCAACCCTGTTTTTTACCTAGGCCGCCCTTTTCGGGTTTTCAACCTAGTTGGGTATTACTCTTTTGGCACTCCTTCTTTTTTTTTTGACTCAGTGTTTTTACGCGTAGTATCTGCGCAGCTTGTCACCATTCACTGGGTGTACAAAGGGATTTCCGTCGAGGTCTGCAAGTTGCATGGCTCCTCCGGAGAAGATCTTCTCGGACAACATATGGCCCGACCTGCAGTGCTCCCATTTGCCAAGCGGGTTGATACGGACTGGGGGCTTCTCTTTCAAAACGAGATCACCTTCTCGGATCTCCCGGTGCTTTACTTTCTTGTCGAAGGCTCTGGCCATTCTCCCTTGGTAAACTCGGATATGTTCCATTGCTTTCAATCGGCGCTCATCTAGTAGGGCCAATTCATCATGGCGACTTTAGAGCCATTCGACCTCGTTGATCCGGCTCTCCAACAAAGACACGGAGTGAGGGGATTTCTAGCTCGATTGGGAGTACGGCTTCCATTCCGTAGGTGAGGGCAAACGGTGTTTCCCGGTTGCCGTTCGACGGATGTTCTGTAGCCCCGCAGTGCCAGTGTAACTTTTCGGGCCAATCTCGACCTTGGACACCATTTTCCTGATGATGTTTTCCAGAGTCTTGTTTGCCGCTTCGACGGCTCCGTTGGTTTGGGGCCCGTAGGGAGATGACTTGTGACGAGTTATTCTCAATTCCGCCAACAAACTGTCGCATTCCCTTCGAAGTGGGATCCATTATCTCGAGATGATTTCTACTGCAACCCGTATCCGCATATGATGTTTTCTTTGATGAAGAGGGCTACTTTCCTTGAGTTGAGGATTTTGTAGGGCATCCTTTCTAGTTTCCTGGAGAAACTACCAATCTGCGTCTCTTTAGGCTCTTCCGCGGTTCCTGATTCACACTCGTCAAAATCTCTTCGGCGCTTGGGCTCGATTTTCCTCTTTCCGAACAACCCGCTTAAAGATTTCTCTCGATATATTGTTCATTTAATGTGTCTCGCTTCTTCATCTAGTGAATCGTTATTAACTGCTTTTTAGATTATTAGTTAATTCATCATTAGTTAAAGTGGCAATCAAGGGATACTCGTAAAGGTTCGTCATTTCATTGAGAATAAGAGGGAATACAAGATTGCTACAATTTCGTGGTCTTCAGCGTGAGGCCATCTGACGACTCTAAGACTCAAACTCAACAATGAGAGACTCCGGAGGACTTTACAAAGGTTGACACAAAGGGACTGGGACCAATCCAAGCTTGGTGATCATTTCTTCTTTCGTCGCGTGACGGGCCCGAGAGAGTTTCCCAATTCTTTAATGGTATCGCTGCCTGGCCTCATACGACTCGGGGCCTATCTTGTTTCTCGTTCTCCTTCCTCGATCATCGCTACCATTTCTTTGACCGAGCCGAAATCAATCAGTGTCCGGCACTGGATCTCTTCCCCGAATAATCGTTGCATAATCTGACCATCCCAATCATCTTAAAAGACTTCGTGGCTTTGGCTTTCGGCACGGCCAATTCAAACTCGTGTTTCGGACCTTCCCGGGCAAGAGGAATTGTGGTTGTGAGCTTCTCGAACCTGCTCCACTAGGCTTGGCACGCCTTTGAAAGTGTACTCACTCTTCATGGTAGTGGTAGCCCCGGTATCTTGGGTAGGTCCAGAACATTCTACTGACCGGGTTAGCTTTGGCTCCCCGAACTTGTTGAGGCTATCCTCGTAGCTTCGCCACCCTTCGTCAGAGTGGCTCGTGATGTTACCCTGGCCAGTGTGGACCCTTTACGAAGTAGTCACCAAATTAGGACCGAAAGGGAGAGATTTAGGGTCAGCTGACCGGACCCTTCCCGTGTAGCTTCCTTTTCCTGGCAATTCTTTCCTTTCATGCAGTGTCCACCGAGGAGGCCTCATATCCCTGTGCCGCATGGCGAAGTTTTTCTCGTCCTTTCACTCGACGAGTTTGTGAGTTCCTTGTTGGTGCTTCCCTGCACCGAGGCCGTAGATAGCTCATCTTTCTCATCATTTTCAAGACCTGGGGATTTTATCCCGGTGATCACGATCTATGTTGCAAACTTGGGCCTGAGGCTCGACCGTGAAGCCCGTTAGTATGAGGCCTTCCTCGTCATGTTTGATTTCCGTAATAGGTATTCCACCGTATCCGTGCCCTCCAAGGTGACTAAATCCCCATAAATGGTTGTCGTCCCCATTCGAGATGAATTTCACACACCGGTGGAGGCTTGAGGCGACCCCCTTGACCCGATGCACCAAGGTCTTCCCAATAAGGCATTAAAAGTGATCGGATGTCAATAACCCGGAATTCCACAGTATCAATTTATGTCCAAACCAGAGGTCCAAGGTAGCAACTCCAAGGACTCGCCGGGATGTCGAGTCGTAAGCTTGACCGTGAGGGAGGAAGGTTTTAAGTCCGTGGACTTGATGTCAAGTGTGCTTATGATCTTTGCCGAAGAATGTTCATTCCTGACCCATTATCAACCAGACCCGAGGAAGGCGTCGTTCATCCAATTGGATCATGATGAAGAGAGGCTCGTTATGATCGCCCCAAATTGAGGGAGGTCGAGATCTCGTGAAAGTGATTATGTTCCCGTAGTGGATGTTTCCAATCACCGTACCACATCATCGGGAGTAGCATCAATAGGGACCAAGGCGCGGGCTGCTTTCTTCCGCCTTTTAGCTTGTGGGGATAGGATGAGGTGAGCAGGACCATGAGAGATGTTGGCCTCGTGTTTGCTTCAACCGGGTGAGCACGGATCCTTCTTTCCGGGTTAGGAGCTTCTGCCGTCTTAGCATAGGGGCGGCGGTTCTCCTCGTGTACTTGATTCGTGGCCTTCTTATCTCGCCTTGGGATTCCTCGAAGATTTGCCCTGACGGGTCAACAGTTAACTTCCTCATCGCTGCTTCTTGAATAGATTTCTTCAACGCCGCTAAGGTCAATCTGGGAGCCTTTTGGCTATCGGCCACCGACCCGACGGAGTCTAGCAACGGTGAGGGGCCGAGCCGCATCGGCTCCTTCCCCGGGCGGCCCTTATAACCGCTTCCCAAGTCACGTGCTGAAGTCCGGGGTTGTGTTGTTGCCCCTCGGATGGCCCACAGAGCTAGGGCGTCCTCCGATTCGCTCCCATAGTTTGCCTTTCTCACGCTTATCATACAACAAGAGTCGCTATTGTCAGGGGCTCTGGCGGCTTTTCGATCTCATCCCCGATATAGTGCAACCATTCTCGGTTCCTTTCGTAATACTCGTAGCCGGAGATGATTATAGCACTCGCGTGGGAGGCGCATCCGGTATCATGCCGGTTTCCGTGACTTCTCTCGAGAGCCGACATACATTCGGGAAGGTGACCTCTTCGGGGTAACCCCGACAAGGAGTGTTACTTTGTTCCGGTGGATTTGATCTCGACCATGGTTATTTTCTCATTTGGGCGGACGGGAGTTAGTTTCCTCTCTCTATCGATCTTCGACTATCACTGATTGGATGCCCGAAAACCCTTTCCCCAAAGCATGGTAGGCGTGTTGAACTCTAAGACATCCACGTGCTCGCACCCGTGAAACTTCATGGCCTTCATATCCTCGGCTTCATATTCGTCTTCCTAAGTGTCTTCGGTCTTATGGCTATCACTCCATTTCATCATACATCTTCTTTCTTTCACCCTTGCAAGTAGGGCAGCCACAAGTAAAGGATAGGCAACGTTCCCCTCGTAGTTTGATGTAGCACTCGATAGATCCGGGTCCAAATAAGGAGCACCCGGTCCACTGTCGGGCGCCGGAGCAATTAGGAAGGCGTCATGTGGATCCATAGGTATGAAAGCCACCGGGGAGACGTTTAGATCAATAACCCTTTTCGTGATTACAGCATTCGTTGTGCTCAAGCGGCCGGTTGTGACCCTTACGGTTGTTATGCCATCCGTTCTCTGAAAGAAGAAAAAGATCCGATGACGTTTACGAATTCTTCATCTTCTCGGTCGCCGAAACCCTCCATTCTCGACTAGTGCTTCAATGAACCCTTTCCATTCACCACAAAGTTCTTATAAGGAACATTGTGTTCTAGGATTTTGATGTGTACGGATCCGGGCGCGGCTTTGTTGTCCCTCATCCTCTCAAGTATCCTGGACACCGACCGCATGTGCATCTTACGAGGTGCGCCTGGGGACCCATCCCCGTTGGTATTTGACTTGCATTTTCGGTTGGTTCTTCATCGTCGCTTGCTGACAACCAACCATTGTGCCTGGCTCCCATGGGCTCATTTCCGCATGATTGTTCCGCATTGATTCCCGGATCTGGGGCCTCGCTGACTCTTCGCTCTCGTCATCATCATCGTCGTCGCTGCCATCTAATCATCTTCCCATACTACCGGGATTTCGGCCGAGAGGGAACGCCGATCAAACCCGTTAGGGAATACGGGTGCGTGCAACCACGTAAATTGTCATATGCTCCCATTCTCTAAGTGATAGTTGCGACTCGCCTTCTCCTCCCGTAAATTGCGGGGAAGAGTGAGAGGTGGCACGTATTTGACTCCCTACAGGATATAGAAGGAATCCTCCTCCTCTGATTCTTCGCTGTTCTTGGGACCATATTCAGCCTCTCCCAAAGCCAATTTGCAAAAGTGTACTAGCTCCAGATGCTCCTCGGCCTCTTTGCTGATAAGCCCCAAGATGTGCGCCGCCTAAGCTTTCTTGTTCGATTCTTCTCGATTGTTCTAACCATCTTGTGTAAATGGTTTTCTCATGTTTTGACCTAACAAATGTAGCTTCTTCAAGATCGGTTTTCCCTTCATCCGAGAAATAGCAAGCCTCGTATTCCTGCAGGAAGGCTCTGACATGAGACCAAGGTGGGCTGATTCGTTCAATATCCTCAAGGCCGAGGGGGAATCCGAATTCGTGGATCCTCGACAAGGTCAGCCATGGGTATTTGGGGACCTTCATCGGCATCTTCCCGGGCATGCGAAGGTTCTCCGCATTCAATCATATTTACTCGATTATGGTTCCTCGCAGAGGATTTTTGATCGTATTAGGCCCTTCTGGGGCCTTCCAACTTTCCTTGCTTCTATCAATCCCCGGATTGCCTTTTTCAGAGTGAAGCAATTGTCGCCGATGTCCGTGAGCTTGATGAAAAGCACAATATTTTGAGGTATTCACGGGAGCATTCGGATTCCTAGGTTGGAAATTCTCCAAAGGCCGCAGCAAGCCTTCTTTCACCAGTCCCCTAAAGATGTCGTTCAGAGGCATTCCAAAGTTTTCGAGGTTCATGACCCATGGTCCGGGCTCTACTGGTTTTCTCGGGAGCAAAAGGAGTTGTGTTATTACATTCCTATCCCGCGTAATTAATCATCTCTTTGCCTTTAGCAGAGCAGGCGTGTTTGAAGGAGGAGCCCGATATCTCGTAAGCAGTGCAAGAATTCTATTGCCGATTGTAAGCCTTTTCAAATTTAGCCGCGGAGTTAACCATGGCCCGTAAGTCCGAGTACGGAAGTGACCGAGGGAGGCTCTCGATGTGGTTTCGTGCATGACCGGAAGATGTCCAGCTGCTCCTCTTCGTAAGGAGGGATTGCCATCTCACCGAAGTTTCGTATTCCACCGCTTGTAGAAGTCCCCAACATTCTCATCTGACGCCGCACCGTTGTTTGTAGGTCAACTCTATTTGTTTCCCATTCCAAGTTGGCCTTGTACTTTTCTCGTGAAGGCATTGGTAATCTGTCCCATGTAGCCCCGGCCTCGGGCTTTAAGCGGAAGAACCATTTTAAGGCACCGGATTTCAAAGATAGATCGAAATAGTCGCCCAATCACGATTGGTACACCCTTTCGCCTTCATTGCCAAGGTATACGTGTCCGTATGAGTTTTCGGCATGCAAAGGCCATCAAAGAGGTCCAGATTCGGCATAACAAATTTGTGAGGCAGGGAACGATGAAGTCCTGGTCCGTAGGCCTAAGGCGCATTTCTTAGCGGTCAATTCAAGAACCGCGCTTTCATTTCTTTATGCCGTTCCATGAACCAAAGCCGATGAGGGTCTTGTGGCGGAGCCATCAAGGCTCAAACTAGCGGGCCGAGCTAGAGAGAGGAGCTACCACCGGGCAGATCGGTGGAGGGAACGGCCGATCCCGGACGTAGGTGAAAACCTCGTCTTGGGCCGAGTTACCCCGGGGAGCATGAGTAGGAGCTTGGGCAAAGGGATAGAACCTCGCGGCCCGCTGTTGATTTTCAACCGCAAAGTAGGCGGAGGCAACCCGATGTAGCCGGATAGCTTGGATTTCCAGAGTGGGGCCCATAAGTAAGCTTAGGTGCGGGCCGCCGTCCCCGATCGTTGAATTGCATGGCCGGGCCGAGGCGATGGTGTATAACCCGGTACTGCGGTCCCGGTGATTCTCGATGAAACCGGGATGGAGGTTTGCAACCCATCGAACCCCGAGTGAGAAATGGGTTGGTGAAAGCGCGGAGGAGCAAACGAGCTAACATCATTCTAAGGAGGGGCTCGACGGCCGCTGAGGCATGCCGAACCGTTGCCGTGGTCCTCAACCGTTGCCGCGAAGGCCCGATTGATCGGTTCCAAACCGAGGCGGGATCCCACTAGCCGTGGCATTCCGAGATAACCCCAACCATGAGAAGACATTCCGTACCGGCTTTGTCCCCACCGAGGAACCGCGAACCGATTTCAGCCGTCTGGCCGCGTGGATCCAAGGGTCTCGGCCGGGGGGCCGGCCGACCCAAGATCGAGGAGCACGGGTTCTAGTGGTACCACAGAGGCGGGGCGGTGGCATCCTGAGTAATCGTGGCGATCGAGAGCGGGATTGGCATCCTCTTCCTCTTCCACTGAAGGTGCCATCGATTGAGGCCGGCGGCCAAACCATGGCTCTTAATAGCCTCCATAAGGCTATTCACCCGTGCTTCCTGCCGTAACCTCATCCTGTCTCGCTAACCGATTCCACCGCCGTTCGTCCGAGGGGTCCCGGAGGCGGAGCGACGTTGTCCCCATCATTACCTACCGATGCGTACATTCTCAAACCCGGAGTCTGAACAAACGGCGAAGCCGATGATGCGTCGACTCTTCCCAACTAATCAAACGGTGACCCTGTCCGAACCAACTCATGAGGAGCCGCGGGGAAAAGGCACGAGGGTTCGATGTCCGGGAATGAAGGAGGGTAGGTGTTTGGGGCTTGGGCTCATGCAACATGCAGCTTATTTGTTCTTGTTTACTTAAAACATGTTTTATTAACCTAATCGGTTGGAAAAGATTGCTCTTCTTTTTCGCAAACTACTCGGGATCCCGGATCGCCGGGTCCCGTCACTACGTCTATAAGCCCCTCGTATTCCACCCGTATTTCGACCTCCTGTGGTGGACTGCCCGGCGAGGGTCCTATAGGGCAAGCGGGTCCCACCGACCGAAAGAAAAACGATCCTAAAAGTCCGGGTAATCGAGTCTTAACGAGCATTCGATGTAAATTACGGACAAAGCCGACGTCAAAAGTCAAGATCATGTCCGAGGGCTCGACGAAAAGTCGGCATGATTTGACCGATGAATGTCCACAATTGATCTTGACTTGTCGTCAATTAGGCCGTAATTAGGCATGGAATAATCATTAATCCTTGATGACTCGGTGTCATGCCGGGAGTCGTGTATAATTTGTGCCGCCGAGCCGAAGTCAAGGCGCCGGCCAACATCTTGGTCAAAGTCTCGCGGCGGAAAACCGGCATGACTTCGACCGATTAGGGTCCCCGAAAGATATTGAGTCGGTGTGCCGACAAAGGCTTGAAAGGAAAGGTCTATACACGTACAGTGGCATGACACAGACCAAACTAAAAACCAACCGGGTCTCGGACAAAGTGTGTCACGGACAAGTGCATGGTCGACACGAGGCTCCATGGGATGTTTGGGTAGTCCTGTGCTTGCACCGAGAGGCGTAATAAGACCAAACGGGCCGCGACAAGGATTTCCCCGGGTTAGGGACGTAGTGTGCAGTGTACGGTCACGTGCGCGTAGTGTGCAAGCAGTCTATCTTCTTTTTCTGAGTAAAATAGAAATTTTTCATGTGTCTTAAAAAGTATGATGCATGATTTTTTTTTGAAAATTTTCTTTTTTTTTTTTTGAATTTTTTTTTTTTGAAATTCCTTTTTTTTTGAAATTCTTTTTTTTTGAATTTTTTTTTTTGAAAGTAAATGCACACATAAGCACATAATTCAAAATTCAAGGCAACGGGTCCGATAGTCAAAACTTTGACTTTTCCGAGGCGGCCAAAACAACACGAAAATGTGAAAAATCGACACACACCACAAATGATTTTAAATGCCGGGACGGAAGCTTGACCCTCAAAAGCTTTTTTTTTTTAAAACAATGATACCGGTACGTGGGATTGTTAAACCACAATTTATCCCCGACTCGTGTTAGGAGGCGATAACGGGAAGTTTAATGGTTTCCACCAATATACCAAATATCATTTTTTTTAAAAATAAAGCTTAGTAATCCCCAGCGGAGTCGCCACTGTGACGATGTTGAAATTTTCCAAACTCGCGGAAAATATTCGATTTCTCGTTTCTTTGAAAACCAAATAAAAATCGGAAAAACGGAGTCGCCACGCCATTTTTGTTTTAAGGGCCAAAACTTTGAAAAATGCCCGAAATAAGAGATTTGGGTTCGGAGGTCACGTTACACGCCGGGAAGAACGTTAGTGTTCACCCGGAATGCCTCGTAAAACGAGTCTTCCAAACATTCAAAATCATTTGTGTGTGTGTGTGTTACTTTGGCCAAAATAAATTGAAACTGAGAAAAGTAAAAATTGGGAATTCTTTATTAGACTTTGGACAGATCCCATGATTTTTGGTATGATTTTTGGGTTGAGATTTGGTACTCAAAAGATTTTTGGAAGTTGAAAACCATTTCTGCCAGAATGAAAAAGGCAGTGGACACTTGATTTTGAAATGGACTTTAGGGCTTGAAAACTCCAGAATCTGGGAAAAGTCCGAGAATGAAAAATGTTCAAAACACCTTAAATAAGGTTTCTGTAAAAGAAATTTTAATTTTGGAGATGATTTGAGGACCCAAAACCTTCTGGAAATCTCAGATATGAAATCTGGACTTTCAGAGACTGAGGAACTGACCTTTAAAAGAAAATTTGAAAAAAGGAGTTTTACTCACGCAAAAATAAAGTAAAAATATGTCTGGAAAGCTCTGGATGTTGGATACAAAAAGTGTTTTTTAGTCAACACCAAATTCCAAGTTTATCTGTGTCCAATAAATTAGACCATGGACAGAGATCTTAGAAAATTGCTACTGGACAGCAACTTTCTTAAGAAGAAAAACATGATTTTAAGTGGGGATTTTGCATCCATGCTTGTCCCCATTTTCCTAGGTTTTTATTAGTGATCACTTGACATTTTAGTGGTGAATCAACTATATCAAACCATCCTTGGGGTACATTAGGACTAAGCACTTCATTTGCTTGGAAAGGAGAATTTTATCCTTTGAAAATGAGATTTGATGTATGAAAATGATTTTTAGGGTTTTGAAAATGTGTTTTCTTTGCAAGTAAGTAAGAACACTTTGAAAATAATGTTTATCCTTGTAGAAGATCATCCATGGAGATGAAGAACTCCCATGGTGATCTTCTTGGATCTAAGGCAAGAAGATGAACAAACTACATTTTGGAGTTTGAAAATGCATGCATGAATGAAGGAGTTTAGGGTAAGGAGAAGGAGGGTTTACCAATCTTCTTTGTGTTTTGAGTTTTAGGCTTGAATGTAAGAGTGTTTGAGGCTTGAATATGAGAGTGTTTGAGTGAGTGTGATTTTGGGTGAATAGTTGAGAAAAATGTGACAATTCTAGAGAATTCTCACTGTTTTCTCTCTATTTTCGCCAAGGTGCAGTTGTGAAAAATGTTTTTTCTCCTTTTTTTTCTGAGACTGGAGGGCTCAATTTATAGCCCTCTGAAAATTGCAATACCATCCGCGCGGAGGGTTCCTGCAGCGTGCACTGTTCATTAATTGCAGCTGCAGGCTTTGGACACAAAGAATATTTTTCAAAAAAATCAAACTGGTTATGTTTTTCAACTTACCAGATTCGGGATTTTCTTAATTCTTTTGCTTTTTGAGATTCTTTTCTAGGTTTAACCTTAAATAACAATGCCCACTTTGCCCTTGCTTGGTTAGAAAAGTTAGGAATTGTTAGAAATGTTAGGAATGTTATAACTCTCGTTAATTTTCTAACGAGAATACTAACAACTCAAATTGGAGTACTTACACCATGGCATAGGCCTTGGCCTTAGCCTAGGCCTTGGTCTTGGATATATCCAGAAATACCATAAAAGTATATCCAGAAATTTTCAATATGATATCCAGAAACTATCAAAATGTATATCCAGAAACTATAAAATGTATATCCAGAAACTTACAAAAAAGTATAACCAGAAACTTTCAATATGAATATCCAGAAACTATCAATTCAATACCCAGATACTCTTAATTTGAATATCCAGAAACTCTTAAATTGAATATCCACTAAAGTACATTAATTACATCACTAAACCAGATTCCTAATTACATAATTACATTCATCTATGAATCTTGTACATTACTTTGTTCTTCTGTTCTTTTTGTTTTCTTCTCTTTTTCAAAAGTGTTTGCCTGAATCATTAACTTATGCTTATCTTTGTTCAATTGACTAAGCAAAAGTGTTGAAAGAATTTCAGCTCGTAGACGAATCCTTTGTTTATCCTACAAAGTAAAAAAAAAATTGTTAAAACATATATATACAAACTCATATAATATAAATATGAATAAAAAAAACTTTAATAGTACCTAACATAACTCAGGGCATGAGTACTTTGATCCTTGAAAATCATTTATCTCAGACATCACATAAACTCCACAATCATGGTTAACTTCATATTCTTTAAGAACCCAATCACATTCCATGCATTCAAAGTTATATGATTTTTTGCCTTCAAAATCATTATAACATCGATGACCAATCTTTTTCAAAAAAGCTTTCATAGGCACACACTGAAAAATTTTTAAGTATAAAATATTAAATAACCAATGAAAACAAAAATGAAAAATATAAAACTGCTTTCGTAAGTTTCAAAACATATACCAATGCTTTCGTAAGTTTCACAACTTCAGCTGCTTTTGCTTCATTCATTGAAAGGTTGTCAAAATAGTGAATGGATTTTGAAGCCATGTTGTACACATATAGTGTAAAGTGCCCACTTTTACTGCTTCCCTTAAAGTATGGGATAAAAAACTGCAAAAAAAATAAGTATATTCAGAAATATATTAGGTGACTATCCAGAAATTTCTTATTTGTCTTGGACATGGCTAAATTCATGGCATTGGCCATGGCATAGGCCTTGGCCTTGGCCTTGGCCTAGGCCTTGGTCATGGATATATCCAGAAATACCATAAAGTATATCCAGAAATTACTATGGCCATGGCATAGGCCTTGGCCTAGGCCTTGGTCATGGATATATCCAAAAATATCATAAAGTATATCCAAAAATATCATAAAGTATATCCAGAAATTACTTTGGCCATGGCATAGGCCTTGGCCTTAGCCTAGGCCTTGGTCATAGATATATCCAGAAATACCATAAAGTATATCCAGAAATTTTCAATATGATATCCAGAAATGTATTGACAAATGAAAATACATACCATATCTACTTCTTTCAGATCCATTAGATTCCCATCGACATTAACATCATTTTTCCAATACAAAAAAGTTTGAAGCATTTCTGGAGCACCAATACGAGCATTGCAAGAACGTTTCGCCCAAGTAGCCTGTTAATATAAATGATAACAATATCTTAAAGAAATTTCATGGATATATACCCTGCAATCGATATATACTTATAAGTTGTTGAAAAAAGTAAACTTACAGAATGGTCAACACCAAACATAAATCTCTTCATTACACCCTTTTTATGTTCCAGCTTGTTCAACAACATTGCCCAAGCATTCACAATTACACTCGTGATATCTCGTATCTTCTCTCATACTCAAAATATCGTCCGCTTCCAAATTCAATGAGATCATTAAACTCGAAAAAAATAATATTAGAATTTGAATACCATATTTAATTTCAACCGTAATAATATTGAAATAAAAACGGGATATTACTTTTTTGACTCGAAGAATCAATTTTGAGAAGCAATAATCAACCACTTCCATCTTTAGCTTTGGCATACCAATCATTACTTCCTTATTCTTCACCATAAATTCAGATGAAAGAATAATCTCACCATTAACAGGTTCCAAATGCACTTCATCTAACATCTTATCAAACTTCTCACCATTAACACCATGTTGAAAAATTTTACCAACCAAATTATCAATATCACCCAAAATTTGTGAAGAAAATTCTTCTTCCACGTCAACTTCCTTGATAACAGACATAGGCTCAATCATTGGTTGTTTAAACAGATGGGAATCAGTAACTTGATCCTCTGTATTAAGCCTAGCTATTTGATGCTCTGCAGATTGATCTTCAGTTGGTTGAGCAACATTGGTAACATCTTGATCCCCATAATGCTCATGCGGATATCTCGTCATCAAAATCCCGAAATTTGTCAACATTATCATCGACGCCGTACGCTCGCATTCTTGACTCTGTGATAAAATCCTAAATGTTGGCAATGGTCCAACCTTCCCTTTCTCCTTAAGCTCAACTTTTGAAGTTTTCAACTTATCAATAATATCATCAATATAATCAAAAACCTGACTTCCCCAAGGTTCACTATCACCAACCAAATCCTCCTCTTCAGCAGATCCTTTCTCAACATCATCATTATTAACTTTTTCTTTCCCCTTCTCAATTTTTGAAATCCTTGCAATGTGAGCATTGATAGCAACTTTAATATCATTGTGAAATATTTCCATTGACTCTTTAACAGAATCCAAAACTTTTGGAACATTTTCATTTGCAGGTATTTTTGTAGGATGACTTACATCCTCAACAAAAGGAGTAGCATCAATCAGCAATCCAATTTGTCCTTCTTCTAAATCATCCTCATAGCTCGTAATAGGATAAACATTATCCAAATAAAGTACTCCACCCCAACCAATTTTAGCTTCATTCCCAGCCCTGACAGAAATTTTCTCTTGAGTCCAATGTTGAATCAAAGGACGTGCAGTTGGTTCATGTTTACGCAAATATGGAAATCTATGAAAGTAAGCTATTAAAAGAATTGCCACACAACCACTACAACACCTCACTTTACTGCCAGAAGAAGCCTTAAACTTCCTAACACCATCAGATAACTTATTCAATACAAACTGGCACCAATCAAACTTTTTAATTTGAGTAACATCTTCAACCAATGCCAACAAAGAACAGTCAACAGCCTTTGTTACTACCGGTGCAAGAAAGAAACTGACAAAGAAACAAGACATAGAGGCGTTTAAACTCATCACCTCCATCAGGTAGTTCTTTGATGCGTTCACCAAGCAGACGGGCTGGAATACCATCTTTAACTTTCCCAAAAGTATTTTTGTATCGTGCGCTCAACTCTTTGTCAATGCCTATTGAACAATTTATCTTCTCTTTTTTTAAGTTCCTAGGAAGACAAAGAATATCAAAAACATCATTTGTTGTTATATAATACTTGTTATTTTTGATTCTCTGAATAAAGCTTCCCGAATCAAATCTTTCCACAAGATATTCCACAATTCCCCCTGTTGGCAATCTATTCAACTTAAGTTCTAATAGTCCACCAAAACCTATAGATTTAACATCTTCTTTCTGAGCAGGGGTTAAACCAAGATCAATAAGCCTTTCTGGGACACAACAATGTTCAAATGCCCGTTTCTTACCACTTTCAACCACATCCACTGTTGATTTCTTATTTGACTTCTTAACTTGACCTTCACTTAATTGATTATTCTTATGCTTCTTACTACCTTCACTTTTATTTAAATCTGCAGCTACAAAACATAAAAAAAAAAAAAACAAGAGGATATCCAGAAATAAATGAAATGAATATCCAGAATAATAAAGAAAGGATATCCAGAAATAAATTAAGTGAATATCCAGAAACATACAAATGAATATCCAGAAACTATCAAAATGCATATCCAGAAACTACATAAATGAATATCCAGAAACTACACAAATGAATATCCAGAAACTAGACGTGACCACGGTTAATTAACCGCGGTTAACCGGTTAATAACCGGCGGTTAACGAAGGTTAAAATCATTAACCGGACTTAACCGTTAACCGTTAAGTCACGGTTACGCTAACCGGTTAAGCAAGTAATCCTAAGTAACCCTATAACCCTAAGCACAAACGGTTAATTATTTTTTTATTTTTTTTTTCAAGAATGTCAGATTTTTATCTAAAGTTAAAAAAAAAAATAACTTTTTAATAGTTTTTTGAATAAAAAGTTAAGTTTTTAACACTTTTTTTGAAAAACAAGCAAATATTTAACAGTTTCGTTAAATATGTAACTGTATATGAACCTGTTTTTTTTTTTTTTTTTTTTTTTTGGGATAAATAAAACTATTTTAAATAGTTGTTAAGACTAATATTTTTTGCAAAAAGTTATAGAAAAATAGGTATGAATTTTTAAAGAAATGAAAACTTAACGGATTTAAAAGAAACGGAAGTATATAAAGAGAAAACTTAACTTTTTTGAATAACCGACGGTTAATTAACGGTTAAGTTAACCGGTTAATTAACCGGCGGTTAACCGGAGTAAAAATTTCTTAACCTTTGTTAACCTCGGTTACACGGTTATCGGTTAGGCGGTTAAGGCGGTTAGACGGTTAACGGTTTAGGCGGTTAAAATCCGGTTATTAACCTTACGGTTAGCCGGTTAACGCTTAACCTTGGACACGTCTATCCAGAAACTACACAAATGAATATCCAGAAACTTTCAAAATGATATCCAGAAAATATCCATAAATGAATATCTAGAAACATACAAATGAATATCCAGAAACAAGCAAATGAATATCCAGAAACAAACAATTGAATATCCAGAAACTTTCAAAATGATATCCAGAAAATATCCACAAACAATTAAAAAGGTTCTGGATATCGATTAAAAAGGTTCTGGATATAAATTAAAAAGCTTCTGGATATCAATTAAAAAGGTTCTGGATATCAATTAAAAAGGTTCTGGATATAAATTAAAAAGCTTCTGGATATCCTTTCAAAAGGTTCTGGATATCATTTCAAAAGGTTCTGGATACCCGTTTCTCCATGGGCCAAGATCATAGCCAATACAAAATTTCTGGATATCCTTTCAAAAGGTTCTGGATATCCTTTCAAAAGGTTCTGGATATCCAGAACATTGAATGTTGATATCCAGAATTTCAGAATTCACTCAATTGCTCATCAGAACTCTAAGAAACATCAGTGGGCAATTAAACATGATGAAAATTATGAATTAAAAGCCAAGAGACAATACTAAGTAGAATGGTAAATCGTTAAACATAAAACACAAAATCGATACACAGAAATTGAAAATTTCAAACTAAAACACATTGTTAAAGTCATATACAGATGAGTATGCTTAATATATCCAGAAATTTATGAAAATGCGAACCAAAACAATAATAACATGTGAACTCACAATCGGATTTTCGCTTGCTCCTGATTTCATCAACTGGATTTCTCATAATTCCTTCGATTGCTACTAATTTCGCTTGCTACTGATTTCTGGATATAGTTTCTGGATATTCAACTGGGGTTCCCTTGCTACTGATTTCATTTTGGTATTAAACTTAGGGCAAACAGGTTTTAATTAAACCGGTTCGTTAAACGTTCAATTAAACTCGTTAATAAACCGGTTAAGAAACACGTTTCTCCTTAGCGCTAAGGAGAAACGCGTTTCTCCTTAGATTTTGGCAAATCGTTTACGTAAATAACATGTTGAACTTGCAAGATAATAAAACCCTAACATCCTCTCTTTTGGCAGCCGACTCCACTCCCTAATTCTCCTTGTCTCTGTTTTTGCTTCAAACCCAAATATTTTCTTGATTAAATGGATGGGTACCATAAAATTTTCTATTGATATATCATTATAAATATGAATTATTATTTATAATAGTTTTTAAATATTCATTATAATAATTAAATTAACCTAATATTATTGGTCTAAGTTTCTTCGTACTTATATACTCCATCCTCCAACTCGAAAATGTACAAAATTGGCTTTGCACGAAAATTAATAAAATTGTAAATATTGTATGAAAAGTGAGATAGGAGAGAGAATTTGGTATATGAATAGTAAGTGAATAATTATTACAAGTATAACAATTGAGTCAAATAAATAAAAAAAATATTAAAATGTTCCATTTTTGGAGTGTGTCTTTTTAATGTTGGGGAATTGGTGGTATTCGAGCATTACTTATCTCATACCAAGTGTAAAAGGAATAAGTAACATATATTCAACATCCATATGAAAAGTAATAAAAGAAGAAAACACACAATTTGTTCACTCAGTTCATCCCTTCGGACTACATCTATGGGCACTAACAAGTCTGGATATTTAATAATACCATAATCGGGTGTGTTACAAATAAAGCTCGTGATCTCCTTTAGAGCAATCCCCTCTATCTATGTAAACACACCACCACCCTTACATCCCATAGACATAATTTAGGAAACTATCAAATTTGCTCCTATTATCCTTCTTCCGCGCAGTCCAAATTCTTCCACAATTTGGTTTGTATCGAATCCCAAAAATCTCACACCTGAAGACAAACCACAAGTGACTTCCACATGTAGACATCCCATTCTAAACTCAATATACATGATTACACTACTCTTGATCTCACCTTTGTGCTTTGATGAAGATTCGTTAGTTTCGTCAAGTTTTGTTAGGTTTCTAACTAAATTCGTTAGTTTTTACTTAACTGACTAACGAAATAACTAGAGAGGGAAAAACAGTAAATTTGTGATGCTTGTTTCGCACGAGACAACATGTCTCTCGCAAGACAACCTTTCTGGATTCAAGTCTGATTCACTTTCCTTCTTCGTTACGATCTCTTTCTTGATCTCAAACTCTATCAATCCAAAATTTCAATGATTTGTGAATTCTTTAGAACCTTCTAGACCAATATCTTTCATTACTATCGTGCTTGTGACTTCTAACCTTGGTAATAAAGTAATTTACACCTGTAAATACAAGGTTCCTCGGCCATGTTTTGGGCCGCTCTCCTCCTAACAACGTTTTGTTGTGTTCTCTCCCCGAAAGAGCACGCAAAACAAACTCAAAAACTCTCTCAAATTTGTCCATAATTCAATTGAAAATTGGATCTCAAGCCTTTGTATACGCTATCACTTAGAAACTCAAGAAATCAAAAGGTAAACTCGTATACTTTTTGTATTATTCTTCTCAACCTCTCTATTGACTTTTAGAGTTGTGTAATCCCATAAAGGGTTAGCCTAGAGCCTCTCAAATCCATGTATATGGTCTCAAATCACAATAACCCGACATTTCAAACTAATCAGTAAAACTAATTTGTTTTGCATGCTTTACATGTTATTTTGCTTAAATTGATTATTTTGAACAGTTTGATAAATACTTATAAGCAAGACCAATCATAAGATTTGGTAGAATTTGTGCTACACGACCTTCTAATACTATAACTTAACCCCCAAACCCATTAAAATCTGAATTTTGGTCTATGTTTTCCGAAATAACATGGTGACGACTCTAAAAACAAAAATTAAAAATTAAAGGATGAAAACCTGAATTGAAAACAGTTTTTTTCTCACATTCTCAAAGTGACGACTCTGCTATAGACAATTAATTTAAGTGGGTTATACTGGCATGTTCTAGGTTTTTTCAAATTGTTCAAATTTTCTACAATTTTTCGTGAAAAAAACTGCTTTCAGATCTGTTTGTCTCGCACGAGACTACTTGTTTCGCGCGATACAACCCATCTGGAAACTGGTTTCTGGGTTCTCTTGTTCTGAAAGTGGAGTTCACAAACTCGGTTCAGACATATAAGGGAGATCCCAGATTCAGTATTTGCTATGTTTCTTCATCTTAGAACCTTTATAACAATGAAAAGAACCTTTATAACAATGAAAAACTCGAATCCAATCATTATACATCTTGTACTAACTCTTTTTTTTTTTTTAGGATTATATTGATCTAATGTTAATTTTGTATGAATATACATGCGTGACATTAAGTTTTTTATTAATTACTACTAGTCATTAATTGACTCAGTTTTTGTAATTAATTTTAATTTAATTCCCCTCTCTCTCTCTCTCTCTCTCTCTTTTATGTGTGAACTATGATGACTTGAGTCTCTCTATCATAAGATAAACGTAGGTAACCACTTCGTGCAAGATTTTTATTTTTATTTAAAAAATAAAAATAATTTTTTTTTCACCTTGAAATTTACTCACACACGTGCATTTTATAACTAATAAATTAAAGAAACAAACCAAGACTCTCGATAAATGAAGAAAAATCATAAGCTCTCGACGAAGGGAATGAAATTTGCTATTCTACATTTTGAATGCCTATGCAGTAGAATTCAAAATCTTCAATGAATACACAAACCAAAAAATCAAAGGTTGTTATGTGTTTTTCTAACCTAATTATAAAATTACAATACTCCATATGCCTTATATCAATATTGCAATTATCTTATCAAATTTTATTAATAAATACTCCCTCCGTCCCGCTAATATTCGCACACTTTCCTTTTTGGACATCCCGCTAATATCCGCACACTCCCAAAAAGGAAACTTTATATTAATAAAATATTCACCCAACCCCACTCATTCTCTCTCCTACATTATTTTAATACTCACAACACCATTGTAATTTATTACACCCTCCACTCATTCTCTCTCCTACTTTACTTTTACACTCACAACATTTTATTAAAATATCATATTCCTTAATTCCCGCGCAAACAGTGTTAGTGCGGATATTAGCGGGACGGAGGGAGTGCATTATTTTACTTGTTTGTATATTATTTATCATTGTTAAATTATACTCAGACTATTTTATAATTTAAATATTTAACATTTATTATAGAACATACTCCTATAACAAAAGTTATAACAAAAGAGTAAGTTTTAGAGGAAACCTGTTTTTTCATTCATAAGTTATAAAAAATTTACTTTCATTCTTAAAAATATCGAGTTTAGATCTTAAAATATTGAGTTTAGGCCTTAAAATACCTAGAAAATAAAATAGTGAGTTTAGTCATTAAAACAGTGAGTTTAAGCTAGAAAATAAAATAGCGAGTTTAGGCCTTAAAACAGTGTGTTTAGACTTTAAAACACCAAGTCGATATATTTAAAAACAAAATTTTTTATAACTTATAAAAAAACATATTTCCCCTAAAATTTTCTGAAAAGACAATTTAAGATTGGTGCAGACGGCTACACAACTTCAGGCTATACCAGCTGCCTAAATTCAGTTTTTAAAAAATGCAAGGCTTCTATTGGTGAAAAGGCATATGTCAAATAACAATATTACTTTTAATAATCAATCAAACTTGTAAAAGTCAATACTCACATTCTATGAGGAAAAAATATGATAATTTTGCGCTCATATTAGGGATTGCACGCAAATATATGCCTCTCAGCTCCACTTTTACGCATATTTGTTCTCGTATTAATATTTAATTAGGAGAAATATGACAAAAATTAACTTTTCGTCAAATTTTTAACAAAATTGTTGACTAGTATGGTTTTATGGTAATTTCACACATACACGTGCATAAATTTGCCAAAGCATGGTGACTAGATATTTTGCACATATATTATTATTTTTGTTAAAAAAATATAATTTCACTTTAATTTATAATAATCAATTTAAATAAAATTTAATTAATTTATAAATATTTAATTTCATTGATAAAATTCTAAATGGTAATTTATTTAAACCAAAAGAGTCATATTATTAACGACAATAACAAATGTTTAGAAGTCGATTATTCATAAACATTGTAAGTTCGACCCAAATAATGGGGCTCACATTTACAAACGCTGCCCTAAAAATTACATCTGCCAACATATTGACATTTGCACTTATCAACCGCAAATAAAAATGAATGGTTCTACTAAGAACATTATTGCAACACATAATTTTAATAAAACCCGACTTCAAATGTCATCCTTCACAATGCTAGATTACATGAACAACATGATAAAATATGAATCTCTAGCCCTCTTCCACTATTCAGAGTCAGATTTAGCCTTCTTCCACTACTCAGAGTCAGATTTAGCCTTCCCAATTATCATAAAAGCAACAAAAATAATACAAAATGTTCTCAAATAAGGAGGAAATAACAAACCCTCAACAAAGGAGAAAATCACAGACTCTCAAATATGGAAAAAAAAAAAAAAACGACAGTGAAAATACAATGATGAACATTATTTAAAAACAAAAAGAAAGAAATATTAGGAACCCATACAAGTACAAATTAAATATAAAACAAAATCAATGGCACAAATTTTTATAATTTCAACACGTTGAAAATCATAAAATTTTACAAACTTGTTATGATGCATTACTAAAATAATATTAATAACAATTTTAAAACTTTATTAAGATAATTAAATTTTAATTAACTTGACTATTATAAATTAAAGTAAAATTATCTTTTTAACAATAATAATAACAATAATAATAATCTATATTTGAAATGTGGAGTAAACATGCTTATTTGACAATATTAGTTCACGTGTATGTGTGAAATTATCATAAAGTCATTCTATACAACAATTTTGTTAAAAATATGATGAAACGTTAGTTTTAGTCATATTTTCCCTAATTAATTATTTATACCAAGGTTTTAAAAAGCGCTAGGCGGATGCTAGGCGGCGGAATCGGGCCTAGCGCCTAGGCGGGGACTAGTCGGAATTAGTCGGGATTAGTCGAACTGGCGCTAACTGCAAGGCGTTGGAGAGGGCCAACGCCTGGCGGCCAGCGCCTAGGCGGGGTCTTTTAGAACACTGATTTATACGAGGACATATGTGTGTAAAGTGGAACCGAGAGGCATATCTGAATCCAATTTCTAATTACGGAAGTAAAAATATCATATTTCCCCCTTATATAGTGTGAGACTTGATTTTTACGAGTGAGACATCGAAACTTGATATGATCACCTCAAAAGCAGCAAATGAGTCTAAGAAAAATACTTGAAAGATTAATACTATGGATACAAAATACTTTCAAAATATTGTTCACAAAATACTAAATGTAATAATTTATTGATATTTAATTAGAATAAAGTGAGTCCTCTATCGATATACTAATAAAACATCCTCGACTCATTTTATTAGCAAAATTTATGACTTTATTTTGTCCCCTGAGCTAGCATTCATTGCTCAAATGGTAGTTCAACACCACCAACTGTCCCGATCAACCACTTTGAACTTAACTGCCAAAATGAATTTATCCAACATTTAGTTGTACCAAACGCTTCTACAACTTGTACAATATACGGCATTTCGTTGGTTCATTCATCCACCGAAAATCAAACAACGCCCCCACTTCGTTAGCTCCGCCCCTCCCTTCTCAACGGACCTTTCAAAGCCTCCTCTCCCTCCGCCTCCATATATCCCGCCCCTCCGCCTCTTTCTCTCTCTAAATTCTCCCTCCATATTCAAAATGCAGGCTTCATTCTCCCTCTCCCGTTGTTCTCCTTCACCGATCACCAGCTCCGTCGCTGACCTCTTCTCCAGTTCCTCCTCGCGCGAGCTCAGATTCTGCGGTCTCAGAAAAGAGGTTTATGGAATCAAGTCGTTGAGTTCATCATCGGCTACTCGATTTGTTGCTTCCCCGAAGCAGTTGCGATCTAATAAGGTGCATGCTTCCTTGTCTGAGAATGGAACTGCGTCCAAGGGATTCGATTATGATCTTGTGATTATTGGAGCTGGTGTTGGAGGTCATGGTGCTGCTCTCCATGCTGTCGAGAAGGTTTTTATTATCACTTCCCTTCTTTTTTGGTTAACATTTGTGAGTTCAATTGATATTAAGTATAGCTAATTTAAGTTGATTTTATTGCATTTGCCTCAATTCGTTCCTCAATTGCAATTCTATGTTGTATTTTAGATTAGTTAGAATAACTTTGTGGTCATTGGGCTAATTTTGCATGGTAAATTGTTAACCTTGAAGTAGGAAGTGGCATACTAGTGCTTTCTGGGTGATTAATTGAATTGTTTTAAGCACAGGTAACCAATTTGGCATGAAGCTTCTTTGCTACATGTTAGAAATTGTTTATATTTTCCTGGATGCAAATCTGTTGGAGCAATCATACCACATCGGGAAATAACTAGCCAAGCATTGACTATATAATGATCTTGGGCCACTCCTCTCATTGCCAATTGGTTTTGAGATGGAAACTAACTAAGACTTTATCAAAATCATTTATGCTTTTTATTCCGCGATTCTTGATCATCCGATGGATGACAATGTGGAGAATCATGTGGTGATTTTGATATTTCGTTGGCTGAACTTGGTTCACCACAGAATTTTTTTAGTTCTTGAATGTCACATAGTATTACTTATAGTGGACGATAGTGACTTAGAAACTTTTATCGTACTGATCACTGTGATATTTTAATGTCTAGTCTCTCTGACTAAATGCTGTTAACGAGTTTGAGGACGAACAGTACGTATTTTCTTTGGATACATAGAAATACTGAAAATGGGGTCATACTTACTAGTCACTAGTCACTATGATAGGTATCATTTTTGAGACTATATCTACAGGTGGTGGCCTGGTCTATGTTGTTTTTTAACATTGCATTCGTGGTGAAATATTTGAGCTTAACCTTTACAGGGTCTGAAAACTGCAATCATTGAGGGGGATGTGGTTGGAGGAACATGCGTGAATCGTGGCTGCGTTCCTTCCAAGGCCCTTCTTGCTGTAAGTGGCCGAATGCGGGAGCTTCAGAATGAACACCATATGAAGTCTTTTGGGTTACAGGTATTTTCTGTTTCTTACAGCTGCAGAAGTTCGCCTTAACATCACAGCCTTTTTTTATATATACTTTGAGAGTTTTACTTTTTAGGATGGTTAGTCATTTCTACTCCCTCCTTGAGTATCCAAGAGGTGTCACCTGGAAGATTTTTAGATGTCATGCAGCCTTTTCACATTTTCTTCTGAAACTATTTAGCTTTTAAATTCTCTTGTCTCAATAATCCGTTGTGAATTTATTGATGAGCAATAGCATGAAATGTTGATCCCGTATAATGATGTGATATGGTTTCTGCTATTATCTCCACCTCAGCAATGAAAGCTCATGTATTGGAGATCACAAAATTTGCGGAAAACATCAGCTAGTTAATGTTAGTATTTGATTTTCATTAATCTCAAAAACTGAAATTGCAAAGAAAAAGGATCCTGATTCTCTATTGTACATAATACTGTGTTTTAACTACATATTGAAAATTATCCTGGAAATTTTAAACTCGGTCAGTAAAAATGCAGATTATGTTCAAAGTTCAAACAACAGTAATAGTCATTTTCTGAATTCGGAAGCCCCTGGATGGAAGGGTAAACTCATACAAGACTAACAAAAAGTGACTACGGAGTTATTTCAAACATCATATTTCTCGCAAATTAGAATCAGATATTTTCCAGACTGCTCGTAATAAAGCTTTTTGACATATATCCAGAATATCTCCTGTAACTAAATGTTAATATCCAGCATTCAGGTAACAGTCTTCGCTAATATCTAATCCTCTCCAATGTATCCTTGACGAATAAACAAAAGAAGCGTCCCATGCTTACAAAGCCTATTGAACAAGAAGTTGAAAGAAAAAATACACACTAATGCTTGTGGCATGTTTTATTAGTGATTATAGTCAGTCAGTTGTTCAAATCGTGTATTCGCTGCTGTCTTATTTCAAATTGTTTGCATGAAGTTTCCACACTTCTTTTAGGAATGTTTTCCAGTGTCCCAGAAACTTCATTTCTTCATTCCTGTCCAGACTATTCACGCTGTAAACCCTTCTTTGTTTCCTCAAACATTTTCTAACGCAACATTTTCCATTTTCATTGATATATTTCTACATTTGTTTGAGCATATTAGCTATATCCCAGTACTTTCTTGCCTATCAGAGATCACAAGCTGTTTCTCTTGGAATGCTTATTGCTTGTGTAGTCCTTACCTTAGCTTGTTGTGAAACATTTGTAGATATCTGATAATCATGGACAAAGTTGTAGCTCAGTGTTTGATTACAATTTACTGAATCTTATAAGTCTGCCTGTTCGTTCATGACAGGTTGAAGCTGCTGGCTATGACAGACAGAAAGTAGCAGATCATGCAAATAATCTTGCTTCCAAAATCCGAACTAACTTGACAAACTCAATGAAATCTCTTGGTGTTGACATATTGACAGGTGTCGGCTCAGTTGTGGTAAGCTATATGCACTGACATTTACAAGACCTAATCTCTAGCACTTAATGATTGAACTGTTTTCATCAAAAAAAAAAAAAAATCGTTGACTTACTTTTTGCAGTCTATTAATATTTGTAGTATCAACTTATGATGATTATATGCAGGGTCCACAAAAGGTTAAGTTCGGAAAAGCTGGAGAAGCCGGTACGGTTATAACTGCAAAAAATATAATCATTGCTACCGGTTCGGTACCCTTTGTCCCCAAGGGAGTCGAAGTTGACGGTAAGTGACTGTTTCACAATCCATATGTTTCTAGCTTAATTTACTAACTGTTAGGAAACAATTATTTCAAAAGTCGCGGCATAACCTATTACATGCTTGCTTTCTGCCAAGCAGCTTAAATACTTGTTAGTGTTGAATAAATCCATCCCGTGTTGTCTTTTGTTAGACCAACTGCTAATGAAATTCTTAAAGTACTTACTAGCAGGGCTGGTAGGCGAGCTATTTAGTCGGGACCCTTAAATACCCCTCACGAGCAACAGTGTTGTGACATTTTCGAATATTTAGTTCTCTCTCTGTCTTTTCGTCTTTTTCTTTCTATTGGAGGTGTTTATTTTCGACTTTTATTAGGTTTTAGCATTATTGAACAGTTGTTGAATCGTAAACTAACAACGAGTCTTATAGAATTTCATTAATTAAATATCGAGTTTTGAGCTTAGATAATTGGATTAGGTATTTAGATAGGTTGAGATAATTGTAAAAAAATATGGAAAATAATGCAATAATTGCAAAATAATTTAAAGAAATATTTGACCAAAATAATAAATACAAATAATTCATATAATATATTGCAATAATGTTGAAGGAATGTATTAATGATTGCAAATAATTTATTAAAATATATTTTAAAAAGAAAAATCATTAAAATATATTTTAAAAAGAAAATCAAATTTGCTAATTAAGTTTGAAAGTATAGGAGAAAAGCCCAGAAATAATGAAAAGAAAGTCCACATAATCAAGTTAGAAAACCAAATACGGAAAGAGAGAAGGCTGTTTAGAAAATAAGGAGAGAGAGAGAGAGAGAGAGAGAGAAGGCTGTTTCAGAAAAAAAACAAAACTAAACATTTGCACAGGGACTCGAAAGCCCGTCGATAGAAACCCCATGCAAGCACCTTCAGCATTTCTTCTTCAACCACTAGACCAGAAGCATTTTTTGTTGAAATGCACAAAATTTAATATATATATGGAGTAAAAGTAAAATTTGGGGGCCTTAAAATTAACGAAAAATTTGGGGGCCCAAGGCGGCCGCCTTGCTCGCCTTGGGCCAAGGCCGGGCCTGCTTAATAGTTACCCAGAACTTTTACTTTCGAGCTGGGGACTCACCCATGGCAAGGGCTAGCTTTTTATTGTTCTATATCGCTTGAATAATAAGCTTTATGGAATATTTAGATTTTCAGCAGTATCACAACAAACAACTGTTCGATCATTGAAATATCGACAAAGCTTTTTGCTACTCTAGTGCCTTCCAGTGTTTTTCTCTTTCCTTAAAATATTAGGTGCTTATCTTGGGCACTGTCTTTGACCTTAAAGTTATAGCTGTTTTCATTAACTTCACCAGTAACTAAAGCTACTAAATAGCTGTTTGCAGGTAAGACTGTCATAACCAGCGATCACGCGCTCAAACTGGAGTCTGTTCCAGAATGGATAGCTATTGTAGGAAGTGGTTACATTGGTCTTGAATTCAGTGATGTCTATACTGCACTTGGAAGTGAGGTAGGCACTACTGTTTCTTTCTGATTAAGTAGAAAGTACAAGAAAACCCTTTGGTAGGCGGTGCAGTTGTGATAGCCTTTTTCTTTAGAAGGGACTTAAATTCCAATGACAATAGTGAGAGCTGCAAGTTGAATAATGAATTTCAATATTCTTAGTTTTCCATCTGCGGCTACAACTTTTCTGTAGCGTTGCTTGTTTTAAGATGTATCATTTTCTCTCCCTCTTGATTCTTCTTAAACTAACTGATTGCAATATCACGAAGACTCATAAAAATAAACTAAAAAGATAGTTGTTGTATGTGTATTTCTGTTCATGCATTG
Organism: Adenophora triphylla var. japonica; assembly: GCA_022495995.1. Classification (NCBI taxonomy): domain Eukaryota; kingdom Viridiplantae; phylum Streptophyta; class Magnoliopsida; order Asterales; family Campanulaceae; genus Adenophora; species Adenophora triphylla. The sequence goes on from JAFEMH010001277.1 coordinate 260,263, forward strand.
AAGAGATATAGAATACCCACTATGGTAAAGCTGACCACATTCTTGTTTCACAGGTTACATTTGTTGAAGCCTTAGATCAGCTTATGCCGGGTTTCGATCCTGAGATTGGGAAATTGGCTCAACGGGTTCTCATAAATCCACGAAAAATTGATTATCATACTGGTGTATTTGCAAGCAAGGTGCTTACCTTTCATTATAACTTCTCTCTCTGACTGCAATTAGTAATATCCCACCGCTTGTTCACAATTGGTTTCTATTTTCTTATGGACAGATTACTCCAGCAAAGGATGGTAAGCCAGTAACAATTGAGCTTATTGATGCTAAGACAAAGGAACCGAGAAATACTTTGGAGGTGAGCTTTGGACTTCTTTAGTCCAAGAAAACGCTTTAAGTTGCACTACTTCTGAAAGCGTCCCACGCCTAATAGATACAAAAAAATAGTTTGGCATGAACTAGGAACTGTAATCTATACTTGCAGTGAAGACTCTTCTCTGCTTCATATAGCTTTTATGCCTAGCAGTTCTGACTGCTGATAATTTATAATAAGAACATCACGTCTGAGCTTTAAGATCTGTGGCCCTTCCACATTTACTAATATTACAATAGTACATGGACGGAATTTATTGTTCAAAGATTACAAAGGTAATTCATGAAATAGTTCGAGCAAATTTGTCTCGGTAAGTTATCCGAATTTTGGCTATTTCTGATGCTTCCTCACATTGAACCTTGCCTGTCCCACTTGACCTGTATTCTCCAAGATTAGCTTGAAGCTTGTCTAGTGAATACCAAAACATTTCCTTATTTAGATATTGCCTATTTGTAATTTGTTTGTCCACTATCTTCTACCTTCTCTGATTTATCTATATTATAACTTAACTATTCACTGCAGGTTGATGCTGCCCTTATTGCAACTGGTAGAGCTCCATTCACAGAAGGACTCGGCTTGGAAAATGTAAGAGACTTTCAAGTGATAATGCATTAAACTTTATTATGGAAGATCCACATTCACCATTACTGTAACCAAATAATGATATGCTTAATATTTTGCAGATCAATGTGCAAACTCAACGTGGATTCATCCCTGTTGATGAACGCATGCAAGTGATTGATTCAAATGGAAAACTGGTCGGTCACTGTTTATCTCTCTCATGTCACTCTATCCATGTATTTGTCAGTTTATGTTACATTGATACATAATTTGGTGATTAGGTCCCTCACTTGTACTGCATTGGTGATGCTAATGGAAAATTGATGCTTGCTCATGCAGCAAGTGCACAAGGAATCTCTGGTAAACTTCACGTTTATAATTTCTGCGACAAGTTAATATAATTTTATTTGGTCTTTATATGGCAGTGATCGTTGTTTTCTTGACATAGTTGTTGAGCAAGTCACTGGAAGTGACCATGTGTTAAATCATCTGAGCATTCCTGCTGCATGTTTTACTCATCCTGAAATCAGTATGGTTGGATTAACAGAGGTAAGCTTCAAACTTTTAATGGCAAAAGGTCAAACCATTTGTATAAGACAACAACCAGTAGTCGTTTAATTCTATTGGTGTCATTCATTGTTATTTGATACAAAATGATGATTCAAGTTGATTCTTTTGACTTCTCTAATGCGTGATATTTGGCAATTAAATGATTATGCATGCAACCGGACTCTTTACTCTTTAGAGTTTAAACTAAGAGGCCTGTTGTGTTGTGGAATTGGTGGTCTACGAGCAGTAATTGTACCATACCAAGTGTACAATGAAGAGATAACATGCATGCAACATCAATATGAAAAGTAATACTCCCTCCGTCCCGCTACAAATCACACACTTTCCTCATTGGGCGTCCCGCTACAAATCACACACTTTCAAAAATGGAAAAGAATCTTTACTATTCAACCCACTAATTCTCTCTCTTACTTTACTTTTATACTAACAACACCAATCAAATTACTATTTCCTACCCCACTTTCTCTCTACAACCTCACTTTTCATACTCACAACATTTTCTCCATTATTTTTTTCCTTAATTTACGCTTAAACAGTAACTGTCTGATTTCTACCGGGACGGAGGGAGTAAAAGACAAGAACACACGATTTGTTAACCCAGTTCATCACAACGCCTAAGGGCACCCCACAGGCCCTCAATGTTCAATGTTCTTGGCTCTCCGTAGGTCTCACAGATTCTTTCTGGCTAACACAAATTAGCAACGACTAATTTGATCAACTACTGGCACACAATATTCTAGGTTATCGCTTGTATTTATAGGAACAACAAACCTAAATCCTAAAGGATTCTAATTTTTTCTCCAAGAAGTAATCTACTTCCTGCCCAAGAAAGAAATCACGTTGCCAAAAGAGTCTCACGCGCAATTAGGAAACCAATCTAAAGCAAATCTGGTCCGGCCCAGGATTACAAAGTCTGATGTACGACGTCTGTCGTCACGCGTTTTCCACCTTTTCCTCGGCCAAATCTTGCTGCTCCATTCTGGATTTCATGCGGCCTCATGATGTGTCCACGCGATTTCCAGAAAACCCATGCACGCCTATTTCTTCTCTTTCTTCAGTGCAACCCAATCCTCGTCCAAAGTTTGTATCCACTCTCAACATGTTGAAGGGTTATGTATGCTTCGAGGTTTCAGTTTAGATTTACCTTGTCTACAGAAGTGATTGAGCTGACACAAAATTTGGATTGACATCATTTGGGTTAGTTATGTGATCTTAATATCAATTTCCTGTCATAAGTTCTTTCATTTTGTCTATATTTAAGCTATAGCAAGTTTTTTTTATTGTTTCTGTATTGTGTTAATGTTATTTTAAAATGAAATGGATTTACTCGGCTATGTTTGTGGTCCAAGTGTCCAACCATATCACTAGAAGCCACTCTTTCATAGATGGAAAATAGATAAGTTATCATCTAGCCTATTCATTGACAAGAAGTTGTCTCCACGTATTTGTGTGTATCAAGATTTTTTCCTCCGAGTAATTTGAGTTACAACTATTGCAGCCTCAAGCTCGAGAAAGAGCTGAGAAGGAGGGTTTTGAAATTGCTATTGCGAAGACTAGCTTCAAAGCGAACACCAAGGCGCTTGCTGAAAATGAAGCAGATGGCCTTGCTAAGGTATTATTCATATTCTAAATTGCATTTGGAAGGCCGGTTAGGGTTATAGTACGTTTCTCTTGTAGATTAAGTATTTCTTTGCTGAAGCTTATTGTCATTTCGTGCAGTTGATATACAGACCGGACAATGGAGAGATCCTTGGGGTTCATATCTTTGGCCTGCATGCTGCAGATCTAATTCATGAAGCATCCAACGCGATAGCACTGGGAACACGTATACAGGTTGGTTCGACATTAAGCTTGAATTTTCATGAAATAAATATTAAAGTGAATGGACATATTTTGTGATGTTATATAAAAATGTTGGCAAATGCTTTATGTCAGACAAAAAAAAAAAATTGCAAAAAAATTGCATGTCTTCCTCACTTTGTCGAAATCAGTCCACCCACCTATACGTTTGCATTCATAAAATTTTATCATCATACATTACTCATGCATTCTACAGGACATAAAATATGCTGTTCATGCCCATCCAACGTTGTCTGAAGTACTCGAGGAACTGTACAGATCAGCCAAGGTAATCTTTTTTCTTTTAAAACATCATTTTTTGAAGAGTACGCTATTGGGATTCTTCTTTCGTTATCATTTTTTTTCCAAAAAAAAAAAAAAAAAAAAAAACAAGGGTAGAACACTTCCACATCACTGGTCCGTTTGTGAGTTTCACTGCTAGCCCGTAATAGTTATGATGAGCCTTTGATAGTTCAATTGGTTTACCAGATGCTAGGCATATTAATCCACCTTGGCAAAAACTACCTGTTCCTGTTGACCAATGCTAGGGGCAAAAAATAGCTCACAAAATTTTGGTCACAAACACAACTGTCAATCAATGATAGAATTTTGCATTTTCACTTTCTTGTGCAGGTTAAACTTGACGATGTTTCTAGTCCGGCTGCTGAACCAGTTGCTGTCTAAGTTTATTGAGGTAGCATGATCAATGTAGATTTGTTGATCTTTCTGGGATTTCTTCAAGAAGCTGCATCTGCTCCAAGGAAGAAATTAGGGCAGAAGAGAACGTATTCCGAGCGATTTGTGTTTTTCCTTTTTTTTTTTTTTTTTTTTTTTTATTTTCTTCTGCTGAGTGTGTGATATGAACCTTTTAGAGGCTTGTATACTTCTTGGTCAAGAAATCAATTTTGTTGTCCTTTGAAGCTCTGGACCATTAGACCATTTACAGTGGTTTCAACACCCAAATTTTTTAAACAGCCACTTTAACACTTCATCAGCTTCTCTCTCTTCCACTTGATAATTCAACACCCCCTTCAATTTTTAACCCTACAATGGTTTTGTTTAATAAAATTCAACACCCTTCCAACTCATCATACTATACCCCACCACTTTTATTTTATTTTATATTCTTTATTTTTATGATTAGTAAAATAATAATAATTATTATTATTATTTATGGTTAAAAAAATACTTCATATTTAATTAATTTTTTTAATTACTATTAAATAAATACGAAAAATGACGATAATTATTATTAAAAAATACTTCATACTTAATTAAAAGTAATGCATCATTGCAATTAAATAAATAAGAAAAATGATGATAATTTATATTGAAAAAAGAGTTTTTTTTTTTCTGTGTCCAAATCAAATGAAAGAGAACTCTATTTAAAGAGAAAAAAAGTTTATGAATTTTGGTGTAAAAAAATTAATTTATTTTTTTTGATATAAGATAATTGCCTTTGAAAAATTCGGATGATTTTAACAAAAAAAAAAAATTCAGTGACCAATCAGCAAACGACAAGTGGCCATATCAGGAAAAAAGAAAAAATAAAAGTAAAAAATCAGCGCCAGACGCGCCTAGATGGGCGGTGTCGTTCACGCGCCATTTTCGGCCCAATCGGGTGGCGTCATGTGGCAAGAAACGGGTCCCACCTCTTTTTTCAACACCTATTGAAATTATTCAACAATTTTTTTTTTCAACTACTTAAAATATGTTTCAACACCCTACAATAATGGATTCAATAGTTGAAAAAAAATTCAACACCTCCGTGTAAATGGCCTTATATAAAGCATGTGGAACTTTTGAATAGTGAAATAAGAAAGGTAAGTACAAATGGTTGAACATAAAACGTGAATTTCATTTTTGTACCCACGCTAGCCTATCTACGAATTCAGGTCTAGACGTGTTCATTCGATTATAACAGTCGGTTAAAAAAATCGTTAAGTCTTAACCGTAACCTAACCGTTAACCGTTTACTAACGGTTACGGTTATACAGTTAACGGTTATTGCCGGTTAACACGATCAATCCGGTTAAAACGGTTAATTGAAGGCCTTTTTTTTTCAGATTAGTCCTTTTAACGGAATAGTTAACAGTTTCTGTTAACTTTTGTACTGTATATCCCTTTTTTTTTTTTTTATAAAGAATAATATTTGAGATGTTAGTTATTAGTGATTTTTTTTGGAAAAAGTTATATAAAAAAAGTTAAGAATTTTTAAAGAAATGAAATTTTAATGGAAAGTGTGTTTAACATATTTTTTTAACAGTATTTATTTTTATTTTATTTTTTTGTTGGTTAAGCAAAGCTATTTGAGAAATATTTCTTTTAAAAACAGTTTTTTAAATTTTTTTTTTGAAGAAAACAGTTAACTTTTTAATAGATTTTTAACAGTTTCTGTTAAGTTCTATAAAAAAGTTAACTTTTTTTTTTTTAAAAAAAAAATTTGGATAAAGAAGACCATTTTAGACTTTTGTTTACTACATACATTTTTTGCAAAAAGTTATATAAAAAAAGTTATGAATTTTGAAAGAAATAAAACTTAACTTTTAAAAAAAAATATAAACGAAAGTATATAAAAGAAAAAGGGACGGTACCCTTAAATTTTATTAATTAAAATAAAATTACAAAGAGGGGGACAACCAACCTTACCCTTTTATAATTAAGGGGGGACATTTAGGAGCCTTTACCTCAACCTAACTATTACAATTCAATAAAAATAAACCTAATCTAAAAAAGTAAAATTAAAAACTAATCTAATCCTCACTCACTTCCCGTAGAGTCATCCACATCGTATTGATATTTTGGGTCAAGTGTATCCTCTTCATAAGGCATATCATGTTATCTCTTTTTCGATCTAACCCAATCTCCAAGTAATAGTTGATTTTCCAAGTTTTCAACCGTTAGTTGGGAACGTCTTTCATCCAAAACATTTCCTCCAATGCTAAATGCGGATTCGACCGCTACCGTTGACGCGGGAGAAGCTAAGACTTCTTTTGCAATTATAGAGAGTATAGGATAACTTTCGTTCCTTCTTGACCACCACTTTAAAACATCAAAATCATGGGGCAATTATCAAATAGTCCCTCATCCTAATGAAAATAACCACCAAGGACATACATTTTGAAGAAATTCCACCAGGTCCATGTTTTATAATGACACCCCATTTTTGATAAAGGCACCCCATGCGACATAAAAGGGACAGCTGTCGGTGTCCCTTTCTCCCCCTGCTTTTTTCGTTTTTTTTCCTCCCAAAACTTTAAAATGAAATATCTTAAGATCTAGAACTCAAAAAAAAAAAAAAAAAAAAAAAAAATCTGAAATCACCGTTATTTTCATATTGTCAATACGAATCAAACTAGTAGCATCAACATATAATTTGGAGCAAATTTGAGAAGTTCACAGTTGTTTTTTATAAGTTCACAGTTATTTTTTACATTTGTTTCAATAACAATTAAGAGAAGTTCACAGTTGTTTTAGCTAAATTCATAATTTCTGCATGAAAATGACTATTATTTACTTAATTTACATATTTTTTTAGTTAAGTTCACAATTGTTTTAGTTAAGTTCACAGTTATTTTTTAGACTTTTATAGCCTTTATTTTGTAATTTTATGAGATTATTTGACCTATTTGTTAAGATTAATGTTGTTTTTTGTTAAGTTCACAGTTGTTTTGGTCCTTTTTGGCCTCTATTTTTGCAATTTTATGAGATTATTTGACCTATTTGTTATGTTCACAGTTGTTTTTTGTTAAGTTCACAGTTGTTTTAGTCCTTTATGGCATCTATTTTTGCAATTTTATGAGATTATTTGACATTTGTTATGTTCACATTTGTTTTTACTTAAGTTCACTGTTGTTTTTTGTTAAGTTCACAGTTGTTTTAGCTAAATTTATAATTTCTGCATGAAAATGACTATTATTTACTTAATTCACAGATTTTTTTAGTTAAGTTCACAATTGTTTTTAGTCTTTTATAGCCTTTATTTTTGCAATTTTATGAGATTATTTGACATATTTGTTAAGTTCACTGTTGTTTTTTGTTAAGTTCACAGTTGTTTTAGTCCTTTATGGCTTCTATTTTTGCAATTTTATGAGATTATTTGACATATTTGTTATGTTCACAGTTGTTTTTACTTAAGTTCAATGTTGTTTTTATTAAGTTCACAGTTGTTTTAGTCCTTTATGGCCTCTATTTTTGCAATTTTTTGACATATTTTGTTATGTTCATAGTTGTTTTTACTTAAGTTCACAGTTGATTTTTTTTTTTGTTAAGTTCACGATGTGATAGATACAAAACATGTGCCTTGAAATGTTGATATTTGGTGGTACAAGCCTTTTAACCACCTCAAAGTTAATAACATTTCTTACATCCACCATTTGATAAGTCTTCGTCAGAAACGGTGCCGGAACTGACCACTGAGCCATTTTTTCCGACCCCTCGCCTACAACTTCTAGAATTTTCTATTATTCTCCCTAAAAAAAACTTGTATAAACTAATCCTAAAACTGTGTTGTTAAAAAGCAGATCTTAAGGGACGACCTTTTTGGCGGTCCCTTATTAAATGGTAAAACCCGTATTCGATCCAACCCGACCCGAAACTTATCAAATCCCTTATTTACCTCCGATTATGTGTGCAGAAATTAACGCTGTGACTTCCCAAATTAAATGACCAATCTCAAAAATGGAGAAGTACAGGGGTTTACAAGATTGAATGTGATGACGCCAAGCTGTTCAGGGTCAGGAGCGGTTTGAGGATATCTGGCTAGGATATTTAAGTGGTTGGTTTGTACCTAGATCACAACACAAAGAAGCACCGTTAAGGTCAAAGTTGGATGTTACTCCAACTCAGGCCCTCGGGTGTGAGAGTAAGAATACTGAGATAATAAGGCTTTGAATACCTTGGAGTGTGTGTGTGTTTAGGGTTAAGAGTAATATGGCTTACTCAATTGTCTAGGGAACTTACCTTGCCCAAGGGGGTAAAGGCCTTCTATTTATAGGCGATGCAATGGTGCTTGTTGAGGTAAGCAATGAGATCAGCCCTAGGGGGCACTTTGGTATTTGACCAGCTACACGTGTTCGCATCCAATTGGTCCTGTCAGGGAGGGAACATTGACTGTCCAGGGGACATGGCTGAAAGGGACATGAGCCGTGCAGCCGGCTTGGAGCATTAAATGGAATAGTAGGCGCTTGACTGAGCTGCATTGAATGCGTGATGGGGGAGCCGGCAAGTGGCCTGTCAGAGCCAGTAAGCTAACTTGCTCAGTAAGGCTTGACATTAACCGGGAGGCAGGCCTGTGCCCGCAGTCAACATTGTGGCCGCAGTCAAAGGTATATGATGCGAGCACGGTTGATGCGGGCACGCCTACGGCGGGCATGGGTCCCCGCGGACATTCAATCTGCGGGCACGGACCCAACGGTCACAGGTCATGCGGGCACGAATACAGCGGTCAGGATCCTTCCGGTCTTTGATAGGATTAATGCGGGGAGGGACGCGGTCTTGACCTCAAGGGCCTATCTGTCCGCGGTCTCCCCCACGGTCTAGGAACCGCCACGTCACCGGTTCCTGGACTGCACCGAGCGCGGGCCCGGCCCAAGAGATCCGGCTCATCAATGGCCCCTAGCTCCGAGTGTGATTATTTATGGTCTGAGCAAGGGATGTAATAGAAGCTCGGTAGGATTGGATCGTCGTTTTGGCGAGCACCAGTGTTAGCGCTTTTTGTTGTTGGTTGCTTGGCCCCATGGGCCTATGGGAACGTTCGGGAGGCACCAGTGAGTGACACGTGGTCCCTTGCATGGTGTGCCTCCCGGTTAACAGGTGGGCCCCTTGGGCAGATGAAAAGACGGGTAGTGGTACGTACGGGGGTACGTGTCGCTCATCCAAGGGGGGCAATAAATGCAAAATTTATTTAATTTTCGAATTTTCAAACGTTGGAGACGGTTCAGGGTCCGAGGTTGGATTTGTGGGCTAATTAATACGGGTTAACGGGTTAACCCGTATAGGTAGGCCTTATAAATACCAAACCCTTAAACCTCAAACCCTTTTTACCGTTTCCAAACCTTCAAAGAGCTTAGAGAGAGATTTTCTTGCTGTGAAATCCGTGCTAGTGCTTCTTCGAATCCAACCTTCAAGTTTTCCTTCGTAAGTATTTGGGAGTTTTTCTTCTTCATCTCCCTCTATTTTTTTTCTTTTCTGGGTTTTGAAAGATGACCACCCGTGAATTTGGACCCCGCCGTCCCGTAGAACTAGGAGATGGAGCCACCCCTGATGTCTTTGCTGTTTGTAAAAAGACTGGGGGGATTTTTAGGAAGGTAGGCTTGGGGTGGCTTAGGCTATCCTTGCCAAGCTTTCTGTATTTCTGTGAGAAAGCAGATTGGGGGCCGTTCGTCCCACCCCGGTTGTGGGAGGGCAAGAGAAAATATATATATAACCGGGATGTACTGGTGTTGGGGGATCACCGTAGGCTAAGAAACTTTGTAATGGGGGTTTTGTGCAGGTTTCCCCGCGAGAGAGATCAGGCTCTGAACGCCGTTGAACTAGTGAGGAGAGCGATTCGTGTCCCCGAACAAATAACTGATTGGGAGAAGTGTGAGCTAATGGACCCCCATCAAACCAATGCTCCGCGGGCACCGGGCACAGACCTGAATGACCCCTTGGATGTTCTGCCCCTGAGGACTGTATTTCCCAATGTGGTGCCCGCGGCCCCTGGTGCTGAACCCATTGAACTGAGTAGTAGTGAGGAGCTGGAGCCTCTGAATTTTGAGACTGCTGGAGGCGGGGAGGATGAGGATGAAGTGACCTCTGCCCGCGGTGATGCCACTGGTCTCTTTGGCTCGACGAGCACGGAGACCGAGGAGGATGACCGCGAGGTCGAACTTAGGAGGGCTGCGGGGACCTCTAAGAAGGCCGCTGAGACCACAAATATTGTGGATGCCTTTTCTGACCCTGACTCTGAGGAGGAGGCAGAGGTGGTGGCCCCTGCTCGAAATAAAGGCAAGAGGCCAGCAGCTGAAGTGAACCCTGGTCCTGGTCGTGGCCGCGGAAATAAGAAAGCCAAGGAAGTGGCTACCATTGACTGGGAGGAGGATATATATGAAGTATATAATGTTGACCGTAATGCCTTCCGTGTCCGCACCCTTGGGCACGTACATTTGAAGGATAAAGACAAGCTGCGGCCAGAGACAGTAGCTGATGTCCGCGAGGACAATAGGGCCTTGGTTTTTTATGGTGCCCAATTTGAGAACGGCCTAAGATTGCCCCTGGACCCATTCTTCTACTTTTTCTTGGAGTTCAACAGCTGCCTCCCCATGCACCTGACTCCTAATGCCATTAGGGCTATAGTCTCCTTCATCGCGGTCTGCAGATTCCATGGCTATGAACCTACCCTGGCCGGGCTTTATGCTTACTACCAGAACCAGATCAGCCGCAACATTTTGGGTTTGAAGGCTAGGAATTATTCTACCCGGACCTTCTCTCCTCCCTCAAATAAATTTGACCAATGGAACCAGAGGGACATCTTGGTCATTGAGTCTAGGTTCGGTTGGCCCTTCTCCAAACCCTCAAATCCAGTCCCGATGAAGGTGGCCGCTAGTAGCTATCCAGACCCCTCTTCCGCTGATCATATGCGCTGTGCCTTAGAGAAGTATTTGGCCAATTATTTAGACAGCGGTGAGGAGCCCGTGTATGATGTGGGCGCCATAGTGGAGGATGAGCCACTTTTGATCTACTCGGGGGTGGCTCCTCGCAGGGAGGGCACCCCATATGCCCCCAGAGTAGAAATAGAGCCTCTGCCCCGTGACCCTGATTGGAGGGTGCACGAGCACTACCAATTCGAGGCGGATTGTAGAAATTGTATGCTGGGCGCAGAATGCGATCCTCCCGAACTTATCGGTCTCTGATTTTTCATATAACTGTTACCCATTCATTTTTGCTTTTGAATTTTTGAACTGCATTCTAACCATTTCTCTTTCCCTCCAGAGTAGATCCCGAAGAATATAATTTTTGATGGCTCCCATGACTGCTGCTCAACTGAAGGCCAAGAACATGAAGGCCAATAGGGATGCCGCTGCGAGGAGGCAGACTGAGTTGGGGGGAGTCCCAACAAAAGATAAGACTGTTCCTGTTGTCAGCAGGAAACCGGGAGCCTCGACCGGCTCTAAAACCGTCCCCGACTACGGGGAACCTTCCTCCACCTCCCAAGGGTCCTCCCCCGGCCAATGCTCTCCGAGCTACTTCCCCTGGCCGCACCATTCCTTCCGGCCACCAAGTGGATTCTCGGAAGAGGAGCGACAGAGAAGGAGACTTGGGGCAAGGACAGAGGAAACTCCAGAAAATCGGGGATGCTCCTCCCCGTACCATGACTGCTCCTGCTGCGACCTCCTCATCTTCCCCCAGTGGGGGATCAATTTGCTCTGCAGCTTATCCGGTGGTCCCTCTGACCACCCGCGAGGAGACGCTGGCAGTTAGAAAAAAGCTGTCAGAGGTGCCCGCTGTGACTGGGGTGGACATCTACGCCCGAAATTCTGCCAACGCCTCAGTGGGGATCGGGCTGGTGAACCGTCTGCATTCTCCCGACTTCTATAAGAACATAGTTGTCGAGGAGAATGCCTCGGCCATGGTGGGGGACATAGGCCTTGCTCTGACTGAGGTAGATAGCAGTCTGATTTCTTTGGTTCCATATTTCCACTCTCTGCGTCTAACTTTAGTTCTCTTTCCTCGCAGGTGAGCAATAAGGTGCTGCGGCTACGGGAAAGCTGCGATACTCTGTCCGCTGAAGTGGATAACAAAACTTCCATTTTGGCGGCCAAACTTCGTGAGCTGGAGGAGGCTCAAGCGAGGATCGGGACCTTGAACTCCCTTATGGAGGAAAAGGACAATGCCTTTAAACAGAAGGAGTCTGATCTGAAGGACTTCTCTGAACGCTTGGCCGTGGTGGAGAAGGACCTTGAGAGGGTAAGGGATCAGCGGGATGAGCTCCGCGGGCACAAGGCTGAGTGGGAGCCCAGAAATAAGGAGCTCGCGGCCAAGCTGGAGGCCGCCAAGGTTGATCTGGAGGCCTTGGGGAAAAAGGTGGACGAGCTGTCCGACCAGCTGCTCCCTTACAAGAGGATGGAGGCGGAGGGGAAATCTGCCCTCGACGATGTTCGCAAGGAGGCTGTGGAGGAGTACAAAAACTCCCAGGAATTCAAGGATTGGCTCCTCGCTGAGAATCTGGCTCAGTACGAGGCTGGGGTCCGGACACAGATTCGGAACTTCGCGGCCACGGGCAGGTTCTCTGTACAAGAGCTGGCCGTTATTGGCTCGGTTGTTGCCACGGATGATGAATGCTTGCCCGGGCATGCGTTAGTTCCTCTGTCCGAGGACGAAATAAAGGGCTTGGAGCTGTCCGCTGCGGCTTCTTTACCTCCCGTGGCAGAAGTGACGGCCCTTAGCCTGATCGCCGATCTGGATGAACTACGGTTTGGGGAGAACCCGATATCACTCGGGGAGGCCCTTGCTCGCGTTCTTCCTGATGGGCCTGCCATTGGAGATCTTTTTCCTCAGCGGGCAGCTCCTGCCCCGGTCTCTGCTGAGCCCACCTCTGATCCTGTCACAGAGGTTTTGATGACCCGTCTTCCTTCCCCTACTCCAACTGTTGAAGCGGGCACAGAAGGTGCGGCCAAAGAGAATGCTAATGCGGCCAAGGATCCAGCTCCAATAGCATAGGTTTTTGTTTTTTCTTTTTGTAATAGACTAGGACCTCTTTGTAATAGTGTAGGAATTTTGTAATTATTTTCCTTGGTAAATAGAAGCATTTTTCTGTAACTTATTCTCTTTAATTACTTGTCTTGTAGGCTACTTATGAGTATTTGCAATTTTTGAGTACCTTGATACTTGCATTCTTGCTTTTTCTCTAGCTTCTTTGACTTGTAATTAAACTTTATACTCTCCTTCTGCGGGCAAAAGCTTAGTAGGCCCTTTGCCCGCATTTTTTGAGTTTTCCTAACTCTTTATTCAAAATCACTTGGATTTTTCGTGAGAGTCAGCCTTATTCATCTTGTGATCGCTTTTGTTTGGCCTTGTGGCAAACTTTGGGGCCTTAACCCCCTTTGTCTGTTTGGCTTTGTAAAAACTTTTTTGATCACTGTCATCCGTTTACACGTATTCCCAGCCTTGCGAGCCGTGGTGTAAGTCAAAAGCAGCCAAGGCAAGCTACCTTCCTAGGGCATGCAGAGTGTGGCCGTGAAGCTATAGTCCGCGCAACAGTAGATAGGAGCATATTTAGCATAGAGGCCCTTTAACCTACTGGCATCTGTATCCACTAACGGTGGTTCACGCTTTTTTGACCCTTTATTCAAAACCCCTTGGAGTTTTGTGTGAGGGTCTTCTTCGCGATCTGGTAACGGGCTTATATGTAGGCCTTTGTCACATACAGGCATACGAGTAACGGCCCTAACGAGGACCTTCGCGCACTGAGCGGGGACAAGGGCCTTGGCCTCTGTCCTCGCTTGCATCTATATCCACTTATTCTTGGTGGTGTCACGCGGGCAGGACAGGGTATCCTCCCCGCGATCGGAGTACGGATCGTAATGGATCTTTGTACTCATATAGGCTTGCGGACCGAATAGATCGTTGCGCATCAGTAGGTAGGAGCTCATATGTTTGCTCTTTAACCTACTGGCATCCGCTTGCGGGCATCCACTTTAGCTTTTGAGGCTGGTGGGAATAGGTTTTTGCATCAAAATATGATGAAACATGATGATAACTTCCTTTATATACAGTCTATACTCCTTCCAAAAAATTACAAAGATTTCAAAAGAAGTATCTCTTAAGGTGGTCGCTATTCCAAGCGTGCTTAAGCTCTTCTCCCTCTTTTGGTCGCAATATGTAGGTGCCCTCTTTGACTATCTTTGTGACCTCATATGGACCTTCCCATTTCGGGGACAGCTTGTTGAAACCAGGTTGGGTCCCTTGGACCTCTACGCTTCTGAGTACCCAGTCTCCAACTGAAAAACTCCTCTTATTTACTCTTTTGTCATGGTGCTTCTTCGCTTTCTGCTTGTAGTTCACCATTTTTTCACATGCCCGCATTCTCTTTCCTTCGAGATCGTCCAGGTCACACCTTCTGTTTGCCTCGTTTTGAGACTCGTCGAAGTATGTGACTCTGTACGAGGGTAGGGCAACCTCAACTGGAGCCATTGCCTCTGACCCATACGTGAGCGAGAAAGGAGTTTCTCCCGTAGAATTCCTCGTAGTTGTGCGGACAACCCATAATGCGGTCTGGAGCTCGTCCAACCATCGTCCTCCCCGTCCCTCCAAATTTTTCTTTAGGGCGGTCAGAACTAGCTTGTTCGCGGCCTCAGCTTGGCCATTTCCATGAGGATAGGCAACTGCGGACTTACGGTGTTGCACCATCATTCTCACACATTCAGCAGTGAATTTTGCAGAGAATTGGGTGCCATTGTCTGAAATAATTACTCGGGGAACCCCAAATCGACAATAGATGTGATCGTGGACAAAATTGATTGTATTTTCCTCGGAGATAGTGGCTAAACCCTTGGCTTCTGTCCACTTGGTAAAATAATCCACGGCCACCACAGCATACTTGATGTTTCCCCTAGCAGTTGGGAATGGTCCAATGAGATCAATCCCCCACGTATCAAACGGCCACGATGGTACGACCAAAGTTTGCTCTGTTGATGGTAGTCTGGGGATGTCTGCAAATCTCTGGCACTTGTCACACTTTCTTACATACTCCTGTGCATCCCTTCTCATTGTGGGCCAAAAGAATCCTTGGAATTTGATCTTGTCTGAGAGGGTGCGAGCACCTGGATGTCCGCCACAAACTCCTTCATGGACCTCATAGAGTAAGTTGGTGACCATGTGAGTTTTAACACATCTTAGCAAAGGCTTGGTGAATGATCGCCGAAAAAGTACCCCATTGAGGACGAGGTATTTCACGGACACCGTTCTGATAGCTCTAGCCTTTACTGGGTCCTCGGGGAGGGTTTGCTTCTCGATGTAATCCTTCATTTCATCTACCCAGTCCCTTACTTGATCCTCGATATTGTTTATCTGAATCCGATCTATAGCAGGTCTTTCTGTGAATTCAATCTGGCAATCTGCCTCCAACTCATCAATTTCTTGATCGGTTATTCTGGAGAGGAGGTCAGCTTCCACGTTGTCCTCTCTCATGACTTTATTCAGCTCATAGTAGGTGAAATTTTTGATGAGGGTTTTTGGAAGGCCACAGTACTGAGTTAGTACTGGGTTGATAGTATCATATTCCCCCTTTATTTGATTAACTATGAGCTGAGAGTCACTATTGATCTCTATACTCTGAACTCCCAAGTCTCTTGCCAATTCCATGCCTGCTATAATCGCCTCATACTCAGCCTGATTGTTTGATGCTTCGAATTTGAACCTCAAGGCTCTCTTAAATTTCTCCCCGCAGGTGCAATCGAAGTATGCCCGCGCCACTAATCAACTTGCTCGGCCGAGCCGTCCACGTATAGAATCCATACCTCCTCCGGACGCTCCCTTGGCCGCGTGATTTCGTGCTCGGGCTACTTGGGCCTTCTTCGCATTCGCCCGCTTTCTTTTTCCCAGGTCGTTGTCCGCCATTTTGAATGATGATTCTACCACAAAATCTACTAAGGCCTGCACTTTGATTGTCTTTCTCGGGGAGTAGGTGATCTGGAAATCAGTGATTTCTATAGACCAAGCTAGCATTCTCCCCGAGGACTCTGGTTTGTGTAAAACCTTTCTAAGCGGAGCCTCAGTTAATACAGTTATAGGGTGTGCAGAAAAGTAGGCTCTTAATTTTCGAGCAGATACAAGCAAGGCGTAAGCTAACTTCTCTATATTAAGATAACGCCCTTCTACGGCGGACAGTGCCTTAGATACATAATAAACTGGTTTTTGGGTGTTATTCTCCTCCCTTACAAGAACGGCGGCCTCTTGCCGGATCGATGCAATCGCTAAAAACGAAAAAGTTCTTCCCTGCACCGGGCCGCCGAGAGTAGAGGTGGCTGCCCGAGGTATGTTTTGACTTCTTTAAAAGCTTGATGGCACTCAGTGCTCCATGTAAATTCATCAGCTCTCTTCCCCCCTTTTATAGTTTTGAAGAAAGGGAGGCATCTCTCTGCTGACCGCGAGATGAAGCGGCCAAGTGCGGTGATGCGACCATTGAGTTTTTGGACATCCTTCACGCAAGCAGGAGGTTTCATGTCCAACAGGGCTTGGATTTTTTCTGGGTTAGCCTCTATCCCTCTTTGATTGACCATGAATCCGAGGAACTTGCTCGCCTTGACCCCAAAAGCACACTTAAGGGGGTTTAGCTTCATGTTATTGCGGCGCAAGTTTTTGAAGGTTTCCTCCACGTCGAGCTCGTGGGAGTTTTCCTTAGTTTTTATAACCATATCGTCAATGTAGGCCTCAAGATTTCTGCCTAGTTGGTTTTCGAAGACCAGATTGACCATTCTTTGATAGGTGGCTCCTGCGTTTTCAACCCGAAGGGCATCATTTTGTAGCGGTAAGTCTTGCCGCAACGATGAAAGCTACGGAGCGGACATCTTCGTGGAGCCATTTGGATCTGATGGTAGCCGGAGTATGCATCAATGAAGCTCAATACTCTGTGGCCGGCTATAGAATCCACCAATCTGTCAATGCGAGGAAGAGGGAAACAATCCTTGGGACATGCCTTGTTGAGATCGGTGAAATCAACACACATCCTCCATTTGCCGTTGGATTTTTTGACCATTACCACATTGGCCAGCCATTTGGGGTAGGAAATCTCCTTGATTATCCCCGCTTTTAACAATTTTCCACCTCTTCCTTGATCGCAATTTCTTTCTCCGGAGAAGTACCTTGATTTCTGGTGAATGTTTTTGAAGGATGGGTCATCGTTTATTTTGTGGAGGATCACGTCCTCGCTGATTCCCAGCATATCTTCCACCCTCCAAGCGAACACATCACAATTTGCCCTTAAGAATTCGATCAGGATTCTTCTCTCCTCGCTGTGAATTTCCAGGCCGACCTTAACTGTTTGCTCGGGGAAGTGGGGATTGATTACCACCTCCTCGAGCTCGTCGTTAGGCTGGAGGTCGCTGATTTCACGGTTGTGCAAGGAGTCAATGATTATGGTTGGGGGGTTGACCTGAGCTCCAGTCAGTGTTGCCATAGAGTATATGATATCGCGGTCAATCATCCCCTCTATTCCTCGATCAATATATCCTCCCTCAATAGGGGCCAACTGCTTTGATTTTCTGCTCGTCTTGAGCTCCACCTTCGTGGAATGGAAAGAAAGCATGCCAATTAGTATGGGTGCCGGGGGAGAGCAAGGGTTTTTCCCTTTTTTGATTTGTCCTCGCCTTTTCCCTCTATCAATTTGTCCTCGCCCTGTATTGGCGGGCAGGATGCCTGGCCTTTCTGTTCTTTCCTTTTTTCCTCAAGTGCTCGGAGGAATCTCCCGGGCTGGTTCTTGATGGTAGCAACCCCGCCCGGGGTGTTAAATTTCACCCTTTGGTGGGGGACGGACGCGACTATTCCCAATTCGGCCTGAGCAGTTACGCCGAGAATGGCATTGTACTGGGAAGGAAGATCGACCACCATGAAAGTTATCTTGGCCGTCTTCTGCATGGGTTTTTCCCCAATAGTTACGTCAAACACAATCGTCCCCTTTACCCTTACGGCGTGATTTGTGAAGCCCTCAAGCATGCCCGCGTATGGAAAAAGATGTGCCTCAGTCATTCTCATTCCTACCAACGTATGGTAGTAGAGTATATCGCGGGCAGCTCCTGTATCTATCAACACTCGGCCTATGTTTGCCCGGTTGATTCTCATTCTGAGGGTGAGAGGTTGAGTGGAATGAAAAAGGGTGGAGGCAAGTTCACTCCTTTTGAACCCAATTTCCTGCTCTTCTTCCGGAGCCATTGCGGGGATGGAGAAAACCTTTTCCAATGTCCGGATTTGGAGGGAGAGCTGTTTGTTGGAGGGAGGTTCTTCTCCAAT
The DNA here is from genome assembly GCA_022495995.1 of Adenophora triphylla var. japonica. Lineage (NCBI taxonomy): Eukaryota > Viridiplantae > Streptophyta > Magnoliopsida > Asterales > Campanulaceae > Adenophora > Adenophora triphylla. The sequence continues at coordinate 278,588 of JAFEMH010001277.1, forward strand.
GAAGTTTATGTTGTAGTCTCCATCGTCATCCTCAAAATTGTCTCTTTCCACCCTCTCGGGACCACGAGGGTTTCTTGCCCGCTGTTGGTTATTATTGGGGGCCTGGTTGTTTCCCTTGATCCATCTGGTTAGTTCCCCATCATTGATTCTTTGCTGAATTACTCTCTTTAGCTGGAAGCAGTCCTCTGTTCCGTGCCCGTGATCATTATGAAATTCGCAGAACTTTGTCCTACTCCTCTCACTTGGTTTTCTGAGCATGGGGGGAGGAGGAGGAAAATCTGATGCCCTCATGATCACTGCTCGCGGCTCGGTGAGCTCGGTGTAGACTGTTTCCGCAACTTTTCTCCGGAGTTTGTCCGACCCACGGCCTCTGTTCTTGCCCTGGTTGTTAACTTGGGCAGCCTCTGGGGTGGTTTCCTGAACTTGGCTTATTCTTTCCTTGGCTGAAGCTCGGGGAACGGGCATACTGCTCTCCTCGGCAGAGGCAATGGCAGAAGCCCTTTCATACATCTCCTCTACTGTTTTTGGCGGGCTGGAGGCGAAATTCAATTTCAGGAAGGAGGAGGTGAGGCCTCCCTCAAAGCAAAGTCTAATATCCCCTCCTTCTAGATCCACTATCTCCTCGCTCACCTTCCTGAAGCGAGCAATGTAATCTTTTGTGGATTCAGTGGGGGACCTGCTTGACACGGACAAGATCTATCTTTGGTCTAGCGGGCACCCCGGCTCCAGCAAAGGCATTAAGAAAAATGTTCCTGAAGTGGCCGAAAGAGTCGATGGAGCGGGGTTTTAGAGCCAGCATCCAGGATAGGGTCTTGCCCGTGAAAGTGGCAGCTAGAGCTTTGCACATTACGGATTCGTTCGCGGAGAATAATGCCATTTGTCCCTTAAATCGACCCATGTGGCTCCTCGCGTTCTTGGAACCATCATATGTATCCATCTGGGGGGGCTTCCCCTTCTGGATAGGTGCCCGCGCGATCTTGTCGCTGAAGGCATCCATTGTGCGACCACATTTTTGGGCTGCCTTCTGATGGGTTTCCCACATTTTCTGCATGAAATCAACGAACTCAGGGTTCTGGCTATCAATCTTCTGTTTTTTACTACGTGGAGCCACGGCCTTCCCCTTGGCCGGAGCCAGGGGTAGTGCTTGGGGCCTCACACGTTGATTAGACTGCGCCTCTTCGCCAATCTCCTCGCTATCATCCACGTGCACCACACTGCGCTTGGCCATCTGTCCGCGCTCAAGGGTTGGTTCAACCCGGTTTGCCCCCGCCGCTTGACTAGCAAGTGATTTAGCGGGAGCTCGTTGGGAGAACCTTTGGGACCCTTGTGGAAACTGTAGCCCTCCATTGGCCTCTATTTCGAACATTTCCAACTGTTGGTCGGCAATCACCATGGCCTCAGCGACCAGCTTGGATTTGGAGTCCAGAATTTCTTGTCTCCTTAGGATTTGCTCCGGGGAGAGAGGAGTGTTCATGGTGGTGTTTCTGGGGGGAGCTTGTGGAGTTTTGGGACTTTTGTTTAGGAGGGCTTGTGCCTTTTCAGCACGTATTTGGTCTGTGAGCCTGTGCATGGCTTTCTGACCGGGGGAAAGGGTGTGAGCAGACTGGGAACGAGCCCCCATTCTGTTGAAGACAGAGTTAGTTTGTTTTCCCCTATTGATAGCGGAGGGTGAGGCTTGGTTTTCATCCTCCAAGGTCAAATGACCAGCGTTTTCCAGTATCTTAGACATATTTTGTGAAAAGATGATGGAAAAAGAAGAGCCTTTCGGCACTCATTTTGTTTAGGACACGAGAGGTGCCTTGAAAACAAAATATACGGGAAGTAAATAAAGAAAAGATTAAACTGTTTCTATGTTCCCGGCAATGGAACCACTGATGACGCCAAGCTGTTCAGGGTCAGGAGCGGTTTGAGGATATCTGGCTAGGATATTTAAGTGGTTGGTTTGTACCTAGATCACAACACAAAGAAGCACCGTTAAGGTCAAAGTTGGATGTTACTCCAACTCAGCCCTCGTGAGAGTAAGAATACTGAGATAATAAGGCTTTGAATACCTTGGAGTGTGTGTGTGTTTAGGGTTAAGAGTAATATGGCTTACTCAATTGTCTAGGGAACTTACCTTGCCCAAGGGGGTAAAGGCCTTCTATTTATAGGCGATGCAATGGTGCTTGTTGAGGTAAGCAATGAGATCAGCCCTAGGGGGCACTTTGGTATTTGACCAGCTACACGTGTTCGCATCCAATTGGTCCTGTCAGGGAGGGAACATTGATCGTCTGTGGGACATGGCCGAAAGGGACATGAGCCGTGTAGCCGGCTTGGAGCATTAAATGAAATAGTAGGCGCCTGACTGAGCCGCATTGAATGCGTGATGGGGAGCCGGCAAGTGGCCCGTCGTGAGCGCAAGCTAACTTGCTCAGTAAGGCTTGACATTAACCGGGAGGCAGGCCTGTGCCCGCAGTCAACATTGTGGCCGCAGTCAAAGGTATATGACGCGAGCACGGTTGATGCGGGCACGCCTACGGCGGGCATGGGTCCCCGCGGACATTCAATCTGCGGGCACGGACCCAACGGTCACAGGTCGTGCGGGCATGAATACAGCGGTCAGGATCCTTCCGGTCTTTGATAGGATTAATGCGGGGAGGGACGCGGTCTTGACCTCAAGGGCCTATCTGTCCGCGGTCTCCCCCCCCCAGCGGTCTAGGAACTGCCACGTCACTGGTTCCTTGGACCAGACCGAGCGCGGGCCCGATCCAGTAGATTCGGGCTCATCAGAATGAAAACATCAACAATAATTTCCCTAATGTTGATAAGACCTTATTGCTCAACTCCAGATGAAGCTTACACCTTTGAAACCTCATTTTTTCCATTGAAACCAGCAACCTAATTGGAAACTTTAAGATTAATAAAAAAGATGAAGAAAAAAGAAAATAAAACATCGAAAAAAGGTCGTCCCTTAAGATCTGCTTTTTAACAACCTATAAAGATCAATTCATTCTCTTAAGGATGTGAGGAGAAATACTGGAGGCGATGTTTGCTAGGAAGGATGAAGAAGACAATATATATATATATATATATATATATATATATATATATATATACTCCCTCCGTCCCAAAATAATATATAGATTTTTTATTTTGGGCGTCCCACAATAATATATACTTTCTTAAAATGGAAAAAAATCTTTACTATTCCCTCCACTCATTCTCTCTCCTACATTATTTTAATACTCACATCACCATTATAATTTACTATTCTCTCCACTCATTCTCTCTCCTATTTTATTTTCACACTCACAACACTTTTAATATAATATTTTCTCCTTAATTCCCGTGCAAAACCCAAAAGTCTATAAAAAGATGGGACGTAAGGAGTATATATATAGGGTTTTGTTAGGATACCCACAATAGGAGTATCCTAACAAGTGGCCCATTTTTTTTGGACCAAAATGTCCCTTCATCTTGTACATGAACTAAAAATAAAGAAGGGGTATTTTGGTATTTTAGGCACCAACAAATACAGGTATCAAGAAGACCTTGGGAATCAAGCAGCGCCTCGGGAATCGGCTACGCGTGGCACCGGCTAGCCCATGGACACCGAAGCGTGCCTAAAATACCAAAATACCCCTTCTTTATTTTTAGTTCATATGCAAGATGAAGGGGCATTTTGATCCAAAAATAATGGGCCACTTGTTAGGATACTCCTATTGTGGATATCCTAACAAAACCCATATATATATATATATATATATATATATATATGTATATATATGTATATATATATATATACGTATATATATATATATATATATATATATATATATATATATATATATATATATGTATATATATATATATATACGTATATATGTATATATATATATATATATATATATATATATATATATATATGTATGTATATGTATGTATATATGTATGTATATATCTATATTATAAATCATACCATTGTTTTGAACAGTGGTGTGAATAGTTCCATTCGTGGAAATGACCATTTTGCCCTCACTATTCACTCCCTTTCCCATTTCGCCCTTAAAAAAACAAAAAAATTTATTTTAAATTAAAAAAAAATTTTAATTAAAAAAAAAAAAATTTAAAAAAAAATAGTTTTAAAAAAATGTGACCTTGGACACGGGCATATTTAAAAAAAAAATTAAATTAAAAAAAATTTTTTTTTTTAAAAAAAAAACAAAAAACGTGGTCTTGAACACGGGCTTAGGCTAGTATGTATATATATATATATATATATATATATATATATATATATATATATATATATATATATATATATATATATATATATATATATATATATATATATATATGTTTCTTGAAGTTGTAATTTTTCTTCTAGTTTTGTATTATGTAAGTCTTCTTTTAGAAAATCAATTTGTTTTTGTAATATATTTATTTTTGATGTATTTGTTCTTTGTAAGTTGTTTACATCATGGTTAGACACAGGATATAAAAATTTAAATATTATTTTTTGTCCTAGTATTTTTGTTTCTACTCCTTGTTTGGATACTGTAAAAAGGTATAGCATTTGTAAGAAGGGATTTCCCAAATTGACTCTTGTATTTAGGTCTTTTACAAGTATTAGGCTTGTTTTGAAGCAAATGTTATTATTGCATATATGTGCTTCTGGTATTTTGTATTTGACTTGTAGTTTAGATGAATTTGCTGCTGAAAGGCTTTGTTTTGTTTTAATAAAATATTTAGAAGGTATTATACCTTGTTCTATACAATTTAAGTCTGCTCCGAAATCTAACATGGCTATTCCTTGGTATTGAAAATCTCCTATTTTCATATTTATGGTGACATACCATTTTTGAAATCTGGCCTTGGTAAAAGCATATACGCTTCCTTCTGTGGAGGAGCTTGTTGTTTCTGTTTCTGTATTTTCTCTTGTATTTATTTTTATTCTTTTGTTTTTTTTTTGCAAATGGGTTTTGAAAATGTTCATCTAAGTCTATATTTTTTTGTTTGGGAGGTTTCTCCTTTATAGGTGGCGCTTATTTGTTTTTTGATTTCGTGCAATGTCAATTTTGCCTCTAATTCTTTTTTGCGATTTTTGTAATTCTAACTTATATTGTTTTAATATTTTTATTTCTTGTTTTATTTCTTTAATTTATTTTTGTAAGTCTATAGAAGAAATTTGTTTCTTTTTATTTTGAAACATTTGTAGAACATCCCCATATTGAGATGGTGTTGAGGTTTTTAGTTTTTCTTCGTTTATGGTTTTCTCTAATTGTCTTAAGAATTTTCGTTTTATTGTTGTTTCTTTTATTTCTTTGATTTTGTCTAATATTTCATCGTATTGTTCTATAGTATTGATTTTGGTACTACATAGACATATTCCATTGTTACAATTTTGACATTCTTCTTTTTCTTCAGTTTCATTATCTGTGTTATCCGTACTGGATGAGGGGTCTTTTGGACTAGAATATTCACTTTATGTGGATGATACTTCAAGATTGTCTATTTTCAATATTATTTGATCTATTTCTTTTATATTAAGGCTATTGCAAATTTGTTTTATTTGTTTCTTTGTTGGGCAATTTCTGGCAATATGTCCTTGTTTTTTGCATAAAAAACATCTTATTTCTTTATTGTAGGTTTTCGAGTTTTTATTATGTCTTTTATATTTTTTGTTGTTGTTTTTGTTATTATATATTTTCTTATGGCTTGGCTTTTTATAATATTCAGGGGGGTCTCTCGTATAATTTTTGTTTGTTTTTCTATGTTTCCTTCTATAAGTACTATTTTTGTAATAAGGATTGTAACTTCGTTCATTTCTTTTCTTTTCTTTTTATGGGGGGGGGTGTAATCTTCCAAAGCCAAATTGTTCACGCCAGTGTCCTAATTCTTTTCTTGTTTTTGTATTTTCCTTTTTTAATTTGTGAATTAGTTTTTGGTCCTGACATAATTTTAATCCAGTAATGTTTACACAAGTAATTAGATCTCCATATGTTAATTCATTATAAGAAATTTTTCCAAATTTTTGTTCTATCGTATCTTTTACTTTTTCTGAAAATAATCCTGGTAATCCAGTAATAAACTTTTCTTTCCAGTAAATATTATTTGGGTCTGCTAGATTGAAAACTCTTTTTAAGAAATTTTCTTTATACCATTTGAATTGTTCTAGTTTTCTGCATTTTAAATTTTGTAATATTTCAGAGTTTCTTTCTGCGTATAGATCTATGTCTCCTATGAAATGGGTCGTGATGTTGAATATTAGGGTTGTTATTTGTGCCGGTGCAGGTCGTCCATTTTCATCTACTATAGGTTGTCCTTGTTCATCTGTTCTTACGGCGGCTAAAATATGATTTTTTTATTTCAGTTCCTAGTAGTTTATCCCACCAAGTACGTAGTTGTCCGGTAAAACCTAGAATTATGTTTTCTACAGCTTGTCTTTCTGTAATATTTGTTGTTTTGTAAATATTGCCTACAATTATCATTACTTTTGTTCTGTTTATGATTTCCATTTCACTTAATCCATCAATGTTCCATTCATATATGTTTTTTGCGTTATAAGATTTTGGTTGGTTTCCTAGCATTTCTAAATCCTCCGCTTCCTTTCTATAATTAGAAAAACTTCTTATGGCTTGTATTGGTATCATCTTTTGTTTGTTTCTTTTTTCATCGTTTGTTATGTCATACTCCCTCCGTCCCAAGAATATATGCACTTTTTGGGAGGGTGCGGGAATTAAGGAGAAAAGTGAAAAAGGTGATGTGTTGTGAGTATAGATGGTTGGGTAGGAGAGATAAAGTGAAGTAAGTGGGTAATGGTTGTGAGTAGAGAGAAGTGGGTCCCATTTCCATTTTAGGAAAGTGTAGATTATTGTGGGACGTCCAAAAGGGGTAATTTTGCAGATTATCATGGGACGGAGGGAGTATTCAGTATAGTCAGAAGCAGAAATAGATCCTGATTCTGATGAGGATTCTTCATTGTATTCTGTTAATACACTTATGTTTTTGTTATTGCTTGCACTTGACTCTTCTTTTACTTGTATATAGGTTTTCTCTTTGTCCATTAAGTCGTTTAAAGGATTATGTAAGGTTGGTCTAACACCTAACATTCTGAATGGATTTTGAGCGGCTGGTATTTGTTTGTTACATGTTATTGGTTCTTTTTCTTTTCTATTTGATGGTGTCTTATTGTATAATTCCGCATATTTTGTGTATCTTTGACATATAATCCCTGTTTCTGATTGCTTATTAACAGGTGTAGGAAAATCTCTTAAGTTTATATCTTCTATTTCTCTTTTTACCATTGCTATTCCGTTTGTGACATTGTCCATATTATCTTGTACTTGTTGTGGATATGGCCCTCCACTACCCAAGCAATCCCACAAGAACAATAAGAGCATACAAAACAAAGCACAATAAATCAAAGTACAGAAAGAACACAGAAATTGTTAACCCAGTTCGCCAATATGATTGACTACGTCTGGGGACACTACCAAGCCAGGATCTTGCACTATAATATGTTTGTATAAAGTTACAATGAGTTTTGGGGCGGAACTTTGCTTAAATTTATGCCCAGGAATACAACCAAACCCTAGATGGACAAAAGGAACCCGAAAATTGGCCTAAAACTGGGCCCAGAATTTTTCCTCCCCGACAAGAGCGCGGTCGCCCACCATAGCTGCGCGACCACCCTCAACTTCAAAGAATTCTGCACCCTCGTTCGCACCTCCAGCGCGGCCGCCCTTGCCTCCTGCGCGGCCGCTCAGAACGACAGTAGCTCCGACGTTTTTCTTCCCTTTTTGCTCCGAAATCTACAGTTGGTCCTCTATCCCAACAATCTCCCACCTAGAGATCAACCGCATATATAAGCCCCGTATCCGTTCTTCAACTCATCCTTGGTGTCCTCCTAGTGCTCACCTCGATCATGGTAGTGTCATCCTCCTCTCCTATTCTCCAAGCCCAATTGAAGCTTTGCACAACTTTAATTTCTCAAGGTTTACAACCTTTGTCACATGTCAGCCGGGTTTTCCGATCCCAATATCTTCTCCAGCCTTAAGATCTTCCTTTCCAAGAGATGCCTGATGTAGTGAAACCTCAGTTCAATGTGCTTCGTCCTAGATTGAAACGCCGGATTCCTAGCCAATTGTATTGCGCTCTGACTGTCACTGTAGAGAGCGTTCCCACTTCGCGTCTTCGCATGTTCACCCAAGGAGTTCTGCAACCATACCATCTCTTTACTCGCCTCTGTCACTGCCACATATTCTGCTTCTGCAGTCGACTTAGCCACGATCTTCTGCAATTTAGAAGCCCAGGAGATTGCCGTACCACCCAATGTGAAAACATAACCCGTAGTACTTCTCCTCTTGTCTAGATCGCTTGATGCCAAATCCGCATCAACATAACCCGCTAACACGACCTCCTTGCTTGAGAAACATAGAGCCTTACCAGCAGTACCCTTTAAGTAACGCAGGATCCATTTAACCGCTTCCCAATGTTGCTTTCCTGGATTGCCCATGAACCGACTGACTACTCCCACCGCATGTGCAATGTCCGGCCTTGTACACACCATTGCATACATTAAACTCCCCACTGCCAAAGCATATGGAGTCCTCTCCATCTTGTCACGCTCCTCCTTGCCCATAGGTGAGTCCTTCTCGGATAGTTTGAAGTGCATACCCAATGGTGTCCCTGTTGGCTTCGTCTCTTCCATGCAAAACCTTGCCAAGACTTTCTCAACGTATTCTGCTTGTGAAAGAACCAACTTACCCGACTCCCTATCCCGGTCAATCCGCATGCCCAAGATTTTTCTGGCCTCCCCCAAATCCTTCATCTCGAACCGTTCTGACAACTGAGCCTTCAATCTGTTTACCTCTCTACTACTAGAGCCCGCTATTAGCATGTCATCCACATATAACAGCAAGATTATGTACCCATTGTCCGTGTTCTTGAAGTAGCAATAATGATCCGCCTCACATCTGATAAAATCAATATCGTGCATGAATCCATCGAACTTTCTGTACCACTGCCTAGGAGCTTGTTTAAGGCCATACAAGCTCTGCCATACAAGCTCTTAGTCAATCTGCAAACCAGTTCCTCGCTACCCTTAGACAAGTAACCCTCTGGTTGTACCATGTAAATTTCTTCCTCCAAATCCCCATGAAGAAAAGCCGTCTTTACATCCATCTGTTCCAGCAACAAGTTATCTGCCACTACTATCCCCAGAACCATTCTGATAGTGGTCATCTTCACAATAGGAGTGAAGACCTCGGTGTAGTCAATACCATACTTTTGCTGAAACCCTTTTACAACCAACCTTGCCTTGTAACATTTACTGCCGTTTGCTTCCTTCTTAATCCTGTAAGCCCACTTGTTATGCAATGCCTTCTTCCCTTTAGGCAGTCTAATCAACTCTCAAGTTTTGTTGGCCTTCAATGAGTCCATCTCATTGTCCATCGCAGCTTTCCACTTGTTACAAAGTGCACTACGAACAACCTCCGCATAACATTCCGGTTCCCCACTATCTGTCAACAACAAATAGTAATTGGAAGGAGTACACCTGTCAGGCAATCCACGCAACTTGCTGGATCTACGCAGCGGAATATCCGGTTCCGGAGTACGTGGTTCATCTTCAGTGACCCCCTGACCATGGTCATCATGAACCGTCCTGCTCCCACCCGAGTCTGGAATATCCACCCCTATAACCTCCGATTCTGAACTAATATCATAAGATGCCCCCTTTCTGTCCTTGTACAATACCTGTTCATTGAATACCACATCTCGACTACGAATAATTTTATGGTTTTGGTCATCCCAAAACTTATACCCGAAGTTATCCCCGCCATACCCAATAAACGTACATTTTACAGATTTTGCATCTAACTTAGTTTTATCAGCAGAATCAATATGAACATATGAAACGCAGCCAAATATGCGAAGAAATGACAGATTTACCTGCTTGCCACTCCATGCTTCCTCTGAAATTCCATTCCCCAATGGTACCGATGGTCCCCTATTGATCAAGAAAGCCGCCGTGTCAACTGTATATGCCCAGAACGTCTTCGAAAGTCCACACTTCAATCTCATACTTCTTGCCCGCTCGTTCCATGCGAATACCATTCGCTGCACAATATTCCCTAAACTCACCGAGCTCATACTCCCCACCATTATCTGATCTTAAGCACTTAAGCTTAAGTCCCGTCTGATTCTCCACCAAGGCCCTCCACTTCTTGAATACCTCAAAAGCTTCATCTTTCCCCTTCAAAAAATAGATCTAGACCTTTCTTGTTGAATCATCAATAAAGGTCATGTAATATGACGCACCACCCAGAGAAGTTACCGGAGATGGTCCCCACAAGTCCGTGTGGACCAGTTCTAACTTTGCTTCCCTCAAAGCCCTACCCGTCCTCGAGAAATTACTTCTCCCCTATTTGCCAAACACACAATCTTCTCAGATCCCCACGTTGACTGTCTTCAAACCCGGTAGTAGTCCCTTTGAACAAAGTACTTTCATCCCCGTCTCACTCATGTGACCCAATTGACAAGGCCACAAATCAAGATCACCCTGGCCGACGCCACCGCGATACTATCCTTGGTGTTATTCGCCAAATACAATGTCCCCTCCTTATTACCCCGAGCGATCTCACAATCCTCCTTGGTAATAACCCGGTTCCGCAGCCGAATGTTACCTTGTAACCTTCTTCGTCCAACCGCCCAACCGATAATAGGTTCTTTTTCAAACCTGTAATGTGCCTCGACCCCGTTCGGATGTAAGACCTTCCCGTCCGATGCTCCTATTCTCGACATCCCCCTTCCCCTTGATTTCCAAAGGCTCGCCATTCGCCAGATAGACCTTACCGAAATCACCGGAAGTATAATTCTCCATCTCTTCTGCATGCCCGCAAGAGTGGAATGATGCCCCCGAATCCAGCACCCATGATTCTAGTGCACTACTAACACTCAGAACCAGTACATCATCACCTTCGACTGTCACATTCACCGAATTGCGCCCACGATTGGGACAATCCTTCTTGTAGTGTCCCAACTCCTTACAGTGATAGCACTGAACTGATCCCTTTGCAACCCTTGGTTTGTCTCTGATCTCCAAGGTCTTGCCCTTTCCACCCACCACGTTCTCCCTAGATTCAGTTCTCCCTTGTTTGCTAGTACCCAGCCTTCCCCTGCTAGTAGTAGCTAAGGCCGATCCAGAAGCAGTCGATGTCCCCAACTTCTTCATGCGATTTTCCTCGCCCAAGAGAAAGTCTTTAACATCATCATACTTCAATTTGTTTTTACCTGCTGAAGCATTGATCGCTGTCACTGTCCCGCTCCAACTTCCTGATAAAGACGCTAGCAACAAGCACGCATGAACCTCATCATCAAACGTGATCTCCAACGCAGTCAATGAGTCTATAACATCCATAAACTCATCGATGTGTTTAACTAAGGTTCCTCCCTCTTGCATCTTGAGACTACCCATCTTGCGTATCGAATCAACCTTGTTTGCAGCAGATGGTGTTTCAAATCTCTCAGTAAGATAATCCAATAGCTCCTTTGTGGTTTTTGCCTTCTTGGTAGTCTTCGCAATCCACTTTGACAAAGTAGATCTGACCACCCCTAGGGCCTTCCGATCCATGAGATCCCAATCTTCCTGCGTTTCTCCTTCCGGTTTGACACCCTTTAGAGGCTTATAGAGATCTTTGTTATACAAGAGATCCTCTATCTGCATCCTCCAAAATCCGAAGTCAGACCCATCGAATTTCTCAACCGCCTGTTTGTCCTTGCCCATTCTTGATTGCTTGACAACACCCAATCGCTCGATAAACCAATCTTACGATTAAACCCTGATCTCGAACCAAGGCTCTGATACAAGTTGTTGTGGATATGGCCCTCCACTACCCAAGCAATCCCACAAGAACAATAAGAGCATACAAAACAAAGCACAATAAATCAAAGCACAGAAAGAACACAGAAATTGTTAACCCAGTTCGCCAATATGATTGACTACGTCTGGGGGCACTACCAAGCCCAGATCTTGCACTATAATATGTTTGTATAAAGTTACAATGAGTTTTGGGGCGGAACTTTGCTTAAATATATGCCCAGGAATACAACCAAACCCTAGATGGACAAAAGGAACCCGAAAATTGGCCTAAAACCGGGCCCAGAATTTTTCCTCCCCGACAAGAGCGCGGTCGCCCTCCATAGCTGCGCGGTCGTGTTCGGTCGAAACCTAACGGTTTATTTAATTCCGCAAGCGTACGGGCTATTGTAATATAGCGGGTGCAAGTACGGGTCGATCCCACAGAGACAGGGTTTACTTTGGGATGATATTTGTCTTTATATAAATATATAGATGATTGGGGGGAGATATTGATTTTGTAAGATAAAATACTAGGAAGATATAGAAACTACTCTAACATATAATGATAGTATTCTCGGGATTGAAAACAAATAAATATGCTTTTAGATAAAGGCTTTTATCAAAATAACAAGGATGGTACATTAGGCTTACACTACTTCTGGTTAGGACAGTAGCGTTGTATCCTTCACTAATTATGTCTAACTGTTTGAGATTTCCGTTTATGGTGCTCCCGCCCTGTCACAAACGGGCATTCCGGCTTAACTCTAGTTAACCACAATTAGTAAGAATCCATTAAGATCGAAAGTCAATGTTTTTCCATTCAAAGAACATCCCTAGGCCGTTGTACGACTTCTCGTGACCAATGGACAAGTTTCTTTATAAAAGAAATTGTTTTAAGATAAAAGTGCCAAGTTCAAGGATGATACGCTAAGTTGTGCTAACTACTCATGGGTCAAGGCCTAGCACATGTATTTTAAGACCAACACGGCCTTTCTCTTGAGGGCCCGTTATGAGGCATGCACGTCTGTCACACGAGTAGCCCGGATTCACCTTTCGAGGGTACCGTATAAATCAAAATCCATTAAGTCTATTATTCTTACGTAATTTCCACTAAAGGATCATCCCTAGGTCTTTAAATCACTTTCGTGATTTATCGACCTAGTTCAATTCTTAGAGTTCCGCTAATCAATGCTTTTCACTTGATTAACTAAGGTTATACAATTAAAGACGTCTCCCTAATCGCAAGTATTTAAGATTAATAAGAAGAGAATTGAAATGACATGTAGAAGAGGCATGAATATAAATAATTGAGTTTCCAACTCCGAGAAATGGAGGATTACTCTAAACCATTGGAATAATAAAAGAAGTAAGTAAGAAATAGAAATAGGGAAAAGAGATACTTATTAATAATGAGAGAAACAATGGCTGGAAATAATCTTCATTCATAATCTTCAAGAGTACACAAGACTTGTCACGAATCATTGATACACCTTGAATATCATGTATAAATTGCTAGAGTATTTTTCTATACATTCTAAGTATAATATGATCCTTTCTGGATATATTTATCACTATTTTCGAATTTTCTGGATGTTTCTGGATGTCTAAAACTGAGTACAAAGGCTTCTTTATATAGACATATATGCTAAAGATTGGAACTCTTCAAAGTGGTGCCTCCAAAAGGTGCCTTTTTGGAACAGGTACAGCGACTGCACGGCCGAGTCAAGGGAACTGCACGGCCGTGCGATCTTGGCGCCAAAAATTATTTTGAACTGGGCATTGTTGCACGGCCGCTACTCCTTTGGCTACACGGCCGCTCCGACTGAATTTTGGCCTTTATGCTTATTTCGATGCTGTCCCTCCATGGCTTTGACACTTGATTATTTCCAAGGCTCCAATTTGATCATAATTTGACTCTAAAACCTGCCTAAGAGTATAAAATCTTCCAAAAGCATAAAATCGAAGATATATGATAAAAGAAGCTAAAATAGCCTAAATGCAAACTAAATGATACTAAAAACTAAGGAAATGATTAATAAATAATGGGATAAATGACTATATAAAAGTCACTTATCAAACTCCCCCACACATAAACCTTGCTTGTCCTCAAGCAAGTCTAGGATAAAAAGAAGATTGGAGAGGGAAAAAAATTGCAAATGAAAAAAAACGAAAATGATCCTTCAGAAAATTTATTGTTGCATGCTATTGCTTTAAATATTGTCTTTATCTTTTTATTCATATTTTTCACACCTTTAAAAATCGTTAGAAAGAAGTATTTTGGGGATATTTTAAAGAAACAATTTTAAGACAATAACCTAATATAGCATATATAGGAATTTGATCAAACAAAGCATGCTAGGAAGATGAATCTTAGATCAATTACTTGGTAAAAAGAGAAGCTTTCACTTTTTAGAGTGATTTTTGAGAAAATGAATTTATTACTTTAAAATGTACAAAGGGAAGTATAAACATTTATTCACAAACTAGAAGCTTTCATAGAATTGTATTGCATTTTTGAATCACGAAGGTGGAAAATGGATGATGATAGTGGAAAAATCTCATCAAAGTCAAACAAATTTATCTTATTTTTGCACGTGTTATATTTTTGCAAAAGACCTAAGTTATTTTTGATCCTTTCAAGTAGGAGACATTGTGGTCGCGAACCCCATGTTCCTAATACTTAGATCAAGAATACTTTTGGATATTACTCTCGTTTGGCAAGGAAGCATCGTCGCAGCGAACGCCGTGCCCCGAGTTACTTAGGAGATAATAGGTTTCTTTTTGCTTTTAAGGATTGGTGACAATTGTCACTCTTTTTAGCAATAAGATAAAAGTGTTTTACTTTGATTTGATTTGAAAAATGGAAGGATGGAATTTTTGAAAGGGTGTGATTCAAGGGATGCAAACAAAAGGTGCTTCTAAAAAGGGAATAAATATTTAATAAAGATAAAAGATGTACAATCTTAAAGAAATATTTTCAATATTTGCATAAATGACCAAGCATAAAGAAGATTCCTTCTAATCAAATGCATTTTCCTTGATGAGACTCTATATTGTGCTATATCAACTTATGAGGCTTTCAATTATTTCCTAAAAATATCCTTTATACTTTTCCTTTTTATAGATTTCTAAGTTTATAGAAAATATGAGAGAAAAGATAAATAAGCATTTATACTAGGGCAAATGGCAAGCATAATGATAATGATTTTTTGATCATCATAGGAATTTATTATATTTTTTTTATATACTATTATACATGCATAAAAAGAAAAATGCAACTAAGTTAAAAAAAGAAAAATTATACTAGAAAGCGATTAAATCTATCCTAGAAAGCAAGTAAATTTAAAAACTAGAAAGCGAAAAATAAAAGGATAGATATACCCCCCCCCCACACTTGAAATGAACATTGTCCTCAATGTTTCAAGGAACAATGCTAAATCTAGGGAGGGTAAAGAGAAAAACTTACTAAAATGGATCATGGGTAGGTAGGTGGTTTTGGGAAATCATCCCAATTGTTGACCCCGTAGTTGAAGATGGTGTTCACTTGCCTTTGAATCGTCCCCACACGATTTTGTATATCATTCCGGAAATAATGAAATTCATTGTTGAAAGTGTCGAACCGGGTCATTATTTGATTGTTTTGAAGCTCGATCCGGTCAAATCTTTCATTAAAATCCGGCGGCAAAGGGGGATGGTTGGGTTGATGTTGCTCTTCTTCTTCTCCTCCTTCTTCCTCTTGATTTGCTTGGCTTGATTGGCCCTCCCCATAATTCATGGAATTTGGAAATATCCATGTTTGATGTTGGTAAGTTAGAGCTTTGGGGAGGATGGGACTAGGCAAAACAATGTAGGGCGTTTTACCCGGCCCTACCAACCAATTGTACTCTCCACGTCCTCTATCAGTGATCATTTGCATATTTCGCAAAGTTGGAATATCCAACTTTGTTGAACCCGAAACCGCAATCTCAGTGTCGGGCATCGCCCGCCGAAAGTGGAGACCAAACAAAGTTATTATACCTCCAATGTGAATCTCCCCATTGAAAGTTGGAGAGACGATATCACTGAACAACTCGATCAAGAAATGGCTCAAATTCACCCTCCTATGAGCCCTCACCAAACACCATAACAAAAACAACTCCTTCTTGTTTACCGTGCCCTTATCTTCCCTAGCAAAAACAGTGCATGCGTAGAATCTGTGCATAATCCGGAGAACGGGATGGATAATAGATGAGGCTTTTGCGGTTCTAGATTTGAAGGATGGAATTCCGGTTATTTGCTCCCAAAACACATTCTCCCTAAACTCTATAGGAAAATCGGCTTCATAATTTGTGTAGGCGGGCCAACCCAAAATTCTGTTTATATCAAAAGAAGTGAGGTGGAATTCCTATCCACCAAGCCTAAAATACAAATGAATCAATTGGTATTGCTCCCCCGTATCTCCACAAATTTCTGTAGTAAACTCCTTTCTCATAGTGCACAAGAATTCTAAGGTGATCCTCTCATAAGTCTTTGCATGCAACCCAAGAAAACCACCACAACCAAATCCGGTGTGAAACCTTTTCACATTGGAATAGATATCTAAAGCTTTAAGGGCATCAATATCTGGGAATTGAGTTGGCCTCATCCTTTTTTGACGAAGGGCGGTGAATCTAGCCACTTCGAAAGGCTCTCTAAACTCAATACCCAAATCATTGAGTGTTGGGTTTAGATTAGGGGTAGGAGATGGTTCCTTTCGGGACCTTTTCGAACCTCTTTCAGTAGCCTTTCCTTTTCCCTTCACTCTCTCCATTGGAAATTTTCAGAAATAACCCAAAAACTTATCTAAAGGAAGAAGAAAGTAGATTACCCGAATCTGAGCTTGAAAAGCTTGTAATCTTCGATGAAAAGCCACTAAACACCAAAAAGCTTCCTCCTTGTACCTTAATTCGGAGTAATCCTTCTTCAATTTGTTGAAATGGGGTGAGGGTTTTGGAATTTTCGAAATTGGGGTTTTAGGGGGGTTTTTAGACTGATTTTGGTAGGAGAGAAATGATTGAGTAGAGGATTTGAGGAGGATTGAGGGTTTAATTGTGAGTAAAAATGGTGTAGGAGTGGGTATTTAAAGTAGGTGGGGCGGAGGTTTTGATGGAGAGAGGTTGAAGAAGAAGTAAATGAGGGGGGAGGGGAAAGGCGCATCCTTTGACTGGAATCGACGCAACTCCCCAGACGTCTTGCACGGCCGTGTCAAGGAACTTGCACGGCAGTGTCCTTTTACTGAGTCAACCCGCTCCAACTCGATATGAACTGCACGGCCGCTCCAAGAAGAGCTGCACGGCCGTGCGGACCAAATTTCATTAATTTTTAAATCTTTTTCCCTACAAAACAAGGTTAGCACAAAAATGATAAAAAATAAAATAAAAATAAAGCAAAAATAATCCATCGGTTACCATCCCGATGATGCTTGTTTTAGGTCCTTAGCTTGACCCCTTCCCGGTAGTAGGAGATGCATGATACTTGGTTGGCCTTTTGTCATTGACAACTTGCCATTGCAATCCCTCCGGGGTAATAAGTATCTTCTGCGGTAGACATTTCTTCCATCCCGATTTTTTAGGTAGAACAAGTGACCTATAGTCTTTGCACTTTCGGAAACTCGAAGTGACCTCCGTCTTTGTTCTTTTTGACTTTTTCACTGCATTGTTAGCTTTGGGACATGCAGAAATATCATTGCAAATCAAAGGTTCAATATTTATGGGATCATTTTTTATTTCTTTCTTTGATTTTGGTTCCTCACCCATTAAATCTTTTTCACTAGGAATCCAATTTTCTTCGCTAGGGGTGTAGGTCTCTTCATTTGGGGTCCAATCTTCTTCATTAGGAGTATAGGCCTCTAGATAGGGGTCTTTGAGAACTGGCCTATGCATACTAAATTCGACCCTTTCTTTCCCTATATTTAGGGAAAATGTGCCATTTTTCACATCTATAATTGCCCCCGCAGTGGCAAGAAATGGCCTTCCTAGAATGACGGGAATATAATGGTCTTCCGCCATATCCAAGATAACAAAGTCGACAGGGATGATTAAGTTCCCTACTCGACAAGGCAAGTTTTCCATAATACCAACGGGGTATTGAACGGATCGGTCTGCCAATTGGAGAGTTATGGTTGTGGGTTTGAGTTCCCCTATACCAAGCTTCTCGCTAACCGATAATGGCATTATACTAACGCTTGCTCCTAAGTCAAGGACAGCGTTATCTATGTTTATTCTGCCAACACAACAAGGAATGGTGAATGTACCTGGATCCTTTAATTTTGGAGGGTCTTTATTTTGCAAAACGGCGCTTACCTCCTCCGCTAACATAACATTCTCGTTTTCTTCTAGCCTTTCTTTTTCAAAAATTAATTTTTTCAAGGGTTTAACGGCTAAAGGCATATCTTCATCTTTTCTAAAATAAGGAATGTTAACATTAATGGCATCTAGGTTATCAAGGAATTCATCATAATCCTTGCCTTTTTCTTTAGGGGATTCTGTCCCCAAACTAGTCTCAATCATCGGAGGGATTGGACTATGATTATTTATAGGGCATTCATTTTTCTTTTCTTGCTCATCCCTAGTTTTTACTACATTAACTTGCTCATTTGGCCTTTGAGGTTGACCGGGAAGACTCCCTTGTGGTCTATTCATTGGGGTAGCCTGTTGAGCTTGTTGAGTTTCTAGCATCTTATTATGCGCTGCCAAGTTATCAAACCTAGCATTAAGCAGTTTAAAACATTCCCTAAATTCATTATTGATCTTTTCTTGGGAATTTTTATTTTCCACTACAAAATCCATTATAAGATCCAATTTAGATTTAGGGGGGAAGGTACTTGCATTGTTGTTGAAATTCTTAGGTGCAAATCCCGGGGGTTGTGTAGATGGTTGCGGGTTAAGAACGTTGTTATTCTTGTAGGAAAAATTGGGGTGATTCCTCCACTCGAGATTGTATGTATTAGAATACATCCCCCCTTTTTGCCCAAAAGAATTAACGAAGTTCACTTGATCGTTAGAAGTAACGTCAAGTAACTCGCAGTTATCCGTACTATGTGAGTTAGACCCACATAGTTCGCATAACATATTTACACTAGCAATGGGATTGACATTAAGATTTTCAAATTTTTTCAAAAGCATGTCAACTTTAGAGGAGAGAAGAGTAACTGCATCAACATTATATTTACCGGGCGTACCTTGTTGTTGCTCCCTCTCGTTTGACCATTGGTAATGGTTCAATGCAATGTTCTCGATAAGGTCGTATGCCTCATCGACTCCCTTGTTCATCAATGCTCCTCCCGCAGCGGCATCAATGGTCTCTCTTGTTTTGAAAATGAGACCGTTGTAGAAGGTGTGAACAATCAACCACTTTTCAAGCCCGTGGTGGGGGCACATTCTGAGAAGTTCCTTGAACCGTTCCCATACGTCATACAAAGTTTCACTATCTGTTTGACAGAAGTTAGTGATCTTTGTTCGTATCTGGGCAGTCTTGCTTGGTGGGAAAAATCGACCAAGGAATGCTTCTTGAATTTGGTCCCACGTTGTTAATGAATTCTGGGGGACCGAATTCAACCATTGTTTCGCCTTATCCTTAAGAGAGAAAGGAAAAAGGCGCATCCGGATTGCTTCCACCGTAACACCTTGAATGCGTGTGGTATCATAATATTCAAGGAATGTTTGGATGTGTAGATGGGGATCTTCGAAGGCAGTGCCGCTGTATTGGTTATTCATAACCATGTGCAATAATTGCGGCTTTATCTCGAAGTTTGCCGCTCCGGCATTCGGCACAACAATAGGGGATCTAGTTCCCGGGGTACTTGGGTTAACAAAGTCCCGTAGGGTCCTAGCAGGTGTTTGCGGTTCTCCGTCCATGTGTTTTTTCAAAGTTTCTCTGAATTTCCTTAATCTTTCGTGAAAGCTTCTTTCGGGTTCCGGATCAAAGTTGTCAACGAATGTCCGAGACCGTTTCATAAACTACAAAAAAAATACTTGAAGAAAAATTAAATGTAACAGATTATAGGACGAGAAAGCAAAATAGCAAAGATAAAATAAAAACTAAAAATTTTGTAGCAAAGACAAAAATAAAAAGTAAACCGTTGTCCCCGGCAACGGCGCCAAAAACTTGTTCGGTCGAAACCTAACGGTTTATTTAATTCCGCAAGCACACGGGCTATTGTAATATAGCGGGTGCAAGTACGGGTCGATCCCACAGAGACAGGGTTTACTTTGGGATGATATTTGTCTTTATATAAATATATAGATGATTGGGGGGAGATATTGATTTTGTAAGATAAAATACTAGGAAGATATAGAAACTACTCTAACATATAATGATAGTATTCTCGGGATTGAAAACAAATAAATATGCTTTTAGATAAAGGCTTTTATCAAAATAACAAGGATGGTACATTAGGCTTACACTACTTCTGGTTAGGACAGTAGCGTTGTATCCTTCACTAATTATGTCTAACTGTTTGAGATTTCCGTTTATGGTGCTCCCGCCCTGTCACAAACGGGCATTCCGGCTTAACTCTAGTTAACCACAATTAGTAAGAATCCATTAAGATCGAAAGTCAATGTTTTTCCATTCAAAGAACATCCCTAGGCCGTTGTACGACTTCTCGTGACCAATGGACAAGTTTCTTTATAAAAGAAATTGTTTTAAGATAAAAGTGCCAAGTTCAAGGATGATACGCTAAGTTGTGCTAACTACTCATGGGTCAAGGCCTAGCACATGTATTTTAAGACCAACACGGCCTTTCTCTTGAGGGCCCGTTATGAGGCATGCACGTCTGTCACACGAGTAGCCCGGATTCACCTTTCGAGGGTACCGTATAAATCAAAATCCATTAAGTCTATTATTCTTACGTAATTTCCACTAAAGGATCATCCCTAGGTCTTTAAATCACTTTCGTGATTTATCGACCAAGTTCAATTCTTAGAGTTCCGCTAATCAATGCTTTTCACTTGATTAACTAAGGTTATACAATTAAAGACGTCTCCCTAATCGCAAGTATTTAAGATTAATAAGAAGAGAATTGAAATGACATGTAGAAGAGGCATGAATATAAATAATTGAGTTTCCATCTCCGAGAAATGGAGGATTACTCTAAACCATTGGAATAATAAAAGAAGTAAGTAAGAAATAGAAATAGGGAAAAGAGATACTTATTCATAATGAGAGAAACAATGGCTGGAAATAATCTTCATTCATAATCTTCAAGAGTACACAAGACTTGTCACGAATCATTGATACACCTTGAATATCATGTATAAATTGCTAGAGTATTTTTCTATACATTCTAAGTATAATATGATCCTTTCTGGATATTTTTATCACTATTTTCGAATTTTCTGGATGTTTCTGGATGTCTAAAACTGAGTACAAAGGCTTCTTTATATAGACATATATGCTAAAGATTGGGACTCTTCAAAGTGGTGCCTCCAAAAGGTGTCTTTTTGGAACAGGTACAGCGACTGCACGGCCGAGTCAAGGGAACTGCACGGCCGTGCGATCTTGGCGCCAAAAATTATTTTGAACTGGGCATTGTTGCACGGCCGCTCCTCCTTTGGCTACACGGCCGCTCCGACTGAATTTTGGCCTTTATGCTTATTTCGATGCTGTCCCTCCATGGCTTTGACACTTGATTATTTCCAAGGCTCCAATTTGATCATAATTTGACTCTAAAACCTGCCTAAGAGTATAAAATCTTCCAAAAGCATAAAATCGAAGATATATGATAAAAGAAGCTAAAATAGCCTAAATGCAAACTAAATGATACTAAAAACTAAGGAAATGATTAATAAATAATGGGATAAATGACTATATAAAAGTCACTTATCAGGCCGCCCTCAACTTCAAAGAATTCTGCACCTTCGTTCGCACCTCCAACGCGGCCGCCCTTGCCTCCTGCGCGGCTGCTCAGAACGACAGTAGCTTCGACGTTTTTCTTCCCTTTTTGCTCCGAAATCTAACCCGGTTGGTCCTCTATCCCAACACTACTCTGTCTAATTGTTGTCCAATAGTGTGTAATGATAAATTTGTCCAGTTATTTTGTAAATGTAAGTCTTTAGTTATTTTTTCTTCTATTTAGTCAGGGTGAACTATTGGTAATATTCCGTGATTAACTCCATTTTTACAAAAATAGGCTGGTTCTAATGGGGTTTTTTTCGCTTTCGTAATAATCATGACCGGGTAATAGATTGCCTGCAGTTACTTTGTGCCATTTTCTTACTTTTTGAATTATTGGTGTTATTTTATATAAATAATCATTATTTAGGAATTCAAAGAATGGTATATGTAATTCTTGTAATTTGTAAAATTCATAATATGTTTCTTTAATTATTTTTTGTTCTTTTTCATCATATGATTCGAAGAATAGTTCTCTATTTTCTTTGTTTTCTTTATTCTTGAAATTTTTTCTTAAAATATTTTTGTCTAATTTGAATTCATTTTTTATCATGTTTACTGTAAAGTTACTGTCTTCATAAGGATGGACAAAATTTCCATCTCTTTTTATGCCAATATTATTTGTTTCATATTGGTTTTCTGTTTCAATTTCTGATTCAAAAATTGGTTGTTTGTTTTGTGAATTATTTCCTTGTTGAAATTCATATCTTCCTGAGGTGGATCTTCTAGATGGTGTATTAAAATTAAGGTTTTTACTTTTGTTTAAAGATTGTGATCTTTTGAATTTTAAATCTACCGAGCCATCTTCATATTGTATAACTTGTTCTAATTCACTTGTTTGTTTCTTTTTTACACTTGTATTTGGTACGGTTTTAAATGGGTAAGTCCATTTTTCAGGTAGAGTTATATCAATTTAATAGTTTTTGGAATTGTTATATTAGCTTTTGTACTATCAATTTCCCAAAAGACTGTTTCTCCTGTTGTTTTGGTTTTATTAAAAGCATTTGGACAAAGTCCAGTATTCATTACTTTAAAATGTAATCTGTAGAATATTTCATAAATATGAGAACCCATTTGCATATGATAATTATGCGTTAAAATATCTAAAGTTAGAATTTTCATGATATGTGGATCTGTTAAAGATACTGTGAAATTGGGATAAGTATTAAAATGTATTGGTCCATTTGTTAAACTTGTTTCAATTGCTCCTATTAAAAAGTCTACGTAATTTAAGTGTCTTGCATCTCTTAATGCTATTTGTATGCTTGTGTCTAATCCTTCCATTGTTAATGGTTTAATTGCTACTTGGACTAATCCTATATGTAGAAATTTGTATCCTTGTGATATATATTTTTTAATTGAAGATTTTGAGAATAAACTCATTGTTTGATTGTTGGAGTATAAAGAAATAACTGTTTCTTTTGTTTTAATGGCTAATATTGATTTAAAATCGAATATACCTTTATCTTTGTATATTTCAGAAGTTGATATTAAAGGGGGTTTCCAATTGGTTAAAAACTGAGTATCCCAAGAAATTTCTTTAGATAATATATTTTTATTATTTTTATCTTCATTATTCTCAGTTTATATGTTATAATCATTCATTTGATTATTATGATCTCTAAAAGATCTTCTATTCGTAAAATTACCTAACCATCTCATTATTTATTATTTGTCTTGCTTCTCGGATACACTTCCTTACCTAACGGATGCACGACTTACACTCCTTACCGCGTGACTTATTCCTAGGTGACACACCGACTCGAGACAAATAAATAAATTGAGCTAAGTAGTTAACTTTGTTGAATAAAAGGCTTTGATACCAAAATAAGCAAAGATGATCGATTAATAATACTAAGCATGAGAATACAGAAGATCAAAAAGAATATATCATATGAAAAACTATGGAATTTAATTTGCTACAGTAAAATAGTAAAATAGACTTTTTTTCAATAGTAGAGTTGACTCAAATACTCTTAGGTACGTGGTCATTTGTTACACCAACCACACTGTATAAATTGTGAGTATTATACAGCTGCAGTGAGCGGTTCTTAAACCCGTCTCAACAATCTGCCGACTGGTTTCCGATACCGATATACCTTTAAAGTATAAGAGACTTCTATACTAAAGAAAGCATTCATAGAAAGGATAAAAGAATAAGGAACATGAAGCATAAAAATACTCACTTTATATTACAGAACTTCTTCTTTACAATGGTTGAGAAGGGTTGATGTTTACAGTGGATGGTTACTAGAGAGGGAATTTAGAGAGAAGTGAAAAAATTGGAAAATAAAAAACTTGCCCCCTAATGAGGAAGGTGATCCATTTATATACACACGGATTTCAAACCTATGCTAAATTACAATAATAAAAGTAATGGATCACGCTACATGTGCAGTGCGCATTTGTCCTTCGGAGAGGGATCCACAACTTTTGACTAACACACATATTTTCAAATGAAAAGTAATATCCATTAAATAAAAGTAGATTCTATTTGTTTGATTGCTTTTGTTATTTTGACAGGTGTGCGGGCTGGCTTCTTCTTCGTGGGCGGCTGGTGGCTTGTCAATTTCCTTTTGGTGGATGGTCTTCTTTTTCTTTGTCTAGCACTTGCATTTGTCCGGGCTGCAGGACTGTGGTGTTTTGTTTGCTTATAAGTCGT
This sequence comes from Adenophora triphylla var. japonica, assembly GCA_022495995.1. NCBI lineage: Eukaryota > Viridiplantae > Streptophyta > Magnoliopsida > Asterales > Campanulaceae > Adenophora > Adenophora triphylla. The sequence goes on from JAFEMH010001277.1 coordinate 303,004, forward strand.
CCAGCTGTACTTGAGTGAACAAGTCATCATTTGGTATGGCTTCGTCAGGTATTGTAGATGATGTGCTTCCTTCTTCACTGAGTTGGGCCATTAATTTGTCAAGATCGTGTGGGCTTGTACATTGGGCCATCTGGACCATGATATGCTGTTTTTTCTAAAGAAATTCTTCATTTTGTTGAGATTGTTTAGGTGGAATGCTGTTGCAGAATTGAGGTTTTTGTTCGAAATATTTGGATACAGCCTCAGGACTGCAATCAGCTAAGGGTGTTTTGTCCCACCATTTGATTTTGTATTTCCTGACCAATATCGGGAGGATAGTTTTGTGTTTACACTCACATTTTTGTTGCCTCAAGGCACCCATTTGTACACATTCACACATTTGTTTCTCCTTTAGGTCAAATTCAGTCATAAAGATCCAAGGGACTTGAAAATTATGACAAAATTGGGCCCAAATAGGAGATTGAGCTATTTTCTCTGGATATGAGATTTGTTTGGCCCATAAGTGGAAGGCCTTTTGTACAGATGAGGGAACAATTTGTTTGTCTAGACCAAAAATTTTCCACCATTGGTTGAACCAATACGGGGTCGAATAAGGAAAATCAGGAGAGAAATAGAAAAAATATGAAAGGGAAAAAGATTTGTTTTGTTTGAAAAATGCCATAGACCAGGCATTAATATAGTCCCAATAATTAAAACGGGCTACATTGTTTGGGAGGATTAAATCTTTTGCCTCATTGGGATTTTGTCCCTAATCAGAGATTGTTAAAAATCTCAAAATTTTTACTTTGCAGTATCTGATTTTGGAGGGATCCAAATGATCCGCTGAATAAATAAAAGTAGCAGATTTTGTTTTGGTCAAAATATTTTCATAATAAAACTGTGATTTGAAAAAATTATCAGGTAGATAATTATGGGAGCTGAGGAGGAGAAATTTGGACATTTGGTAGGGATGCCATTTTGTGTTTACTTCGAAATATTCTGGTTCTACAACACAAATGAATTCTGAATGGTTTTTGTAAAAATAAGAAGTGGGGGGGTGTGTTTTTTTGGATAAGCACTGGGGATAATTTGTTTGAGTGGCTGAACAAGAGGAGTTGAGTGGTGTTCTAGGGTTTGTTTGTATGTAGTCATTTGCTGGTTGTTTGAACTGGATGAAGGTGCAGGTAATTGAAAAGGTGAGAGAGACAAAGGTTTTACATAAGGTGAAAGGATTTCAAATTTGTTTTCGCTTTTAGGAGTTTTGTCAGGTATAAAGATGGGGAGTTTTGTTAACGGAGTTGTGGTGAAAAAGGCACTTCTTTTCTTTTTTTCTTTGCCGAGGAACCTGAAATCATCCTACATATGTCGGAAAAGGGGTAAAATATCTATCATCCTATGATGTTACTAAGAAGGTGCATTTGTAGCTCTAATAAGTTTAGCTTGAACTTTTGTCTTTTTGTCCATATTACATTATTTAGTGCAGTTTCTAAATTGGTCCAATGATAAGGATTTCTCCTTCTTTCTTCCATTAATTCTTGTTAAAGGAGTTTAATTTCCTTAATGAGTTTTTCTTCTTTTCTACTGATCTTTTAAAAATTGTTTTAAATCGAGGCATTGCAAATCTTTTTAAAAATTGTTTTAAATCGAGGCATTGCAATAGAACCTGTGAACACAAAAATTAGTCTGGTATTAGCATGGGATTTTGTTGAGAATTTCCTGTGTAATCATTTTCTATACATTTTATAATTCTTTTTAATGCAGAGACATTTGCGTTAATAGAAGATTTGAAATTATGGGCAAAATTGTATTCTAGAAGTTCTTCTAAATCAAAAATATGCCATCTAAGTTCTGATGTTTTGCTAATTGGTACTCTTGAATGGATATTTTTACATTCTTTTAATAATACTTCTGTTTTTTGAAAACAATAATTTAAATTATTTAAATTATTCAGATATATAAGATTGTTGTTAATTTTTACTGTCCATACTTGGACACCTAAAAGGGAAGAATCGGGTTTTTGTTGATTTTGTGCAATATTAATGGTTTTTCCATATAATTTTCTCTCTTGCCGTTAGTTCTTGTTTTGGTTGGGATTGTGAAGTAGAGCATGTGTATAGTTTTAATTTTTTATTATTCATTTTTTCCTTGCAGGAATTCTCTTGTTAGGAAATTCGGGATAGAATTATCTTTTCCTGCAATATGAATTATTTCAAAGTCAAAAATTGATAATAAAGCTTGTCATCTGGCAAAGATTTGCTCTGCAGCTAAATTTTTTACATCTTTTTGTAAGACATCTTTTGCAGCTTTGCAATCTACTTCAACTGTAAATTTCTGATTTAATAAGTCATCTTGAAATTTTGTTATACATAAGACTATTGAAAGAATTTTCTTTTTTATTGTTGAATATTTGGATTGCGTTTCATTCCATATTCCTGAATAATATCTAATAATATGTGTTTTGCCGTTTATTTGTTGGGTTAATATTCAACTGTATCCGATTTCTGAGGCATCAGTAGAGACTGTTTTTGGTGCTTTTGGATCACATATTGTTAAACAGAGTAATTTTTTCACATGTACCTTGATTTGCTTGACTATGTTTGTATGTTCTTTCGTCCATGGTTTCGGATTCTTTTTTAGTCTGTCAAAAAGAGGTTTACAGATTTGTCTTATTTTTGGGAAAAAGTCTGCTATATAATTTAATGATCCTAGGAATCTTTGTAATTGGATTTTGTCTTTTATCTCATCTGGGAATTTGTCTGCAAAATCTATAGATCTTTGAATTGGTATTATGGTGTTGTTGGTTATCTCGTGTCCTAAGAATTTCACTTTTGATTGGTATAATTTTATTTTAGCTTTTGATAAAACTAAATCGTTTTTAATCATTACTTTGTAAAATATATTTAAATGCTTTTCGTGTTGTTCTAAATTCTTGCTAAAGATTAAGACATCATCTATGTAGACTATATATATATATATATATATATATATATATATATATATATATATATATATATATATATATATAGAGAGAGAAAGAGAGAGAGAGAGAGAGAATGAAAGATTGATGGCAGACACGATGGTTTTTGGCCGGGACAGGAGAGAAGTCGCTGAGGGCAATGGCGGATTTGGGGTTGGTGATGAAGAAGAAGAGTGGACGGAGGAGAAAGAAATCGGAGACGGAGGCTGGCGGCTATGGTGGAGATGCAGTTGAGTTTCCAGTGAATGCGAAGCAGTGGCACGTGCCTCCTGTGTTGAAGCTGCCTGTGTCAAGGAAAGTGATGGAGAGTGCAACGCTCATTTTGATGGAAATGGATGATTGCCGGAGGGGAGGAAAGGGTCGTCGGAAGGGAAGGGGAAGGGGAAGGGTTAGGGTTGGTAGAGAAAGTGAGAGAAGAGAGAAAGAGGGGGTTAGTTTTATATTTTTGGGTAGGAAGGACTAGGTGGAATTTTGATTATGAAGCCGAATTAGTTGGTTAATTTTCAAAATTCATGTCTTAATTGGTCGTTTGACTTGGGAAGGAGGATCCACCGGTAATTTCCCCCAAAATCATTTGGATTATCACTACTTTGATCACATTCAAAAGTAGTGTTGAAATATATTTCTAACTCCAAGGGAATGTTAGAGGAAGAAGAAGTCCCTACTCGAGGACGTTTCTTTTTGCTATACAAATTAGCAAAAAAATGATACGGATCGGCCTCAACTAAATCACCACCAACATCTTGAGAAGAAGTACTTGAGTCAACATTTTGAGAAGGATTTCCATGAATTGCATTATATTCGTTAAAAAGAGACACCAAATCATTTTTTGTAGTAGCAACAATATTCGACGGTGTTTCATTATCACCGTCACCTTCGGGGTATAAATTCAAATAATAAAAAGCTAAAATTGCTTCCAACTCATCTCATTTAACACGGGGATCTAATACTTTTGCAACCAAAAATAAAGACGGAATAGTGGCAAAATATTTAATCCACTTTTGTCTCATGGAAAAAATGCATTCATTTAAAACCAAGCAATCTTTTAAATTATTAAAACTAGTAACAATTGCAACACAATGCTCAAGAACCAAAATGGAAGTTGGATAATAAACTCCCGATAATGCCAAAGTAGCGGTGTTAAAAATCTTTAGTAATTTACACAAATTAGTGCATGCATTCCATTGATAAGCAAATAAAGGTTGATTATTACCAATTGTAGCAAAAAAATCCATAACAAGCTCTTTATACTCAAAACCATCTTTTAACATTATATAGGTGGAATTCCACCTAGTTGGAACATCGAAAGTAAAATATTTGTCACCAAGATTTTGATTTCTTAAAAACTTAATCCATTTTTCTGTAACACTATTTCTTCTAGAAATATATTCAAGAGCCCCTCTAATTGGGGAAACATATGTTTCTAATGCATGCAAACCATCTTTAACACATAAATTAATAATATGACATAAACATTTAATATGAAAAAACTTACCACCAAATGACGGTTAACAAACTCTAATCAAATCCGGTAAACTAGCGGTATTAGCACTAGCATTATCAAAAGAAATGCTAAATATTTTATTCATAATCTTATATTTTAAAAAAAATTCACGCAACTTTGAACAAATTGCTTCGGAGATATGGGGGGGAGGAATCAAAATTTTCATATGCAATTAATCTTTTTTGGATAGTCCAAAAATAATCTATCCAATGGCAAGTAACACCCAAATAACTATTTATTTGCCAATGATCACTCCAACGATCGGCACAAATTGAAACTTTGTTTGGTAAATTTGATAAAACCTCATTTAAAGTTTTTTGATATGTCAACACAACCATATGAATATCATGTACGAGAGTCGAACGTGGTACTCTTGAGGCGGCGGGATTTAAAGAAAGTCGTATAAATCTTTCATAAAATTCATCATCCGCAAAATTAAAAGCAAGTCCTTTAACACAAACAAATTTGGCCAATTCTTGCCTATAAATGACCTTATTAAATTTAAATAGGACGGAAGACGAACCTTGGGTGGTGGTTGGAGCTAATTGAGTTTGACCACTCGAAATGCCAAGTTTATCGGGATGTTGTGTGCGTGTGCGGGCGTTAAGTGACGCATGCCCTCCACCCTTCGTAAATGGGTAGGATTTTGTACAATAGTTGCAAACTGCTCGATAATAGCGGTCGTCATCGGGATCAATTTGCTCTTTTCAAAAATGAATTCTAAAAGTGTCGGACGTAGACTCTCTAGCGGCACGTGAACGTGGCACCGTTGGCGATTTTTCTTGTTCTTGTCCCCGAGCACAACCACCTCGAGCTCGGTCTCGGCCTCGGCCGCCCCTACCCCTTCTACCACTTTCAACAACATTTTCATCCACATCTTGCTCATTTTGTGTAAATGGTTTCGCAAAAAATTCGGATTCTTCTTCGTTATGATGGGAGGAAGAACCAACAACTTCCTTGCCTCTTCGAGAAGAAGACATTTTATTTTTCATTAGAAAACTGACTGAAATTCGGAAAAAAATGCTAACTTTTGTTAAAAAACTAACTGAAAATCTTTAAAAAACTGACTGGAATTTCAAAAACTAACTGAAATTTTGAAAAAACTAACTGGAAACGTTAAAAAACTGACTGGAATTTCAAAAAACTAACTGAAAACGTTAAAAAATTGACTGAAACTCTAAAAGACTAACTGGAAGCATTAAAAACAGACTGAAATTTCAAAAAATTAACTGAAATTATGAAAAACTAACTGAAAACGGTAAAAAACTAACTGGAAACTCTAAAAAACTAACTGAAATTCCTAAAAACTAACTGGAAACGTTAAAAAACTGAATGGAATTTCAAAAAACTAACTGAAATTCTTAAAAACTAACTAGAATTGTTAAAATACTGACTGGAATTCTCGAAATAGAAAATAAATATTAATTTCGTTAAAAAACTAACTGAAAATTGTAAGGAAACTAACTAAAACTGAAAATCGAATATAATGAGAGTATGAGAGACGAGAGAGGCTTAGGATATTTGAGAGTAGAAATAGAGAGAGAGTAGAAGTAGAGAATTAATGTGAAAATGAAATGGTGGGAGGGAGGTGATATTTATAGGGTAGATTTTTTAAAAGAATTTTTTTTTTTTTTTAATTTAATGGGGAGCTGGGGCAGGGCCAGTGGGTGTGGCCGTGTGGGGCTGAGCGCCGCTGGGGAATGGGGCCACTGCCAGCCAAGTGGCTTTTGGAGCATGGGGGAGGGGGCCGGACATCAAAGTAGCCGTTGGGACTTGGGAGGGGGGGCGGTCAAAGTAGCCGTTGCCAAGGTAGTCATTGGGGGGGGGATTAATTCAAATATTTAATTATTTAAATCTTGCCGTATAACCGCCGGTTATAACCGCCGGTTATTTAAACGGTTATAATCGGTTAAATAATCGACGGTTAGACGATTTTTAAAATTTTTAACCTTAACCGAACCGGCTAACCGCCGGTTTCGATTAATCCGGTTACGGTTTACACGGTTAACGGTTTTGACCGGTTAATAACCTTCGATTAGCCGATTCCGGTTAGATTTTGAACACGTCTATTCAGGTCTACTAATGTCCATGTTTCTGTAACGGAAGAACAGTCATAATTAATACTCTCCCTCTGTCTCTTAATAGTTTTGAGTTTTACTTTATACGAAAATTATAAAAAATTAAATTTTGTAAATATGAAAAGTAAAGTAGGAGAGAAAAAGTATATGGGTCATAATTAGAGCCGTCAATACGGGCTGGCTGGGCGGGGCGGGCCCAACCGCCAAAACCCACTACTAAACGGGGCGGGACGGGGCGGGACAAATTCCTGGCGGGCTGAAAATACGTCAACCCAACCCAATCCACATTGAGTTGGCGGGCCAATGCGGACCAATCCAATAAATGAAATTTAATCATGAAATGGCAAAGAAAATGCCAGAAAGAAACTGACTAGCTAGAACAATCAATTCATGAAACCAATAACAGCCATAGCTAGTTCTGGGGATAAAAATGGAAGATTGGATCAATATATTTCCAAGAAAAATCATCAGCAACATATATGTTGTTTGGGATTAGAATCTAAGCCATGAAATCGGAATAAGAACTCGTAAACTTCATATTCTAAAACAAATATTGCTCCATTGATTTTCAAGAAAATAATTGTACAAAAAAATTTCGGATCACAATCAAGTCTGTAAGAAACAAAATCTAATAAAACGCAAACCCCACACACACACACAAGAAAAAGAAAGGGATAACTTATGTATAGATGAATCAAATACCTGATTAAAACAAGATCACATACCTACCGCCTTCACTCGAACAGCCTTCACTCGAACAACTTTCACTCGAACACGAAAAGTAGATATTGAATCACTCGAACAGTGTGTCGTCGGTGACGGCGACGGCAACGGCGAGGGCGAGGGAGGGCGAGGGCGGGGGACGAAATTGAAATGGAACTGAAACCGAAAAGAAGGGATTAGAAGAAGGGTTAATTACAAATTAGGGCCTGACTTTTCATATGAAGTCCCCAAGAGGGGCCTGACTTTTTTTTTTAGCGATTTAGGGCCTGACTTTACATTTTTTGATCAAATCAGGGCTTTTTGACGGATTTTGTTAGAAAAGTTAGTTAAGCGACGAATTTTGGACAAAATTGAAATGCAAATTAGTTATTAAGGACTGTAATGTAAATTTTTAAAAATTGATGACCGTTACAAAATATTTTTTAAAAATAATATTTTTTGAAAATATAATATATTATAAAAAGCTGTAATTTTTTTTATAATTTTTAAAATATGTTAAAATAAATGTTATAAATATAAAAAAAATTGTATTTATAAAGAAAATAGTATTTTAAAAAAAAAAATTAATTAATTATTAACGTAAATCTTGTAATATTTTTTTTTTTAAAAAAATAAATACCTTGTCCACCTCAAAAACTAGGCCCCACTATGGTGTCCCACCGTCTCCGTTTAACATAAAAAAATATTACAAGATTTACGTGAATAATTAATTAATTTTTTTTAAGAAAATACTATTTTCTTTATAAATACAATTTTTTTTATATTTATAACATTTATTTTAACATATTTAAAAATTATAAAAAAAATTACAGCTTTTCACAATATATTATATTTTCAAAAAATATTATTTTTAAAAAATATTTTGTAACGGTCATCAATTTTTAAAAATTTACATTACAGTCCTTAATAACTAATTTGCATTTCAATTTAGTCCAAAATTCGTCACTTAACTAACTTTTCTAACAAAATCCGTCAAAAAGCCCTGATTTGATAAAAAAATGTAAAGTCAGGCCCTAAATCGCTAAAAAAAAAAGTCAGGCCCCTCTTGGGGACTTCATATGAAAAGTCAGGCCCTAATTTTTAATTAACCCTTAGAAGAAATCAAGAAACCCTAGAAAATGAAATGCCAACGGGGTAAGAAAAAAATTAAGGGCGACGTCGTTTTTGTGGCGCTGAAAAAAAAAAGGTGCGTTGGCCTGCCCTTCCCCGCCCCAAACCCGTTTGGGCTAGCCCGAATTGACCCACTTTTATTTGGGTTAGTATATTTAAAACCCAACCCATCTCTATTACATGGCGGGACGGGCTGATCCGACGGGCTCAATTCAAATTGATGGCTCTAGTCATAATAATGAGTGAGTTGTTATTGTGAGGATAACAAGTGAGTCATATTTTCATTTTAAGAAATAAAACAACTAAAAACCTTATTGTATTGTAGACCAAAAAGTAAAAACTACTCCGTGGGACACTTCGTGGGACGAAGTAATTAATTTGGTATAAATGAAATTGATCCCAATCGAGTTTATTGTCAAATTGCCCCACATACGAATTGGGGATAGTCAATGTCACATACATAGTTCCTAAACATGATATATCACCTGCGTACTATACTTTTGGTTAACAATTTAACAAACCAGTTAGTTTTTATGTTGAATTTTCTTCCATTGAGTTAACAATTTAACAAACCAGTTAGTTTTTATGATGAATTTTCTTTTAAGGGATTTATTGAAAATTTCGATTGTGAATTAAAAAATTGAAAAATTGAAATATATTATAATTTAAAATAAAAATATTTCTTTTTTTATGAGTAAAAACGTTTTTTTAATAATATAAAATAATAATAATAAACTAAGTCATTAGCTATACTTTAATATATAATATATAATTTTAATTATTTTAAATTAGTCTTTTCAAAAAATATTTTAGTATAAAATACTTATCACATTATAAATTAAATAATCATATTAACAAAATATTTTTCCCCAAAAAAAATCCAACTCATCTTTACATCCATGTCTACCTTCATCCCCAACTCATCTTCCATAACCACCCCCCTTCCATCCTCCAATCACCACCATAATCACCATGCAATCATCACCATTTTCAACTCCTACACCTTCTCCACAACCCAGAACACACATCGCCATTGTACAACTCTCATCCACCGCTCTCGTCATTGCCAAAATCAACCGTCCTTCAAATCTCTTTTACAAACCCAGATTGAAACCATTGCCATATTCTTCATAGAACCATTACCGAAAACCAGTGTAGTGTAGAAACCTCTTTTTACGACCCCTTTCATCACCGTTAAAGTCGATTTACCATTATCTTAACATTGAATCAAAACGAAGATCTGGGTTTGTTTTAATTGCGCTACTTAAACCCTATTCTTGTCATTGCCGAAAGTCTGAAATCCAGATTTAAGCCATTGCCATTGTCATTGCACCACTCTCCTCCGTCGCTCTCATCATCTTTCTTCAATTATTGTGGAGGAGCAAAAGTTGAAACCCCTGATTGAAGTCGAAACCCCTTAATTTCATTATTGTAGTTGTTGACCAAAAACCATACTTTGAAACACAAATATGGTTCTGACCGAAATCTCGTATTTTGAAATCCAAATTTGGCTTGTGGTTTTGTTTAATCTGGAGATGGCTAAACGGGCAGCTCGTCCCGGCCCGGCCCGTTTGACCAAATAGGTTTCTCAAACGGGTAGAAGTCCGTCCATCCATGTCACGACACGGGCCTAAACTCGGCCCGTCCCGTCCCATTTCATCCGTCCAAGCCCGTTCGTTTGGCCCGAATCTGAAGATTCACGAGCCTAAACGAGTTTTTCTATTTATTTTTTTTAAATCAGAAAAAATCAGAAAAATTATGGAAAAAATAAAAAGTAATTTAGTATTTAATAAGCTATTTTTAAAATTATAAAATCACTTAGACATAAGAAAATTAGTTGTTTTATAGATATAACAAAACAATAGTTTATACGGTATCAACAAATAAAAATTATTCAAACTAAATTATTTTCTAAAAGATATAAATTATACCTTTAAGAAAACAATTAGTTTTAATAATTTTTATTTGTTGATAAATAGAATATATTTCTTCTTTAAAAATAAATTAAATAAGATAATAATGTAATCAATTTAATAATAGAAACTCTATGAATATTTATTTCATAATTTTTTTGGGAGAATTTTCATTGTCTTCATATGATACAATTTAAATTTACATAGTCTTAAAATAAAAAGTCTTCAAATCTTCAAATGAGTCTTCAAATCTTCAAACTAATTATGGTCTTCAAATTTAACAAAGTCTTCAAATTTAACAAAGTTTTGAAAATAAATGAGTCTTAAAATCTTCAAACTAATTATGGTCTTCAAATCTTCAAAGTCTTCAAAAAGCTTTAGGTCTTCAATATTGTTATTGCTTCAAAGTCTTTGAATTTGTTGAATTCTTCTTCTTCTTCTTCTAGTATCCTTCTCGCAAAAACTCCTCGTTGAGATTGTCTTCTTCGAGGCTTTCATAATCATGGTCTTCAAAATCTCGAAATGTGCGTTGTTTTCTCAAATCGCGTCATCCCAATTCGCAAGACAAATCAATCTCTCGATAAGAGCGGGTTTGAGTTGGTTTCGCTTTGACGTCACGACTCTTCCTGCAGCTAGGGCTGTAAACGAGCCGAGCCGAGCCGAGCTTTGAAGTTTCGAGCTCGAGCTCGAATAAAAAATATCGAGCTCGAGCTTTTCTCGAGCTCGAGCCCAGAATGCATGTTCGAGCTCGGCTCGAAGCAAGTATTGAGCTTTTCGCGAGCTGGCTCGCGAGCTTTTCGTGAGCTGCTCGAACTCGAGTTTTAACGAGCCGAGCTCGAGCTTCGACTTATTTTTTGAAAAAAAAATTGAAATCAAACGAGCTTTTAACGAGCCGAGCTCGAGCTTCGACTTATTTTTTGAAAAAAAATCTGAAATCAAACGAGTTTTTAACGAGCCGAGCTCGAGCTTCGACTTAATTTTTGAAAAAAATCTGAAATTAAACGAGCTTTTAATGAGCCGAGCTCGAGCTTCGACTTATATATATATATATATATATATATATATATATATATATATATATATATATATATATATATATATATACTAAAATTTATTCGAGCTTTTAACAAGCCGAGCCCGAGTCGAGCTCAAACGAGTCGATCTCGAACAGAGCTCGTCGAACATACGAGCCGAACACGAGCCGGCTCGAAAAAAATGACGAGCTTGAAAATCGGTTCGAGCTCGAGTTCACCTCGAGCCCACTCGAATTCGAGCTTTTTTCAAGCCGAGCTCGAGCCGGCTCGGTTCGTGTAACAGCCCTACCTGCAGCACTAAAAGTAGCCTCCGATGCTACCGTGGATACCAGAGGGGTAAGTAGATCACGTGCCATCACCGAAAGAATAGGATAAATATTAGCATGCAATTTCCACCATTGTAGGACATTCAAGTTTTCAAAACTTTCACCATCTAAGGGGTAATATAAGCTTTCAAGGTATTGGTGTAAGTCATCTACACCACTCTGAGAACCACTACTAGATGAGGATGAAGTTTTTCCTTTTGTCATGAAACCCCATCCTTTTTTTAACATTTTTGTTGCTCCACTCCCTTTTATTTCAGATGTTGTGTTTGCTCCCTTTAGTGTTCTACAATACTGGTCGAACAAATGATATAGAATTGTGTGAATTTATCTCAATTTGCTCTTGAACAAAGTGTTTACAACATCTGCGTTAAGCTCGGGCCTCATGTTCTCATAAAATTCATCAAACAAGTCACCTAATGTGGAGAACTTAATCATATGATCCATTATGGTCGCTAATTGGAAAACTACGGGAAAATGTTCATAATATTTTGTGAATTTAGTTTCCATTTTCAAAACGGCACCTCCAAATAAGGCATGTGATCTAAATTGCCTGATAACTTTACTTAGGACATTTATTTCACGACACAAAAGATGGGAGGTGGGATAATAACTTCCCAAAAAAAAAATCTTGGTTGCCCTCTACCAAGGTTTAAGTAAATCTAAAAGCTCGGTAGCTATCGACCAATCATACTCACTAATTTTGTAGTCCATTTGATGACTAGAAAAGTATTCCGTGAGGACCACCCTATATTTGACAGCTCTCTTCAACATTTTATATGTTGAGTTTCACTTAATATTCTCGGCCACTTGAGGTTTCTTGTATTTCATATTATAAGTGGCGCATAAATCGGCATAAATTTTCATCCTTGGGCCGGAATTTTTGATAACATGGGAGGCCGTGTTGATGCTATTGGTGACAGACTTTAGTGAGTGGATCACATCTTGGACACATAGATTAACAATGTAGCATGGACACCTAACATGAAACAAAGCGCCACCTAGGGGAGGATTAAGAGCTTGGATCAACATTGTGGCGGTGAGGGTATCGTAAGTTGCATTATCAAAGGATATTGTTAAAATTTTGTTGGTGATAGCATACTCATTCAATAGATCCTTAATGTGACTTTTACATTGCAAAAGCCGTGTGGGGATATGGCATTGTTCTAAAGGAAAGCACCCTCTTTTGCAACATCCACTCCTCATCAGTCCAATAAGTGGTTATATAAGTAAAGGTTTCAGAACTAGAACTTAGAGTGGCCTTCCAACCATCGATGGTCAAGCAAACACTACCGTTAAAATTTTGGAGGTCGCTCGCTAGTTGAAGTTGACGAGTTTGGAAGAGCCTCTTTATATGCCTAGTAATAGTTTGGCGGCTCATTGGTTGGTATGACGGGTTTAGGCCTCTAGAATAGCGGGTGAATCTATCATCATCCGAAAGTGAAAGAGGCAATCGACAACCCACTAGTAACATCGTTATCAAATCGACGTCCACTTTTGGGTAAGTGATACATGGTATATTGAGTTGCGTTTGCACGGGACCATCTATCCCTTTAGCGGCTTCCCGATCATGTTTATCCATGTGCCTCTTTACATGGGAGGTATCATTAACACCCGCCGGGTTTAAAATTTTTGAGCACCTCTTGCATTTGGCATTTGTTTCACCGTCAATAATTACTAAATCATATAAATGGACATATTTGGACACTCTAGGTTGTGCCTTTGCCTTACCCTTATTCTTACCCCTTACCCCACTAGGTGCACTACCAGAGGCAAAATCGGTAGTAGGTGTATTTGGAATTGTGCGGGTTTCGTGGGTGACTTGTACATCGTCATCGTCATCCTCACCTCCCTCCCCACCCTCATTTATATCTTCTATGTGATGATAGGTTCTATATGTATAGTTTGTGTCAGGCTCATTCATCCAATTTGGGGTCGAATCCGGAGTATAGCCGGGAAATGGAGGGGTGTTGATTAGGTTCGAGGATTGATTAATTAGATCAAACATAATTTGATCATTATGATGCAAAAGGAAATTATCTATTGATCCTAAATTTTGATGGGGTACATTTTGTGGGGTTTGATTTTGTGGTGGGGGGTTGGGATATGCAAATATATCATTAACTAGATCTTCCATGATAACTAGCAATATAAATTACCTAGCAATTAAAATTAAAAATGCAACACTTTAAAAAACATTTTTTGAATTTTTCGAAAATTTATAAGGATTAAATACTTTTGGCAATAATTTTCTAACAATAAAAGTAAACAATTATAATTTTTTTGTAATTTTCGGAATAAAAGTAATTTTTTTTGAAATTTTCGAAATTTATGAAGATTAAAAAAAATTAACTACTTAACACAATATTTAACTAGCAAGTAACAAATAAATACTTAAAACTATAAAATTAACTTCAACTCTTACGATGTAATCATAAACATTTTTCTTGGAAATAATTTGATGGTTTGGGTTTGAGAGAATTCTATGATGGATTGAATTTTTTTTTGTGAGAAAAATGGTAAGAATTCCTCTTCTATTTATAGTAATTACAAATTCATTTTGGATCAAATTTACCCCTAAATATGGCTGTTGGGAGGGGTAATTATGTCCAAAAAACTAAAATCTGATAAATGAGTCATTATGTGTAAATTGAACGAAAATACCCCTCAAACGAATTTATTAACAGATACATTTGAGGACATTTTAGACATTTACAAAAAAAAAAAAAGGTTGAGCGGGCCATGGATCCAACAGATCTTCTAATCTGTGGGCCAAAGCCTGGTCCGTCACTATATATCCAGTCCAGGCCCGTCCTTATGAGAAGCGGGCTTCACGGGCTACGGGTTCCACGGGTGTGGGCCAAACGGGTTACGTGCCACGACTTTGACGGGCTTCCCACGGGCCACGACCCAAAATGGCCAACTCCAGTTTAATCTCTGGTTGCATGATTGATATTGCTGGGATTGGTTCAGAATTGTTGCTGAAATTGATACACAATGAAATTGGGGATGAAGGGAGTTTGTTAAACTGGTGTTTCATTTCTTAAAAAATTCAATCTGTCAGTGAAGAAGCCAAAATCTGATAATGATTGGTATATGTTTGATTTTGTTTATAGTGGGAGGTGATGGTTGCGGCTAGGGGTGTAAATGGTTCGGTTTGGTTCGGTTTGGGGGAATTTACAGACTGAACCACTAGTCATCGGTTTGGAAAAATTCCAAACCGAACCAAACCATGAAAAAATTCAAACCGAACCAAACCAAACCGCTATAGTTTGGTTCGGTTTGGTTCAAACCGCGGTTCAATTATGCGGTTCAGACCGCGGTCCAGACCATGGTTCAGACCATTATTTAGACTACGGTTCAAACCACGATTCAGACCGCAACTCATTTTCATATTGTTTAAATTTTCCGTGATCATGGAGGAAGAGCGAAAAATGCGAGTGTTTAAGAGACTAGAGAAAGAGAGAGGTCGATTTACAATGGCGATCGTGGAGAGAACTTGGTTATTTATGTGTCGTAATATAGATAACAAATGATAAAATTAATATTAAATAAAATACAAAACGGGGATTATGATTAGTTTATGTAAATTTTAATAAAGATAAAAAAAATATTAAATAAGATACAAAACAAGGGTTAGAATTAGTTTATGTAATGTGGTTCGGTTTGGCGGTTTGGTCTCGTGGTTCGGTCTCGCGGTCTCAAACCGCGGTTTGGTTTGGTTTGGTTCGGTTTGGTTTGGTTTGGGAGGGTCAGACCACAAACCAAACCGAACCATGTGGTTTGTAAATATTTGAGACCGAACCGAACCATTCATACTTGAAAACCAAACCAAACCGCATGGTTTGGTTCGGTTCGGTCTCAAACCGCGGTTTGAACCGAACCACTTACACCCCTAGTTGCGGCATTGTGGCTGGCTCGGCGGTGGTTGGATTGGGAAGGGATGACGGGGTTGGGGTGGGACCGGGTATGACAGAGAGGGAGAGGAAGGAGGGATATATTTTTATTCTTTCGTTTAACTTTTCCCTATTTTTAGAAAATATCAATTAACCCCTTTTGAAATTATGGGAGGGGGGGTCAAATTTGAATAATTTGATTGTTTCACCTATTAAATTGTTAATTTTAACATGAGGTCATTAGTTTTTTAACGGGTGTTAGATAAAGTGGTCCAATTTAAATCAAAGTAAATGACGCAACTGACATTTCATGTTTCAAGAGTACGTATATGACATTGATTATCCCAAATTAGTACCCGGGGCAATTTGACAATAAACTTGATCCCAATCAACTTAATATCATTAATTATTATTTTTAAATAATGATCTCCTTACAAGATGGGGTCTTTTTTTTTTTTTTTTTTTAGGCTTGCCCACCTCGAGTCAAGCCCCTTTTTGTGTAAGTCAATTTACTAATAAGTCCATTAATTTTCTGAAATTTCCTTAAAATCCCCACCCCAGAGGCGCCTAATATTTTCTTTTTTTTTTAAATCAAAGAGGGCGAATGCCCACTTTGCCCCATGGTAGATCCACCACTGGTTCTAATAATAATGACCCCATCTTGTAGTTACTCTCGCGGATAAACGGCGGGAGTAACTACAAGATGGGGTCATTGTTATTAGAACCAGTGGCGGATCTACCATGGGGCAAAGTGGGCATTCGCCCTCTTTGATTTAAAAAAGAAAATAAATTACTAGTGCAAAATTTTCAAAAATTTTGAAGACTTAGTGCAATATGTTGAACTTGCCCCCTTTGAGATAAAAGAAAAATACAATAGAATTTAATTTTACCTTCATTGAAACTTAGTGCAATTTTTACTCCCATTAATGAAAATTCTTGAATCTGCCACCGCTTAGAATGTCTCCGGGACCAGGTAGAGTGCGATAATTTTACTTGGTTCAAATTTTGTACTCCTATACCAACCTTTTAAGAAAATTTTCAAGGGCTAAGATAATTTCATAACATCATCCCAATATTTGTGTGATAATTAATCTTAATAATCCACAATCATTGGGTATGAGTAACATAAAGTGTGACACAAAAATAATACTACGCTATGTTTTGTTTTCATAATTACTTTAGCATCAAGGTAATAGTAATCTAGATTGTTCCATAAACTATTCACTTATAAATAATTATTGTGGTTCCCAAATGAAGTTGTTCAATGGTAATGCAATCATTTTTGGTGAGCGTCAGAGTTCGATCACTGTTCTCACCTTTTAATACGAGACATAAAAAAAAAATAAAAAATTCTGAATGACCCTTTTTTTTCATTTAAGGTACAATTTGAAGTTTTTCATTTTTATGAAAATTTAGTAATAAAATGCTAAAATCCCCTTATTATTCAATTTTTATATTTTAAAATTCGTGAATAAAGATTAAATTTTGATATTTTAAAGGTAAAAATATGGAGCATTTATTTAATAAAATATACTCCCTCCGTCCCACGTCATTGTGGACTATTTTTCCGGGCACGATAATTAAGAAATATTATTAAGATAATGAAAATGTGTGGTAGGAAATGAAGAGAGAGAATGAGTGGAGTTGGTTGAATAAATTGTGTGGTAGAAAATGAAGAGAGAGAATGAGTGGGTGGGGTAGGGTGAATATAAAATAATAAATTTATTTCCATTTTGGGTAATTTGCATTCACGTGGGACGGACCAAAATGGAAATAAGTTCACAATGACGTGGGACGGAGGGAGTATTTTTAAAAAGTACATTGTCAAACAAAAACAATAACAGCGGAACTTGTCGATTTGAAGGCATTAAGATAAACTAGTGTAACACCCGTGCGTTAAACGCACGGCCATAATACTTTGACAAAAATAGAGCCATAAATAAAAGAGTCAATATAAATATACGGATAAATATTATCAAAGTTATGTAAAAAAGAATATAATATCATATACCACTTTTAAAAAGATGTTTCACATAAATGAATTTATTTATACTTTTTTAAAGATGTTCTAACTTATTAATTATTATTCAAATAAAATGAAAAATCATAATATTATTTATATATTTAGTGAAAATATGTTAATTTTGTAATCAAGCAATTGCATAGGATGCTTCATGAAGAAATACCGTGATGAGCTTAAACAGGGTAAGCAGAAATGTCCTCCATATATGATTAGAAACATTCATGAAATTTTAAAAAAAAATTATTAAGAATAAGTAACAAAAAATTCATTATGCAGAATATTTGCTGGTCAAACACAAGCCTTGCCTTCAAATTGTAGTTCTTTGCTTTCTATTCTGAAAAGTCAAATGATCAAACCCATATGTTATTTAACCATCCCTCAAATGCCAAAAGACTAAACCATGGTCATGGAATAAAAAAAATAATTAAAACAAAAAAATTCGACAAAAAAGCTTACACATGTTAATGAAATAACATTACAAATTTTGAAAAATTTCCTTGTAAACAACATTAATTGTTTGACTTGTTGGCTTCCCATCTTCATTATATATTAAAATTTTCAAACCAGCACGATTAGTTACTCTTGACAATGCAGCATAAAGCTGACCATTACTAAACACTGGCCTAGGAAAAGGCCAACATACGACAATAATTGACCCTGACTTTTATTAATTTTCATTGCATAAGAAATAATCAACGGAAACTGACTCCTTTGAAACTTGAAAGGCAATGATAGATTCGAGGGAGTCAAAGACATTCTGGGGACAAAAACTTTTTCTCCGATACTGCTTCCATTTAAAATTTTAGCCTCAACCACATGATTCCCAAGCCTTGTAATGATTAGCCTAGTTCCATTGCATAACCCTGCACTATGGTCAATATTACGAAGCAACATCACTGGGACACCAACCTTCAGCGAAAGCTGATGATTAGGCAAACCAGAGCTCTTTATAGTATTCAAAAACTCGGTTGAATGAATTTCACCAAAGAAGCTTGAATTGTTTTCAGAACAACATATAGAATCAGAACTCAAGTAAGTTCTTACCTCGGATTGATTGAAAGAAACCATGTACTCATTAATGCTCTCAACAACATCAAGTGTTGGAGCAAGAATAGCTCTCCCTTGTAGAAAAGTGATATCATCAAAATGATTATTAAAAGATGGATATGTACTTTGAACTATAGACTCAATCATATCATCAGATGAATCCACGATCAAGTCACTTGAAATTTCTATATTAGCAACACCATCATTATCGCCTCCAATAGAACCATCGCCGATACTATAGATCCATTGTGAAAATGCCTTAATCTCAAGTCCATCTTGTTCCTTATCAATAGCATGAAGTCTCATATTCTTTGTAAGCTTTAGAACTTTGCAGTGTGCCCAAAGATATGAAGAATTGATTGTAGCCATGACAATATCTTGTCTACCGCCTTTGGGAATAACTGGAAGGATTTGACGAAAGTCTCCGCCCATCACAATAGTTTTGCCCCCAAAAGGTTGATTGAAACTATCCGGATATTTGAACCTCATGATATCTCTTAAAGTTTTGTCAAGAGCTTCAAAACAATGCTTATGAACCATTGGCGCTTCGTCCCATATTATAAGTTTAGTCCTCAACATTAGTTCTGCAAGAGGACTTCCCTGCTTAATGTTGCATGTTGATTCTTCATTGAGACTCAAAGGAATAGCAAATCTAGAATGACCAGTTCTACCACCCGGTAATGAAAGAGATCCTATGCCACTGGATGCTACATTTAATGCTATGTCGCCTCTAAATCGCAAAACAGCAGACAACATACTCCATAAAAAGGTCTTACCTGTTCCCCCAGAGCCATATAAGAAATAAACTCCTCCTTGACCATGCTCAACATCTTGGATAATTGTGTCATAAGCAATTCTCTGCTCATGGTTACACATACACAGTAATCTCTTAAATTCATCAGCTAATGCACTTTTGTCATAGTCCAACTCATCCAATATAAGTCGATTGTTGAACATTGATAAATCACAATGTTAGGCCCAATTGGTAGGAAACCAAGCTAGAGGGGGTGAATAGACTTTTTAAAAACTTCTTTGAAAACCTTTAAAAAATATCCAAGTAACTTATCAGTAGCTTAACCGATGGAACCAGTTACGCAGCGGATAAAATATTACAGTTTAACTCACACAAAAGTGATCTCGGTTAAGTGAATAGGTTTCAATAAAGATAAGTTAAAATATCATGCAAGTTGTATTTGAATAAGAGAAACAGATAATCATTTGAAGATTCAAATTGCTGTAACCGGTGATAGAGTTCAACCGGTTATGATGACAAGTAATAATGAGTAAGCAAACAAACAAGGATACACGATTATTTGGATAGGTTCACAGTATTAAATAAATGCTTTGTACTCTACCAAGTTTGGTCAAAATTTGGATTTGTGTAAAGGTGCACTATTAATGTCACTAGTCTATTACAAGTTGCAAGCCTTATGATTGAAGGCTGCCTCACTAATGGATCGTGATACAAGATTTGACCAAGTGTTTCAAGAGATGTGTTCACAAGTTGAACTGGTTTCTCTTGGGTGTGTGGTGTGATCAATCAATATGTTCCAGACATAGTCTTGTTGGGGAACACTTACAACAAATGATTGAGTGTGCACAGTGTATGTCCTAATAAATAATCCAGTGAATATATGGAATTGAATGCCTTGAACTTCAATGCTTGATTGCACTTGCAGTTCTTGACAATCTCACTCTCAAAGATCTTCAATGCACCAACCCTCTACAATACTCTGAGGAAGGTATTTATAGTGACTCCATGGAAGAGATGTTGACTTTGAATGGGTTGAAGGAATGACTTGGATTCTGACAAGCATTTAATGAGAATATCTTCTACATTAAATGTCTGAGATTTGATGTACAACCATATTTGAAATTTCCACTGGATAAATGAGTTGATGTGAGTACTGGTAACTTTGACATTCCTCAAAGTAGTTACTGATAAGGCAGCAGCAAAGTCTTCATAGCAACTGTTCTACCAACTTCATCTAAGTTGTGGGCTGAGTAGGTGAGAACATTAAATGTTTCAACTAATGGGAAGCTTGTTGGGGAAGCTTGACTGGTTTGCAGCAACTGATGAATGTATAGCTGATTGACTGACTCAACCAGTTAAGAGGTTGGTCGACTAAGGTGCGAACCGGTTGAGGAGTCAACCGGTTGAGGCATTGACTGGTTGACAAGTTAAGCCAATATCACTTGGAAAATCTTCTAGGTCTACAAGTCTTCATTCTCAGAGAAAAATATATTTATAAAAACACTGGCACTAGCACTAAAGGGAACCTAAAGTACATAGAAAAATCTAATTGGTCTAGTTAAAATTAGGGGTCCTCAATAATCCTTATTATGATTGGGATTAAGCAATTCTAAAGCTATACATATATTTGACTAACAATCTCCTTCTAATTGCTTAAGTCCAATCATCCTAGGTTTACAGCTATCTTAACTTAGTAATAGAATGATCAAGATGTTATCTTTTAATTATGTCATTTCTTAAGTCAAGTGACAACTTGATGTAACCTAAGGAAAGCATACAAAATGAAAGCTTTACAAAATAAAACATAAAGTAAATAAGTTGAATGAATGAGACAACCTACAAATTGAAACAATTAGTAGCAGTGAAGTCATTCAAAAATATAAAGGAAATTCAAGAAAGCAAAACATTGAAATGAACAAGTTTGAGGAGTAGAAATTCTCATTGATAAATAGCTGTAACCGGTTGGAAATGAAAGCACATATATATCATCGGTTACATTCTAACTATCAGCAGCATCATCAGGAGCAGGATTGATTGAAGAGTCCTTTTCCTTTGGAGTTGTTGTTGGTGTAGACGATGTGACCGGTTCAGAAGTTGAACTCTTGGCTTTCTTTGCTTCTTTTTCTTTCTTTTCTTCTCTCTTCCTCTTCTTCCTTTCTGACTTGCCAGATTTACCTTCAGTAAACATCTTCATCAAAATCTCATTCTGAGCCTTAACCTTGAGCAGCTCAGTATTTGCATCTTTAAGTTGGGCTGACATGTCACGAATCTTAAGGTTTGATTTCTTCATCTCTTCGGTTGCTTCATTAAAGTTTGACTGAACTGCTATGGCTTGATCACATAACTCCTTGTTGGTATGAGTTGAATTTGTAAGTTATTTGACAAGGTTAGTTATGGCGGCATCTTTTTCATTCAACTGTGCCACAAAGCTTCCAATAGCCATTGCGAATCCAGTCTCAATCCTTGATAGTCTTCTTTCTTCCTCCTCCTGATTGGACTTAACAAGCCCATCCATCAGTGTATCATGAAGTTCAATTAAGTCTTGCATAATTACCGGCCTCTAGAGATCAGCAGCTTCAGTAAAGGGGCCAGTAACCGAAGGAGAAGAATGCATGATGGTGTCGGTTGAGGGGGTGTCAGTTATGTGAGTGTCGGTAGAGGGAGAGAGATCGGTTGGAGAAGCAGCTTGATCAGTTGGAGCTTGCCGGTTGGTGAAGGGTGACCGGTAGTGATGACTTGACCGGTTGGGGAGATTTCAATGTCTTCATCAACAGACTCATAGGAATCAGATACAACCAAAATTGGAGTCACAACCCCATTATTCTCTAGGCTCAAGCCAATGGCACATTCAATCTCATTAGCCTCTGCAAATGCTAACACCATCATCTCAGCAACTTGTGCAGCATAAGGTATGGCAAGCTGCCTTAAACTGATCAATGGAATCATTCTCAAAACATTCAGAAGTTGGAAGGTATGTCTAATGTTGCTTTGAGGCCTTGCACTCCCATCATCTCTTCTTACAGATAACCGAGGAACTTGGGGCATTAATCCCACCATCTTTGTTACTTCAAAATTCCAAGAAAATATTTTAGCTCCAAGACTTTGGTCATACGACCGGTCAACGTCAAATAACGGATAAATATATTGTCGGTGAGAGGGATGATTCAACTGGTCTAGGTAACCAGTGAACCACCTGACTGCCAATTTTGAGGGTGCGTGACTGTTGTTGTACCAGAGGTGAGTAGGTTGACTTTTGCTTGGTTGGAAGTCAAGGATTAGTTGTTGTTCAGCTTTGCCTGTTCTGACCTTGGCATTTCTGGGAGGAGCAGGACTCTTCTTCAGCCTTAGAGTTTTGGGAGTTTGGTATTTGAGGCTAGTATCACCAGGACCATCGATATTGGTTAGATGAGGAGGGGTATCGGTTGGGAGATCACCATGCTTCATTGTTTCAGCCACATCTACAAACACTTACATTCTATCTGCTCTCCTTTTCCTTTGAAACTCATCAGCTATAGAAGGAGGCATTGGCATTGGTTGAATGCTGCAGTGACTAGTGACTTTCTCATGTATATCAAATAGAAACATCCCGTTTGATAATCGGGGAATGGATGCTCTAGTTGTATAATAATTTCTGGTAGACATCAGACTTTTTTGATCCATAGAGAAGTCAAAAGTGGAAGGAGGATGGGCATCATCAAAAGGGTTATAGTAGGACCCTTGAACTCTATCTCATCATCATCCTCAAAGAAATCAGAAGTGGTAAGATCTTCCTCCTCATAAATTGGTTCACTCTCCTCCTCAACTGCTTTACCCTTTACTTGGGCATTGGCCTGACTGACTAGGAGGGATGCTTGAATGGCCTGTTAAGTAGCCAACTCATCAGCTGATAACTTTTGTTGATCTAAAGCAGACTCAAACAAGCTGGCTTCCATAGCCTTCTGCAGCTAAATCTCCTCAGCAGCATCATCACTATCAACAACCTTTTCATCAGCATCAACACCATCATCCTTAAACAATTCCTCTATCTCCTCATCGGTTTCGGATGTCCACTTTTTTTTATTGGAGTGAACAGAGGAGAAGAAGTCAGCAAGATTGATTCCACCCATAGCCTATAGTTCTATGTCTACTTCCACCATATTCTGCACAAGGTCCATGACTTTCCTTATCAGTTGATTTCTCCTTGGACTGAGAGAAACAGGTCTAGAATCAAAAGATGGAAGAAGATCATCAGGAAGTTCATAACTGCCCAACTGATAAGGGTCAGATTCCATAAGAATGTCTTGGACGCCATATAACATGGCAAAGTCTGTCCACACTGAATGAACCATCATATCCTGGCGCAACCGGTCTTGAGCCAATATACAGCATTCCACATGTTGGGGAGTAAGTCAAAGAACCGGTTGTAGAGCTTCACCAGGTCCTGCTTGGATAGAGAGATGTCATACTCACTTAGCTGGCAGTGTTTGCTGAAATAAATGGCCTTGTCTTCATGAGTATTTTCAAAATCCACATGTTTATACACATCTGTAAGTACCCGAATCCGGACTGCTCTCCATCCAAGCATACGAAAAAAAACCAAGGGCGAACTTCCGGAGGTCATAACTTCATCATACGGACTCCGATTGAGACGTGCCATAAATGGTTGGAAAGCTCTCGACGAGAACTAGATTTCAATGATGTCCGCACAGACCACTTTGCATGACAAGCATGTCTGCGCGGACCATTTTGCACCCAGACATCATAATTACAAAATCCTCTTAAAGTCTACGAGATTCTCGTAAATCCGGGAAAACCAAAAATTTGGTTTTCCTAGAATGGTCCGCGGGGACCACTTTGTCATTTTTCCATGGCTATAAATAGAGGGATCCCCTCTCATTTTCTTCACTCCTCCCTTCTCTCCGCTCTCCCCCTTGCCTTCTGGCAGCCCCTCTCAGCCCTTAGAGGCAATCCCGGTCCCTTTCGGTTTACTTCTGGGGCCTTCTGAGGCGCTCCGAAGCCCCGCTGAGCGCTCCCGAGATGCTCTCGAGCCACCCCGAGGTGCTCCCGAGGCATCCCGAACCCTTGCTGGTCCATCCTGAGGCATTCTGATCCATCCCGAGGCATCCCGGTCCATCCCGAAGCCCTGCTAGACAATCCCGAGGCATCCCGAAGCAAGCCGGAGCTTTACCCGAGTACAACCGACGAACCCGAGGCACGCCGAACCTCTGCCCGGATCAAAGCAGCAATCCCGAGGCACGTCGAACCTCTGCCCGAGTCAACCTAGCACTCCCGAGGCACGCCAAACCTCTGCCCGAGGACACTCCTAGCACTCCCGAGGCACGCCGAAGCTCTATCCGCAGACACCGGTTCATCCTGAAGCAATCCCGTTCCGACCCGAAACACTATTCACACTCAAACACTATTCCCAAGCGGAAGATAGACACGAACCAACATTGGTAAGGCCTCATTCCAGTACTATTTCAATTTATTTCAATACATAGCATACAATGTAGACATCATATTTAGCATGCATTTTTAAAAGCACACACACACAAATTTTAAAGAAAAAGGGGTATCGAAAGACTCGTGTATACGAGGCGACTCGGGTGAGCTCTGCTATTCTCTTCCCGAGGCGTAACCTGACCTCCGAACTCAAAATCTCATCACACAACAACCTTTTTTAAATAAAGTCTTTTTTCAATGTTTTGGGCTAAATCAAAACGGAATGGCGACTCCTCCGAAAATGCAGTGACACCTCCCGATTTGAATTGCGAGATGCCAGGGCCTGCGCAGTCGGATTCGGGTAATTTCAGTTGGCGACTCCGCTGGGAATATTTTGTTTTAAAAACTTTTAACCAAAAAAAAAAAAGATTTTTAAAACAATGATGAGGGTCAAGCTTTCATTTTACCCCTTCTTTAACTGTTGTGTGTGTGTGCCTGTGCTTTGCTTATTTTTTCCAAAAAAAAATAAAAACACAAAAAATAGCATCATAATACATCTGTATACATACATTTAAAAATTCTGCAAAAATTTATGTTTTACTCAGAAAAAGAATTTTTAGTGACCGCACACTACGCGCACTCTTATCCTGTACACTGCACACTACAACCCTTAACCCGGGGTGGTCTCAGTTGCAGCTCGATTGGTGTTCCTATGCCTTTTGAGATCGCACGGGATCATCCCAAACATCCCATCCTAGCCAGTGTCAACCATGCATGATTGCGTCACACTCTGTCCAGACTCGGTTGGTTTTTACCTAGTCCGTGTCACAAAGCTTGGATACATATCCCATGCCGCGCATTTTTTGAGTCGAATCTCGGAACTCAAGATCCCTTGCTCAAGCAAGACGATGAAAAGTCATGCTAAAATCTTGACCCGATCTTGATTTCTAAAGCTACACCCGGACAATGCTCCGTCCCGGATATACATCCATGCCCATATGGCACCATGTCATCGAGCCTTTAAAACGTCAGCCATGACAATAATGACCTAGCCAAAACCTAACGTCACAGATCCCTTACGCAAGCAAGGTAAGAGAGGTCATGTCGAACTCTTGACCCGATCTTGACTCAGGTGCCGGCTCTGTTCACTATTCACATAGCCGATGCATTAAAATGAACATGACATGTTTGGTCCTTAGGTTCGGTTTTTCTTTTGGCCGGTGGAAACCGCTTGCCCTATAGGACCCTCGCCCGAGGCTGTCCACCCCGGGATGTCGAAATACAGGTGCAAAATGAGGGGCTTATAGCCGCACTAATGGTCTCCACTGACCCAGGATCTAGCATAGTTGCGAAAAAGAAGAGCAATCTTTTCCAACCTACCTAGGATTCTTAGAAAACACTGTTTTAAGTAAATTAAAACAAAAAAAAACGTAAATAAAAAAGGGGAAATTGTGGGTCGCATGAGCTTTCCCCCTTCAGCTAAAAGCTCTCCTGAGTCTAAACCCTACCTTTCACCCCCTCCAGTGAACCGAGAGTGGTTGAGAGTACCTGGGTGCCATCTTTTCAGTGTCGAAGCCACAAGGCCCGACAGCCATTCCAGTTCAGCGGTCCGAACAGTCCGTTACCCTCCCATGGCAGGGTCGACAGATAACAGTGAGGGAAATGGAACCCCGCCCCCGAGAAAATTCCAAACAATGGAAGACGTTTGGCAAGCTTTCAAGGCTCTCGAGAAATGCCAAGAAGTGCAGCAGGCTTGGATCGAATATGCCATACGCCATCGCGGAGCTGTTGCGGTTCCCCAACCCGATGGAACCTTTGTCCTCATAGAAGACGAAGAAATGCATGTTTCCCCGGTTTCCCAAAGCTATCAGCAGGTCCCTCCTTCACAAAGCTATGAAAATCCGAAAATGCAAAATAGCTCCCGCTCAGAGCTTCACTCAGGGCTCAGTCAAGCGGCTCCGATCTATCAACCACAGCACAGTCAATTTCCCAGCCCTGCATCGCAAGCTCAATATCACCAGCGCAGCGCTGGATCATCTCAAACAGATCCTAATATCCCTCAAAATACTCCCAGGTTCACATCTTTCTATCAATATGCCCAGAATTCACTAGGTTTACGCCCCCCCCATGAATTTTCCGGCCCATTACTTCGGAGAGCCTGCATTGGTTCCAGCTGCTTCATGGCCTCAAATCCCTCAGTTTCCACAATGTCCACTAAATTATACTCTGTTCCCTCAAAGCCTGTTTGTCCAACCCCCTATCATAGTTCCCTCCGTCAGTGAACCTTTGGTTACAGGTTCCAGCAGTCCAGAGGTTTCTATCGACCCACATGTGGTTATGTTGACAGAACAGAAGGTAGACGAAACTATGGGAGAATTCTACATGGAACAGACCTTGAAGCTTTCCGAAATCATGGAGTCACGGTCTGTGGATGAGCAAATGAGAATCTTCAAGTAATGTTTGAAGCCATTAGTAAGAGCATCAGTCAGCCCTCACTTTTATCCCAACCTCCGTGCCATGGTTAACGCCGGGACCAAGTTCGAAAAGACCTTGAGCCTCCAGAAAACAGCAGCAGCTCCCGCTTCTTCCTACCACTACCAGGCAGTCCCGTCAAATCTGACGCTTGTTCCAAGCAAAGGAAAAGAGGCCGCCGGAGCAGTTCACTACATCCAAAATGGAGCCCAAGTAAGCCGCGATCAAGCGCCCCCCTGGAACAACAATCCTCCTTGCCAACAGCAGTTCCAGCATGTCGATAACCTCGGGATGCCCTTGAGCCAAGTCCTCGAGACACTAGTAAAATGGAACATCCTCAAACCTCTCAAAAATTTCCAGCCAAAGACTCTCAAACCTAACATGGACATGAGCAAATGGTGTGCTTTTCATAACTACCCGGCCACACAACCGACAATTGCTTCATGTTGAAGAAAGTGGTCCAAGGCTTAATCGAAGAGGGAAAGTTGGAATGCCCCCGCGGTCCCAACACAGTCAGAAACCATTTCCCTATAAATGACGGGGTAAGCATGGTGGATAAGTCCTCTGCAAATTCCCGTGATGATTGGGGAATTGAAGACGGAACCTGCGGCTTTTGCAATGAAGGATTCGGAAGAAAGAATCCAAGAACGGTTATTCCCCAACAATCCTTTCCGGCATCGGGGCACACCAAGGGGTGGATTGAACCCTCCCCGGAGATAAGGCAGTTTGAGACAGGCCGAGCAAGTGGCATCGTCAAAAAAGGCGTAACCTTCACAAACGCAGACCCACAGCCAGCAAGAAGAGATAGGTCGAGAAGCTTGGACTAACCCCCCGTCTCCTAGAGTCTAGCTTTGAAAATAAAAGACCCCGAGTCTGTTGTATTTAAGTTTGAGTCTCTCGAGTCGTTTGACGGCCTTACGCTTAAAGATTATGTGTTTGTAACAAAAACTGCGCTTCCTTATGCTTTGAATAAAAGTTCGACCTTTCTGAGTATCCCCTCATTGCCACTTTAACAAATGATAAATTAACTAATAAAAAACAGTTAATAATGATTCACTTGATAAAGATGCAGACACATTAATGAAGAATGCATTAAACAAATCTTTAAACATGTTGTCAAACGAGAGGAAAATTGGGCCCAAGCTGCTGAGAAGGTTCTAACCAAAGTGAATTTGGAAACTGCTAAAGAGCCTATAGAGATGCAAATCGGAGAATTCTCCGTCGATACTTCGACTAAAAAATATCGAGTTTTCTCTTCCCCCCTCTACACTCTAAAAAAAACACAAAGATTCACACAGTCAAACCTCATAGGTTCTAGTACTTTTCTCATTCAATCAAGTCCTCCTCGGACATTGTAATTAAGTCTTCAATTTTCCATACGCAAGTTTCCTTTCTTTTCTTGCTAGACTTGAGACATTATTTTGCACCTCACATTACATTTAATGAAAAGGTTTTGTTCTATGTGATCACTTGCATTGCTCAACAAGTAATTCCACAAATGATTAATGCTTTGATTAATTGGTGTGAGAAAGTCAATCGATAGCTCCCCATACACCTTCCTTACCTCACAAAGGTCTCCATCAAACTATACACTTTCCAAAACATGTCCCCACCATCACCTTGACCAAGTCAATGACGACGGCAACATCAAAGGACAACAAAAGGTCACTCAGCATTAAAAGATTGACCCCATGTCGACAACAACCTAGGGGCTTGCCTTCGCCCTCGTGCACATCAAGAAAGTTCAAACAGGGGCTTGCCTTCGCCCTCATATGCTTCAAAAAAAAAAGAGCTCAAGCAAAAGCTTCAAAAAAAAAAAAGAGAAAAAGCTCAAGCAGGAGCTTCAAAAGAAAAAAAAAATGAGGCCAAGGACCCAGCATCGCTAGTCAGAAGCTCAATGAAGAGAGTGTAAGTGTCCCAATCTGAACCGCCAATGTTCCTTCAGCCCAATTTAACGACTTCCACGTCAAATAAACAGTTAAGGGCATTTTGGTCACTTCCTAAGGCAATTTAAACAAGAAAGGACCTTAAAGGAATAACAAAAATAGGTCAAAAATCGGTTGGGAAGAGTCATTTCCAAGAAATTGACCAACTTTTCATTAAATGCAAGCAGCCAAAACTGCTTTCTGCAAAGTCAGGCACGCCAACATCCCCATTCGCGCGGACAGGAATGAGACTCAGTCTCGTCCGCGCGGACATAATTGAAACCTAAAATCAGCCTATAAATTAAATCATTCTCTCTCAGTTTATGGATCCCAGAATTCGAACCCTACTGTTGTATTCACAAAAAACCCAGAAAACAGCCTAAACACTAAGCAAAAACACAAAATCCCAACACAAATCTTGATCATATTCAAGCCCCAAACACAAATCCAAGGAAGATAGGGTACAACCATTGGTAAACCCTCCTTCTCCTTACCTTAATCTCCCTCATCCATGCATACATCTCACATTTTAAAGATGTAACTTGTTCATTTACTTGTTGTTCATCTCTTGTCCTAGATCCAAGAGGATCTCCATGGAGTTCATCTCCATGGATGATTCTTTACAAGGATCCACATTTTTTTAGCTTATTGTTCCTCCTCTTTACATAAACTAGTTGTTACTTGATCTCTTGGCCTAAAGTGTGGTCACCTTGGAGTTCATCTCCATGGATGATCACACTAAATGGTCCATATTATTATTTTCATTTTCTTTTATGTTATTAGTTCTTACTTGACCTAAAATGTGGCCATCTTGGAATAAATTTCCATGGATGACCATTTTAAATGGTCTAAATTGTTTTTACTTCCTTGTAAATGTTTTTCCCTAACCTAAGATCTTCACCTTGGAACAATTTCCATGGATGAAGATCATTGAGGTTCTTAGGTTACAAAAAGGGTGAAGTTGATATATTGAGTTCAAAGGTCTCAAGGATGGTCATCTTAATGACCACCTTAGAAATCCACTCTAAAGTTGATACACCCTTAACCTAAATTCAATTTTCATACATTAATCTTTGTTTTATATTATCCCCATCCCAAGCAAATGAAATGCTTTTAAGTCCTAATGTACCCTAAGGATGGCTTGATATAGTATATCACCACTAATCATGTTTAGTGATCACTAATCAAAGCCTAAGGAAAGTGGGGACAAGCATGGATGCAAAATCCAAAAAATGTTTTTATTTAACACTTTCAGTTGCAAAACTCCAGTTCTGATTCTGTAACTCCAGTTTACATTCTGAAATTTACAGAATCAGACTGGAAAGCTGCAAAAAAGAATATTTACTGTCCCATCCGCGCGGACAGAATTGACCCTCGCTCTGGTCCGCGCGGACAAGAATACAATGGACATAAATTTTGTTTTTTAGTCATTTTTCACTCACAGAAGCACACTGTTTTGGTAAATTTCAGTCCAGTCCAGTCAAAACCTTTTCCAGAAAATTCCTTTTGCAAAACACACACACATACACACACACAAATGGTTTCAAGTTAGGAAGACTCGTTTTACGAGGCATTCCGGGTGAACACCAACATTCTTCCCGAAGTGTAACATGACCTCCGAACCCACTTCTCTCATTTTTGGGCATTTTTCAAAGTTTTGGCCCTTAAACTAAAAACGGCATAGCGACTCCATTTGATTTTCAAAAAAATCATGGCATCATCACAGAGAGGCAAAGGCAAAAGCGCCTCATAAGTCCTTAAGCAATATTCAAATTCTTCCTCTCCCCGAGAGATCAATGATCAAGAAGCAATGGATTCATTGAAACTGCCGTCAAATACGACTTCTCAACGAATCACCTCAAGGCCCGTGCCTCATCATTCAACCTTCCGTCCGTGCCTTTTTGCCAAAGGCCGCACAAATATTCATTGCCCTTGCCCCAAAGCCAAACACGGTTCGGCCCCGAACTACGTCGACCTGAGCACCTTGTCTTAAGGGGAACGTAGGCAACCTGAAATGGTCCGGTCATAAACACATACAAATCCACAAACCCGGTCTCACCAATGACCTCTCCTATACACAAACCTTCCCTCATACCTGATCCAACTTGATCCTTGACACCGATTAACTTTCTCCTCGTGATTAATTAAGCATATCAAATTTAATTATTGAATAACCCGAATATCAACAAAGGGTTTTAAGCAAACATGTGATCATTGTAAACAAATCAAGTTTTCAAATGTCTCGACAAGTCTTCTTTTTTCTATAAAATAGGAAAAATAGAGCTAAACACTGATTTTCTGTCAGTAAGGACTTCCATACACTTTTACAAGCTTTTCAGTTCTCATACTCTCTCAAAAGAGTCAAACCCAAAAGCGTGTTTTTTGTGCCTATATCAAATAAGGCATTCACACAAAAAGGGACCCGTTCCCACCTTTTCAAAAAATATATATGCCCTTACGAGTGTACATTACAAGTCATTTCTCTCACATCTTTGGTTGACTGAGTGATTAAAAAAAATACAAAGGTGTTGAAGAACATACCCAGCTAGATTGAAAACCCCAAACAGGGCAGTCTAGGCAAAATCAGGGTTGCACCATTCTACCTGTCACGACCCTAATATTAAGAACTATTTTAGCACTCTTTGAGCACGTGGGGTTCGGGTCGTAGTATCTTATTTTATGCAATTTATGTTACTTTCTAAGTTGATGTGTTCATTTCTATGCTTGGATGACTTATATGAAGTTAGGTTGGTCATTAACTACCTTATGTGAATTTAGGGTGAAAATGAATTAATGTTAATGATAAAGAGTTTAAATGGAATAAGAATAAAGTGTTATAGTGAAATAAGAATAATTGAAATTTTAAATAAAATGTTTATAATTTGTTGAGGTGCTTTGTTGTTAAAGTGGATAGTTAGAATTTTTAGTTGTAAGTTGTTCAATCCTTGAGGAGCTAAAAGGGGAATTATTAATGGTTATCCCTCATTTAATTACCTATGGAAATTCATTTGCAAAAAGCCATCTTCTTCCTCTGTTCATGAAGAGAAAAACTAAACCCTAACTTCATCTTCCTAAAATTCTACAACCTTCAATACCTTTTCGTTTTCAAAACTGATTGCGGATTCTTGTTCGTGGTGACGAGGGGATCGCATAGAGCTGATCAAATAAATATTTCATTTCGCACTATTTATGTAAGTTATTAAGATTTTCTTTCAAAATTTGTTCATTATATGATTTTGTGGTTATGGATGGTGTATAAATGAGTTTTGGTATTTTTAGAACATTTTTTTTATTGAGTTGAAATTGTTTTGGGAAAAATTGAATGGAGTTGGTGATGGTGTAGTGATTGTAGTAGCAAATATATTGGTTATAATTTATTTCATGGGTTAATGACTTGATAGAAATGGTTGCATGGAAAAATGGAATCAAGTTTTGGTAATAAAATGCTTTCGGGTAGTGTTGGAATGTATTCGAAGGGGTATGGAATGGTTTGGTCTTGGTTTTGGTCTTGTTTAGTACCTATTTTATGTCATTGAAAACAGAGGATGTTGGTTTGGGTCACTTGGGAGTTTGGTTGCTGAAGTTGTTGCTGAATTCTGGTTTCTGGACAGAGGGCACGACTCGTGCTCTGTGGCACGAGTCGTGCACGAGTCATCCCTTGAGGATTTGCCTAAGTCGTGCCTATGTGGGGACGAATGGTTCTGGAGGGGTATGCAATGGGCACGAGTCGTGCCCTGGGGCACGAGTCGTGCCCTGCCCTGCAGCTTTTGAAGCATTTTCCAAGGCCTAGAATCCAAATCTACCTAGGATATAAATGAACCCTCTTTAACTAAGATTAAAGTAGAACACTTTAGGTACCCAATGATGTCTTCCTTGGTTAAAATGTAATTTTGGAAGGGATTTAAATATTGTATGGAAAATGCTTGGCAGCCTTGAATTGTAACTTAACCAAAGTGAATCCAACTTGGTAACTTGAACTTGAACCTTTATAGAGGTTGTGTATTGTTGTATATTAATCATGTAGGGCTGGGTTATGATCCATTGTAGCCTTACTTGAGTTCATATCTATGGTTTATGATTCCATTATTGTATGAAATGGATTGTTGCACTATTGCAATTGTTTAAACATGAGTATGAATGCCATGTTTACATTTTGTCATCCCTTTGGTGGATTTCATTTCAAGTAACTATTATGTGCTTGAACTTGTGTTAATCAGCTGATGTTTAGGGGTATAAAGGAATACGATCAATTATGGAAAGTGTGACCTAATGTGATCTATGACTGTCCCCTTCTGTGGCCACATATTGGGGTTAAAGCATCTGTATTGAGCCAAAAGCCTTACAGAGTTGCTAGTATCTTATATGGTTCCCTGAAAAATGGATCTTATAAGATGTGAATATGCTTAAGCAGTTCACAAATGAGTGGAGTTTTATCTCCCGATGTTGTACGACTTATTGTTCAGACGGGAAAAGGTAAACCAAGGTAATGTATTGTGTTTACGGCTTTTCCAATGTGTTATATGCACCTTGTATGTGTTGCATCTTACTTGGCATATTGTTGCATTCATAATAACTTATTGAGATTTATTCTCACCCTTCTTCCTTTAATGTTTTAGATCGGACTGAGACAGGAGGACCCGACCAGTGAGGATGGGGAGGAGTTAGTACACGTCTTTTGGGTTGTTGGGTACGTTTATGTCCTAGATGGGATGTATGGTTATATTTTGGTATTACTCCTTTGTTGGAGTTTGTTTATATAAAATTTTTGTAAAGATTTTATTTGGGAGCTTTTGTAAATTAAAGTGTTGTTTATCTTTTTAAGTTTGTATCAAAGTTGGTTCATGTTTTGTTTCCTCCAAGTAGAGATGATTCAAATTATTACTTGAAGGGTATGGTTAAAGTTTGGTTTCTTTTCAAGTTAAGTCAATTTTTTTTAAAATTTCCAGGTGGTCTTTCTTAGTTTGGGCCTCTCCAGCTCGGGACACGTATTAGGTTTCGGGTTGGGGTGCCCACACTACCCCTTTTCCGTCTCCCCTTCTCTCACAAAAGAAGGTCGAACTACGCAGACCTGAGCCCCTCAGTCCGAGGGGAACGTAGGCAGCCTTCAATGGTTCGGTCTAAAGCATACACAAAAATCCAAAAATTGGACGCCATCAAGGCTCAGGCAAGAAGCAAGCAAGAGGCCTTGCATCTCGATAAAGCTTTAAAAGCAAATCACAAATCATTACAGTCAAAACACTTCTTGATGAGTTCAAGCACGGTCTACTCTCAAACTCACAACATGCTAAAAGACAACTTAAAACATTTAACAATTAATGTGCCTGCAACGACAATGAATGGATACTTAAAGTTTCAGCAGGTCATTCTGTGCCACTCGCGCATGTCCCGTTGCCATTCTTCCCTTTCTTCCCTCGCCCCCGACGGGTCTTTTTTCGTTCCACGTGAACTACATCTGTCTCCCTCCTTCCAAGATCAGGAGTCCTTCCAATTGTGTCAAGCAATCCAGTCACTCTCAAAGCTTCGTTCGTCTGTGCCTCAGCTCGGATCTCCTCCCTACGAGTCTGCAAAAGGGAACCTCTCACAGTCAATCGGTCAAATCTAGTCTCATAATCAAATAAAGCGTCTCCCGTGACACCCTGAGGGTTAACCCAAGCTTTTGCACTCCTAAGGTCGCAGCTGAAACAGCAACCTTTCCCTGGAATCACCTCGCACCTGCTCCCCAGAATCGACTGAGCCAGTCCAAGTACTCAGTAGTCAGGACAACACTCTCCCTAAGAGGTACCCCAAGAAGAAAAGCAGCAAACTTCCATATCTCTAGAAAGAGAAGGAAAGCGGATAGGTCCGCCATGTAGAAAGGAGCTACCATAATAGTATCAATCTCACTCCAGCCCAGCAAAGGCTCCTGCCTCATCCCAAACTATCGAGAAACAAGCGACGGGATGTAGAAGGAAGACCAGGACAACCCCGAAACCCTGACAACATAGAAACCTTCCTGAAAGGCCCTCCTATTCTCAATGCCCCAATGAGGAACCCACCAACGGAGGTGATGCATGCCAAGTCAAACCATCTATCTCTCCCAAGCTGACTGATCCATCTCTAAGACCAAATGGTCGCTAAGCAAATGTCCACGGACTAAAAGATGTCGGAAGCACAAGGATAGCTTCAAGTCTCTCGCAACCATAATGCAAGCAAAGTAGGGGCTTCCCCCACGCATGAACCGGTCCCCCACCGCCGAGCGATCTATGCCGTGGAAAGTCTCCCCCGAAACTAAGGGAATGATGCCTCGCCGGCTCTGCAATGGCCTACCACATCCAACTAAGCGATGTGACACATCCGAGGGGGCTAACCATGAAAAGAGTGGCTATCACTCACAAAGCAAACATGTCCCAGGAGACATCACTCCCGCCTTTGCTCATGAAACTATCAAAGCTGTTTCAGCCCCCGACTGCTCAGAAAACCTGCCAAAGCTGTCTCAGCATCCATATACCACAAACATTTCAAGCTTGTGCGACATGCACAAAACATAAAAAAAGGGAATAGAAACAACCCCGAAAGTGAAAATAAAAGATTTCATTACATGTGAATACATTGTGCATACAAATACAAATATTTTGTTGCTCTCCTTACTGGCATGCATAGAAAAGAAGAAAAAAAAGTGTCCTACTCTGAGTCATCAGCACCACCGCCTGGTAAAGACTCCCACATCCCAGCGCCTCCACTAGCCACCTCGTCATCCTCGGTGAACTCGGCACCTTCCTCGACCAGATAACTCCAAGAGGTCCGCAAAAGTAAGAACGAAGAAGGAAAAAGAAGATGAGCAATCCCTCCTCTCCTCTCCTTGTCCAGCACCTGCTTCTTCCTCAACATTTCAACAACTCGGTCAGAGGTGCCCCATGTCCTCAACATTTCAACAACTCGATCAGAGGCACCCCATGTCCTCTAAATTTCAAAAACTCGGTCAGAGGCACCCCACGTCCTCAGACATTTCAACAACTCGGTCAGAGGCGCCCCACGTCCTCAACATTTCAACAACTCGGTCAGAGGCACCCCACATCCTCAAACATTTCATCAACTCGGTCAGAGGCGCCCCACGTCCTCAACATTTCAACAAATCGGTCAGAGGCGCCCCACGTCCTCACTATCTCCGTCAGAGGCATACCACGTCCTCAACTTCCTCCTCACAAAGGCGCCTCCTCCCACAGGTAAACACAGCAAAGGTATGTCAATATACTTCAAATGCAAGACATAGCTGTAATAAACGCTACATAAAAGAAGAATCCCCGCACGGCATGATACCTTTCTAAAAAATTCCCACAAACAAAGTTCTTACATGACTCACAAAATACACCATCAAACCCAACTTAGGTCCAGATTCCTTAGAACAGTCTCAGCTTAGGGTAGACACTCCCGAATAGTCTCATATAGGGTAGACACCCCCAAACAGTCTCACTTAGGTCCAAATGCCTTAGAATAGTCCCAGCTTAGGGTAGACGCCCCCAAACAGTCTCACTTAGGACCAGACGCCTTAGAATAGTCTCAACTTAGGGTCATACTTCTGAACCAAGTCTCAATTTAGGTCTAGACGCCTTAGAACAATCTCAGCTTAGGGTAGACACCCCCAAACAGTCTCACATAGGGTATAGAAACCCTCAAATAGTCTCACATAGGACACCATCACGTCCACACAAATCTCACTCAGGACATCACCATGTCCACACAAACCTCACAACTTCATCTCAGGACACCACCACGTCCACACAAATCTCACTCAGGACACCACCATGTCCACACAAACCTCATAATTTCATCTCAGGACACCACCACGTCCTCACAACTTCATCTTAGGACACCACCACGTCCTCACAACTTCATCTAAGGACACCACCACGTCCTTACAAATTCATCTCAGGACATCACCACGCCCCCAAATATTTCAGCAAGTTCAAAGATGCCACCATAAGCCATCTTTTAGTAAGATTAGCCATCTTTTAGTAAGATTACCCATCTTCTAGTAAGATTACATATCTTTTAGTAAGATTACATGTCTTTTAGTAAGATTACCTATCTTTTAGTAAGATTACCTACCTTTTCGTAAGATTAGCCATCTTTTAGTAAGATTACCCATCTTTTAGTAAGATTGCCTACCTTTTCGTAAGATTAGCCATATTTTAGTAAGATTACCCATCTTTTAGTAAGATTACCTACCTTTTCGTAAGAATAGCCATCTTTTAGTAAGATTACATGTCTTTTCGTAAGATTACCAAATATTTTCGTAAGATTAGCCATATTAGGTAGACCCCTTCAAACAGTTACACTTAGGTCCAGACGCCTCAAGGAATAGTCACAACTCAGGTCCAGACGCCTCAAGGAATAGTCACAACTAAGGACGAATGCCTACAAATAGTTCCCCACCGGTCGAGGCCCCTCAAAATTGCCCTCACAGACGAACCACGATTGGCTTGATTCCCACTCAGGGATACGTAGGAATCCTATCAAAGGATCCAGTCGTCCGACCAACCTGGTCATATTCTCTCTCCCGGTGAGCGGTCCAGATCAGGATTCTAATTTTTATCGATGACCCCACTTCCTTCGTAAGTGACGTCGCCGAGAGGCTTCTGTAAGTACCCCAATCCGGACTGCTCTCCATCCAAGTATACGGAAAAAAAATACCAAGGGACTTCTGGAAGTCATAACTTCTTCATACGGACCACGATTGAGACGTGCCATATATGGTTGGAAAGCTCTCGACGAGAACTAGATTGCAATGATGTCTGTGTGGACCACTTTACATGACAAACATTTATGCGCGGACCATTTTGCATCCAGACATCATAATTACAAAATCCTCTTAAAGTCCACGAGATTCCCGTAAATCCGAGAAAACCAAAAATTTGGTTTTCCTAGAATGGACCTCACGGACCACTTTGTCATTTTTCCATGGCTATAAATAGAGGGCTCCCCCTCTCATTTTCTTCACTCCTCCCTTCTCTCCTCTCTCCATTTTGCCTTCTGGCAGCCCCTCTCAGCCCTTAGAGGCAATCCTGATCCCTTTTGGTTCCTTCCGGGGTCTTTCGAGCCCTTCTGAGGTGCTTCGAAGCCCTGCCGAGCGCTCCCGAGATGCTCCCAAGCTACCCCGAGGTGCTCCTGAGGCATCCCAAAGCCTTTTCGGTCCATCCCGAGGCATTCCAGTCCATTCTGAGGCATCCCGGTCCATCCCAAAGCCCTACCGGACAATCCTGAGGCATTCCGAAGCAAGCCGGAGCTCTGTTTGAGTACAACCGACGAACTCGAGGCACGTCAAACCTCTGCCCGGAGCAAAGCAGCAATCTCGATGCACGTCGAACCTCTGCACGAGTCAACCTAGTACTCCCGAGACACGCCGAACCTCTGCTCGAAGACACACCTAGCACTCCCGAGGCACGCCGAAGCTCTATCCGCAGACACCGGTACATCCCGAAGCAATCCCGGTCTGACCCGAAACACTATTCACACTCAAACACTATTCCCAAGCGGAAGATAGACACGAACCAACATTGGTAAGGCCACCTTCCAGTACTATTTCAATTTATTTCAATACATAGCATACAATGTAGACATCATATTCAGCATGCATTTTTAAAAGCACACACACAAAACTTTTAAAGAAAAAGGGGTATCGAAAGACTCGTGTATACGAGGCAACTCGGGTGAGCTCTGCTATTCTCTTCCCGAGGCGTAACCTGACCTCCAAACTCAAAATCTCATCACACAACAACCTTTTTTAAACAAAGTCTTTTTTCAATGTTTTGGGCTAAATCAAAATGGCGTGGTGACTCCTCCAAAAATGCAGCGACACCTCCCGACTCGAATTACGAGATGCTAGGGCCCGCACAACTGGATCCGAGTAATTTCAACATCACCAATAGGAACTGTGTCTTTGCATAGCTCATGGAATTGAAGTAGCTTCTTGATAATTAGGGGAAGATGGTCAATAGGGTAAATCCATTTTGGAGAAGGAATAAGCTTATCTTGTATGGCCCATGGGTTGTTATAGAAGATATGGAAAGTGGTATCTCTGATAGGTTGACATTTCCTAACCGATGGTTGAGAAGTATAGCTTGTCATAGGTACTTCATCGGTCATGAAATTAAGAGATAACAACCTTTTTGGAATGAAGGGGACAAAGGTAGTGAGGTCAGCTTCTTTTCTTTTTCTTCTCTCAGCATTTTCTTTAGCTAGCTGAGATGAAGATTTTTGGATTGGTTTGGATTTTGGCAAGGAGGATGAGGTAGAAGGTGTTTGGGATTTTTGGACAGAGGGTAGAGGTGCTTGTTTTATAGCAGTTTTTCTGGGTCTGACTATTGGAGGAGAGGTTGAGGGATCAATCGGTTGAGCAGAAGTATAGGTCGGTTGAGGCTTAAGATCGACTCATCGGTTGCCTTCCTCTTAATCGCTAAGGTTGTAACCGGTTTAGAGGACTCAGGCGCATCGGTTGACTTCTTAAATTTTGACTTGTAGGCCTTCTTCTTCTTCTCAACCGGTTGAGTGCCGGTTGAGGCATCATTACTGTTGTGGGCATTTTTCAACATGGCGACATCTTCAATTGATCCTGCATATCGAGATGTCATTACACTGTAAGTATTGTTTTAATATTTACTTGTTCAATATTTCCTAATATTCTTATTCTTATTTTTCAGTAATTAAGAGAGGAATGCGGAACAATCTCCAAGCACGTTCAACAGACCTTCAAACGGCTAGGGCGACTTGGTCTCACGGAGGTTGAAGTGATAAACCAAAATGCCGAGATTATAGGAACCATATTGACTCTTTCATATCTACTTGTATTTAAGGGGAAATGGAGACGGAAAAACACATTCATGCTCATACGCACACACTCTACACAAAAAGCTCTTGTAATCCTCTCCATTATCTTCCAAAGTTGTATTTGTGATCATTATAGTGAAACCTTTAAGGTTGGAGACCTAACTCCCGGGGTTTTTTCCAAAGAGGTTATCACCTCCAAGGTTTTCCTCGTTAACAAATCGTGTTGTCATTATCTCTTTTTCATTCTTTTTGTCCATATAATCGAATTCCATAGTTCCCTCCTTATTATTCAATCCACACACTAAACCTAGTTAAGATTCTACTTTATTGTTTTTTCTACCAAAACAATTTGGCGCCCACCGAGGGGCCTCGTGGTTTATCGGTTATTTGAAACATTTCCTAATCAAATTCACTATGTCTGCACCCCCCAATGTGTCCACCGCCGGCAAAGGTCCCGCCGTTGTTCCCACATCGAGGTAGAACCAGCTTGTTACCACCACCTCCTCGAGACCGGGTCTCAGCCAACTCAACCTATGAAGACTCCACAAAAGGGGGCAACGTCTTCCAATGCAGATGCTGACATCCGGAGTATCTTGACCAGGTTGAATCAAAGGTTGGACCAGCAAGATAACAATTCGAAGGTGTTGACCAATTCCATGATTAAGATGCAGAAAGACCAACAGCTCATCGCATCTCGGTTTGAGAATATATCACCGCTGCGTGCAAGGATTCTCAACTTTGACAGCACCGAAGGATCTACATTTCAGAATGAATTCATTCCAATGGGCAGTCCTCCTCCGCTGACATCTTTAATGATGTCGACATCTTTGCCCGGGGACACCCCATTGACGCCATCTTCCGCAGGATTCACCCCATTCATTCCATTTATAGATAACACTACTGTCACGACTACTACGGACGATTCTGGTTTGCTAAATAAACTTTTTCAATAATAATAATTTCAATCGTATTCCTATGGCTGACCCTTTTGCAGGAAACCCACTATCTAAACAGATGCAGGATCTCAGAGAGCTGATAATGAACGTGCCAGGTGTAACTCCTCCAATTCAACCAGTGAACCAAAACTGTTACAATCAATCCCGGTTTGTCCCAGCAATTGCAAATGTCGACATCCCGAAGCGTTTCAGCGTACCATCTATGAAGTTGTACGACGGCACCACGGACCCGAGGAGCATGTTGCACACTATCAAGAAAAGATGGACATAATCCATATCCCGCTTCAATACGGGAGGCTCGCTTATGCGGGGATTTGGATCCACCTTGTCCGAACCAGCTCTCAAATGGCTGATTAGGCAACCCCTAGGTTCAATTGGTTCATACGCCCAGCTCATTAACATGTTCTATAACCAATTCTCATGCAGTCGACAATTTGAAAAGTTGACAAGTGATCTCTACAATGTGACCCAGCAGCCTAATGAGACTCTGAAGGATTATGTCCATCGGTTCAATAAGGAGGTGTTAGAAATTCCCAATCTTGACATGTCGACAGCCACAGAAGCATTCAAAATGGGGTTGAAGAAAGATTCACAGTATTATCAAGATTTGGTAATGACTCCTTGTAAGCGGCTAGAAGAAGTCAGGAGCAGGCATTAAGGTTCATAAGACTGGAGGAAGATGAGCTGCGAAGATCGAAGTCGTCATCCAAGACGTCGACATATGACCATCCCGACAGAAAGACTGAATCGTCCCATCGCAGGAACAACCGTCCCAATCCTTATCCGAGAATTGACACTAGCAAAATTAATTCGGTAGACGGTGAGGATGAAGATAGTGATAATGTGCCTAATATTTCTGATTATTGTTTTTCTGTTGACATTTCGGGTGTACTCACGTGCAATGGGCAACCTAGGAGACAAAGCCGGATGGCCAAAGAAAACGGACAAAACCACGGGATGGCGTGACAAATCAAAATGGTGCGCTTACCATGAAGACTTTGGACACGTTATCAAGACTGCATCGCGTTAAGAAAGGAGATCGGCTTACTTGCTCTCGAAAGGACATCTTAAGGAGTTGTTGGGATCCGTAAAGAAGAAGGCTGAAAATGCAGAAGCTCCTCATGAAGCCGAAAGGCGCCTCCCCCGCATCAACAAAGGTGATCAACTTCATCGGTGGAGGCTCGAAATATGTGGAACGTCCTATTTTGCCGCAAAACGACACGCTAAGGAGTCAAAAGAGGAAAAGCCAGCAGAGACGGCCAGATGTCGACACCTTGCCCGGATCCAATTACCTTTGATGAAAGTGATCGTGATAACTTGCTGGAACCCCATCATGACGGTCTGGTTATTTCCTTGCAGATCGCTAACCGTACAATACGACGTATTCGGTAGATGGGGCAAATCAGTCAATCTTATTATGTTGGGTACCCTTAAGGAAATGAACATCCCGAAATCGGAGATTGTCAAAAAGTCTTCGCGCCGGTAGGCTTCGGTGGTGAAGTCAAAGAAACGGTGGGGAGATAAAGCTTCCAATATACTCAAAGTGGCCTCAACACCATGGAACGGTTCTGCGTAATTGATTGCGCAACATCTTACAATGTCATTCTTGGAAGACCGTGGATTCACGGAATGAAGGCCGTACCCTCCACTTACCATCGGTTGTGTGAAGTTTCCAACACCTTGGGGTGTCGCAAAGATTTACAAAGGATCAACAGGTGGCCAAGGAATGTT
The DNA here is from genome assembly GCA_022495995.1 of Adenophora triphylla var. japonica. Taxonomy (NCBI): domain Eukaryota; kingdom Viridiplantae; phylum Streptophyta; class Magnoliopsida; order Asterales; family Campanulaceae; genus Adenophora; species Adenophora triphylla. Next base: position 345,673 of record JAFEMH010001277.1, read on the forward strand.
ACAAAACTTCAATGAAGGCGTCTACATCTCCAAAACAAGCATAGCAATTACCGAGGAAAGTACGTGAAGTCCTGGAAGCTAGGGAGGATGATCTGAAAGAAGTATTGTTAGATCCTTCCAACCGACATCAAAGTACTTATTGGCACCGACATCCCATCGATATAGAAGAGAAGCTTGTGAACCTATTAAGAAGCGAGAATAAAGAGTTTCGCTTGGAAACATGATGACATGACAGCATTAGCAAAGATGTCATCACTCACAAACTTAACGTAGATCCTAGCTTTAAACCAAAGTGCACCGTAAACGTAGAAAGTTTGCGTAAACCAAATCGATCATCAAGGAGGAGGTAAAGCGCTTACTCAAAGCCAACATGATACGGGAGGTCGATTATCCAAGATGGTTGGCGAATGTGGTTGTGGTAGAGAAGAGAAACGGGAAATGGCGAGTTTGCGTCGACTTCACCGACTTAAATAAAGCCGCCCAAAAGATCCTTTCCCTTTGCCGCACATAGATTCATTAGTTGATGCCACCTCGGGTCACGAACTTCTCACTTTCATGGACGCATCCTCGGGATTTCAACAAATTCGCATGGAACCATCTCGACCAAGAGGACACCGCCTTCATAACCCCCACGGTATTTATTGTTATATTGCCATGCCTTTTGGACTAAAAATGCAGGTGCAACGTATCAAAGGCTCGTCAACAAGATGTTTAAGGATCAGATTGGGGACACAATGGAGGTATACATCGACGACATGGTAGTAAAATCCAAGAAGGCCGAGGATCACATAAGCAACCTCTCTCAAGCTTTTGACATCTTGGATTGTTTCAATATGAAACTTAATCCAGCTAAATGCAACTTCGAATGAAGGCCGGCAAGTTTCGGGTTATATGGTTACTAAAAGAGGCATTGAAGCCGCCCGAACAAATACGCGCTATTCTCAACCTGTCATCACCTCAATCTGTCAAGGACGTCCAAAGATTGATAGGAAAAATTGCCGCACTCACTAGATTTATTTCAAAATCCTCGGTATCGATGCAAACCTTTCTACGACATCTTAAGAAAGAACAAGAAGTTCCCAATGGGAGGAACAACATGAAGAAGCTTTTCAGAGCTCAAAACTTACCGTCGACACCTCCCTTATGGGCCAAACCTCGAGATGGAAGAACATCTTTACATCTACCTAGCAAGGTCCGAAGGCGCTCGTAAGCGCAGCCTTGGTGACAGAACGAGATGGTAATCAAGCAACCCATCTACTATATAAGTAAGACACTCTTAGATGCTTTGAGACCAGGTATTCTCATTTACAAAAATTAATTTTAGCTTTGATAACCTGCTTCTATTAAGTTAAGGCACTATTTTGAAACACATACTATTATTGTACGCACTAACTATCCTATTAAGAATGTCATGAGAAAACCAGAGATGTCGGGTCGAATGGCGAAATGGTCTGTACAATTAAGCACATACGACATCAAGTACGAGCCTTAACCGCAATAAAATCCCAAGCCCCGGCTGATTTTGTGGCCGATTTCGATCCAACCCTACAACAAGAGGTGGAATTGGAAGTACATCAACTTCAAGATGATGACATCCTAAAAATTTGGACTCTCTACACGGACGGTGCTTCCAACATGAGAGGTACAGTGTCTTGGAGTTGTACTAAAATTGCCACAAGGGGACATAATACCACAATCTATCGGCTGCGGTTTCAAGGCTACCAACAATGAAGCAGTAGTATGAGGCTCTAATTGCGGGTTTAATCGCAGCCCAAGACTTAGATGTCAAGCATATCCGGGTGTTCATGGATTCATTACTAATTGTTAATCGATACAACGGGTCCTACGTCGCGAAAAATGCTAAGATGACAACATATTTGGAAATTGTAAAAATTATTTCGGCCAAATTCAAAACATTTTCCTTGGAACAAATCCCACGGGAAGAAAATTCTCAAGCGTATGCTCGAAAACTTGGGTTCAGCCTTCAAAAGCTTCTCACAAACCAAGATCCCAATCATACATGTTGACATCCCAAGAATTGACCATCTTGAGATGTTCGCCCGGATGCCGACATACTTGCCTCTCCCGCAGAACCTCGGGACAGCTCCTATTATCAAATATCTCTTAGATGATACGATCCCGCCGAGGAGAAAAATGCAAGAGCCTTCGTGGTAAGAGTATCTAAATATTTACTTATTGATAATCTCTTGTTTAGAAAATCGCCAGCAGTCACTACTTAAGATGTCTAGAGGCGTATAGAGCCCATCAGTTCTCAAGGAGCTGCACGAAGGAGATTGTGGAAATCATACCGGGGGCAGTAAGTTTACATACTAAAGCTCTTAGAATGGGCTATTTCTGGCCTACAATGAGAAAAGATGCCATTGACTACGCAAAGAAATGTGATTCCCGTCAACGACATGGGGACATCCCCGCATCACCACCGAACCGCTACATCCTATCCTGTCACCATGGCCTTTTATGGTTTGGGGAATGGACATAGTAGGAAAACTTCCCATAGCACCAGTGGGGACGAGTATTTCTTTTGGCCATGACAGACTACTTTTCTAAATGGGTAGAGGCCGAGGCATATGTGCAAGTTCGTGACAAAGAAGTGATATCTTTTATCAAAAGGAACATATTCACTCGATTCGGAATTCCTTCGTAGATAATTTGTGACAACGGCTCTCAATTCATCAAGAAGAGGACCCAAGATTTCTTGACATCTTGGGGTGTTAAGATGGTGACATCTTCGCTCGTTCACCCTCAAGCCAATGGACAGCAGAGTCTAGCAACAAAATAATAATCAAGAACTTAAAAAGAGACTAAACCGTAAGAAAGGACGTTGGGCGTAAGAGTTACCAATGGTCCTATGGGCCGACAGACGACATCTAAGAATGCTACCGGTCAAACCCCTATTCACTTGTATTTGGAACTGAATCTGTTATTCCAGCGAAGTCCTTGTACCAACGGCAAGGTACGGCTTACCGACATCCGAACATAATAAAGACATCTTGATACATGACCTGGATACTCGTGGACGAGCTAAGGGACATGGCCAAAGTTCGCATGGCAAGATATCAAGAAAGGGTAGCCCGATCTTACAATAAAACGTAAGGGTTAGAAGGTTTCAAGTAGGAGACTTAGTCCTACGAAAGGCATTCCAAAATACCAAGGAGCCCAATGCAGGCAAGCTCGCCCCAAAATGGGAGGGACCCTACTTAATAGATGCACAAGCCGGAAAAGGAGCATATCGCCTTGCAACCTTGGATGGCCAAATGATACCGCGAAGTTGGAACGCCATTCATCTCAAAAGGTATTACATTTAAATATGATTTCCCATGAACTCATCTTTCCAGGTATGAATCGTCTTTTAATTCTTTACAACCTTTCTTTTCTCCTATGCATCTTTTTTATTTACAAGTTAAGATGTCACTAATACACTTTGTGGAGAGACGTCAACCTTAGTTGACGTCCGTTTTTAACGTGTTTCTATCTTATGAGGTATTGACACATTTACATGGGGACATATCGAATGCACGCAAGGAACAACGATTTCTCCTCCGTTAGAGACTGGCCATCTCTTCTCAAGTAAAGGTACACAATCCCTTCTAAGGTTTAAAGAGTTAATTACCTCTTTCTTAAGAAGTTAGGTTACCACACCTTCACCTGGAGCGCAAGTTATCTCACTAATTGAGGTGTGGGGTGGGCCTATATGGGTAAACTCATATAGCTTACCCATTCCCACTCAGTTAGATGATTGATCTTAAGTATTATTCTTATGGTTATGGCATATTCGTGTCATCTAAGTATCTACGGTTTATGGCATATACGTGTCATCTAAGTATCTACGGTTTATGACATATACATGTCATCCTAAGTACCTATCATTTCGACATACTATCATGTCGCCATATGTGCAAAACATACAAAGAATTATCCAAAAGAAACAAGCCTTGACGTGCTTGAAAACTATTAAACCATAACTAAACAAAAGCAACCATAAAGTATCCGAACTACCAACAGTAAACGTGCACAAGTGTTGGACCAACCCAACACATAAAAAAGATTGTCTTTAGTCCTTATGGACCCATTACAAACCAAATAAAAATAAAAATTGTCTTAAGGGATTCCACCCCAGTAAACATCAACAAAATACCAAAAACCAAGTTGTTTTACCTTCTTTTTGTTTAGGTGGCTTCTGTCGCAGGTGTTGCATCTGGTGTCACTTCTCCAACTGCTGGTGCATCCTTGACAATCGTTTCATACGGACTTGACGACACCTCACCCTCGTCCGTCACCTCACCTGTCAACTTGAACAGATAGGCACATTCCCTATTGATATCCCAAGCGCCAGCCTTCCCTTCCTGATATTCCTTCATCATCTTCACCTTGCATTGAGAGACAGTCTTCGCCGCAGCCTAGTTTCCAAGAATTCCTCACTTCGCTATCTCCTTGTTGTGGTCATCCTCACTTTTCGCCACTATTCAATAAGTCCTTCACTGTCTGTTCTTGTTCTCCCACCGACTTGCTTAATTGCTCTATAGTCTTCTCATATTCCTTCACCTTATTATCTCGATGCCAACTTCTCCTTCCCGACCAAAGCGATGTCGCCTTTGGACTTCTTCTTTACCATTTCAACTTCTTTTGCCAATTCCTCCACGTACCCTACAAATTCGAAAGATGACATCTTGATATTACTAAATGTTATAACAACCTTTGAAACTATTCAATATCCAATTAATGGTGTCTTACCCCATTAGAAAGGCTCATGAATTTCTTCTTGAAATCTCCCGCTGACATTCCATCAAAGGAGTCTCCAACCTCGATCACTTCCTCTTGGCTAGCTTTTCTCTTCCTCACTCTAGAGCCAATACCAATGCTTTCATCAGAACATGTGACTCTTCTTAGGAGCGGGTGGAGGTTTCTTTTCAATCTTGACAACGGGTTCGTAGAGCAGGGCCTCAATATCATCCAGGTCAAAGTCAGACCCTGAAACTACCGGTTTGGAGACTGCATGGACATAGAGATATTGTCAATAATGAATAACACATCAAATTGATGACAGTTATCAAAGGTAACAAGATACCAAGCTTACCAGTGGACATAATTACAGAAGTAGAAGCCTTTATATCCTCTGGAATAGTCGACGAAGCTTCCAACAAACCTTTGGGAGACCTCTTATCGAGAGGGAGACTGAAAACTCTTCGATCTTGGCTAGAGTGTCTTTGGCAGGTGGAAACAATTCTCCCCAATCAATATCTACATAAAAGCAAGAACAATTACAATTCAGTTTGTCTCAAGAATAGGAAGTCACAAGAGTAAGAATTTAAGTACCTCCCTTGTTCCATTGCTTCGATATCTCATCCTTTTCTCCAATCGACGTCCTATCAACAAAGAAAAATCTATTCTTCCATCCCCTATCACTGGAGGATGTGGTGCTCATCAAAGGATTTCTACCTGATTTCTTTCTAAAAAGGTACCTTTTGGAACCAAAAAGTTTAAGATCATAGGAATAGGCAATTTCGGGAAGCCCTAGGTTTAGTCCGTTTTCCCGGTTTACTTTGAGGACAAAAGCAAAACTCGCCGTGCCATTGGCATAAGTTGAGCATAAGCCAGTTGAGTTTTTCGAAAGAACTCAAGAACTAACAAAGTGGAAAAGGGTAACTAAACCCTAGAAGGAAGGGATATTCGAAGAAACAGATCCATTTGAGGGAAATATGGTCAGACCTAAGTTTTATGGAAAAGGGATGAAAAATTGCACCACTTGGGAAGCAACATTGTTGTTTTATGGACTCTATTTGAGAATCGTTGAACAAACAAGTTTCTTCAGCTGGTTTAGTGAGAAGATTTCCGCAAACAAAATCGTCGAGATTAATCTCTACGGGACCTTGTGGGGATGACGCTTTCTCGGGTTTGGACGCAGACAACCTAGTTTTACCCATGGTTGACAAAGCAAAAAGAGAAAAATAAACAAAGGGAGAAGGTGAGAGACGGAGGAATTTTACCTTGGAGACGAACGGCGCCGTGGGCCAACGGAGGTGAAAAGAAGCTTTGAGAAGATTAATTTATCCTCTCAAGCGGTTAATAAAAAGAAAAAGAATTCCTTTTCAAAAATAACTCTTCTCCCCAACCGTCCATTTCAACGCCACGTCTTCCAAAACGTCCCATCAAGCAGTAGCGGACGCTTGGACCATTAATTCAAAAGAAAAACATTTTGCCTCTTCAGTTGCCAACATAGTCAAATGTTTTTGGGGACAAATTGTTGTGGGCATTTTTTAACATGGCGACATCTTCAATTGATCCTGCATATCGAGATGTCATTACACTGTAAGTATTGTTTTAATATTTACTTGTTCAATATTTCCTAATATTCTTATTCTTATTTTTCAAGAATTAAGAGAGGAATGCGGAACAATCTCCAAGCACGTTCAACAGACCTTCAAACGGCTAGGGCGACTTGGTCTCACGGAGGTTGAAGTGATAAACCAAAATGCCGAGATTATAGGAACCATATTGACTCTTTCATATCTACTTGTATTTAAGGGGAAATGGAGACGGAAAAACACATTCATGCTCATACGCACACACTCTACACAAAAAGCTCTTGTAATCCTCTCCATTATCTTCCAAAGTTGTATTTGTGATCATTATAGTGAAACCTTTAAGGTTGGAGACCTAACTCCCGGGGTTTTTTCCAAAGAGGTTATCACCTCCAAGGTTTTCCTCGTTAACAAATCGTGTTGTCATTATCACTTTTTCATTCTTTTGTTCCATATAATCGAATTCCATAGTTCCCTCCTTATTATTCAATCCACACACTAAACCTAGTTAAGATTCTACTTTATTGTTTTTTCTACCAAAACAACACCTGGTCCCTTATTCCGTTTCAGCCTCATATGAATGTTGTTAGGTGTCGGTGAATTTATAAAGTTAAAAGGAAAGTTGATTCAATTGATAGATATAAGGCTCGCTTAGTTGCTCGGGGTTTCACACAACAAGCAGGTCTTGATTATGATGAGAAATTTAGTCCAGTTGTAAAACCCTCCAATATACTCATGATTTTGAGTATGGCTCAAAGCTTTGGGATATCAAGCAGCTTGATGTTCATAATGCTTTTTTCAATGACATACTTCACGAGGAGGTTTACATGAAATAACCGTTTGGTTTTATTGCTTCTTCTTCTCCGGATCATGTCGGTAAACTTGATAAGGCCCTATACGGTTTGAAACAGTCACCTCGTGCCTCGTTTGAATGCCTTCATGACTTCCTCCTTCAACATGGTTTCTTCAGTAATCACTCAGATTCCTCTTTGTTTATTCGGCACACATATGAGGCTATTGTAATTATTCTGGTCTATGTAGATGTCATAATTATCACATGGTCTTCTTCTACATCAGTTTTGTCCGTCATTGATGCCATTTGTGCCACTTTTGACAGTCGTAGTCTCGGTGATTCGAGTTTCTTCTTGGGCCTTAAGGGAACTCGCACTAGTGACACTCTTCATCTTGGTTAGTTACGATATGCTCGCGATCTTCTTGCTTGGTTCAATATGACAGATTGCAAGCCTACAACTATACCCATTCTACCAGACACTCAGCTTTCAGGTCATGATGAAGATCCCTTACCCGATCTCACCACTTACAGGAGTCCTGTGGGTGGACTACAGTACCTAACACTGACACGACTTGACATTGCATTTTTGGTTAATCACGTGTGTCAATTTATGCATCAACCTCGCACTACACACTTGGTATCTGCCAAACATATCCTCCGGTTCATAAAGGGGACTACAAATCTTGGGATATCCTTTCATTGTTCTACGAGTCTGTATGTTAACCTCTTTATTTATGAGTCCTCTTTGGTTGTTTCATATGCTCTAGTTTAATTAGAGATCATTTTGGAGTTTACTGTACATCTTATATTATTTAAAGTTTATTGTTTGGATTTGTGGAAAAAATATATGAAGAGCTATAGACTCAATTTTTTCTCTTTTTGTGTATCATATAGGTGTAGGTGAATCTTAGTGGGTACGTTGAACGAAGTCTACGCAGCAAAATATTGTAAGTTTTATATGTTATATAGCATGAATGTTATTGCTCATTGTGATCACTTCCATGGAATTTTAGTAACTTATTATCTATTTTTTAATATTGCAGCTTATCATTATTATTCTGTACACTCATTTGGCTAGAGCTACTACGTAATTACTTATGAAAAGAAAATTTATATAGTTGGACATTGATATAGTGAAGATATATTTTTGTCACTTCAACTACATTAAGATAGTAAAGATTGAGATAGTGAAGATATGTTTTTGTCGCTTCAACTGAGATATTAGAGACATGTTTTTTTTGCCTTCATTATTTGGGGATGTACCAACAATATATTTTAATGATAATTAATTATATTTTGATAATGTGAAGTATTTTGATAAATATAATATTTTCATATATATATTGTTTTTTCTTGGAGCAGCAATTAGATTAAAATCACATTTGCAACACAATATTTCGTAGTAAAAAAGATGGCTTCGCTATGAAAATGTTTCTTAGCAAGACAGTAACATTTGGCGACGAAAATATTTTGTAGCAAGACAGTAACATTCGGCGACAAAAATATTTTGTAATAGAAGAATGTATTTATAGCTATGAAACAAATTCGTAATAAAATATGAAATTATATACGATAAATATATTTTGTAGTGCAAGACCGGATAATTTGGGACGAATTAATTTCGTCGCTAAAAGAATTCATTTGGCTACACAAAATAATTGTTGGGAAAACCTTTTAGCGATGATTTTATATTTTGTCACAGAAACTATTTATTGACGAAATTTATTTTTCGTAGCTAAAAAATATACCTACGACTACGAATATTATTTCGTCGCCAATACCCTTTAGCGACGTCGCATAGGCGACGAAAATGCGACTAAAACAGGTTCGTCACCAATACTCTTTAGCTACAAAACCTTAACATTTTGCTACAAATTTTTTTGTAGCAAAATCTCATTTTTCTTGTAGTGTCTTTTTGTTCATTATTATGTTTAAAATTTAACTGTTGCACACACGTTTCCTAATTTTAAGCTTCCATATTAAAAATCATGTTTAAGTTATCCCTATTTTTATGCAATCAATTAAAACGTTTAAACTAATTTTGCTCTTCCCCATAAAACCCTTTCGTCTTCTCCATACTCTCTTTTCTCTCACCCTATACTATAAAAGGAAAACCTAAGCCTAACATTGAAAGTTTCGAATCCTTGAATTCTCAAACTCTCTCTATTATCTCAAGATCATACTCTCTACAAGATTCAAATCTTCAACCAGTTAAGGCTCTAACTTCATCATTCTTCATGTTTCATTCATCTAACCTCAATCTTTTCTGGTAACACTTAGATCATATAAAAAATTTTCTAGGTTATGAACATTTTCTTATTTGTATAACTTATAAAATGTTCTAACTTAAAATGTTTGTGTTTTGATGTTTGATTCTTACAGATGGCTCCTAAATCATCAACCCCAAAGAAAGACATATATGGAGGTTACATTCTTCCCAATTTCTTCAAATCTGAGGAAGGAAAGCTTCTGAAGGTCATTTTGTTCGGTGCTGGTGTTCTCCCTTTGTTGGTCCCAAAGGTGGCAACAAGGGTGAAAATACAGCTAGAGGGGGGGGGTGAATAGCTGTTACAAATTTTTTGCCCTCTTTTAAAACTATACCTCTAAGCTTACAAAATCGCTTGCAGTTGATAATACACTGCAAGTAGAGTTGTAAAATGCACAGCGGAATAATAGAGTTATAAAGCGGTTTTGGGAGAGGCGATTTGTAAAGCAGTTTTGGTGATGCGGTTTTGATCAGTGCGGTTTTACAAACACGTGTAGTTTTGACAGTGTTAACTCCAAACACAATTTCACAATAATGGATATCTATATAAACATCAAACAGAGATAAAGGTAGATAATCAGTACAAGAAATATAAATGCAGAAAGTAAGAACACAGTATTTGGAGTGGTTCAATCGATAAACGATCTACGTCCACTACCAAGATGGTTAGTATTGGATTTCTAAGAGAGATTTTATATTGAGTATGAGAGATTATAAAGTACAATGAGTAATACTCAGATCTAAAATCTTTTCTATGAAGAACAAATCCTAAGACTATAACCAGTGTATCTCAAATGATTAATCTATGTGATTAAACAAGTGAGGTGTGTGTGTGAGAACACGATCAAGGCTCTTTAAATCTTTGAGATGTAGAGCACAATGATTCTTGATGTGTTAAGGCTTGATTTCTGGGCTGGGATAAATTTCTTGAAGTATGAAGATGAAGATTCAAAGGACTTATGAATTTCTGGGCAGAGCTTCAGCTTCTTATGAACTCACAACAAATCAATTTCTCAAGCAATCTTCAAATGGTGAAGATTGGGGGTATTTATACCCAAGCATCCAAGATATAGCCGTTGGACACAGCTGTTGCAAGGACAGTACTTGATGCATTTCATTGGTCCACAATAACCACTTTTGTCCTTTGGAACTGTTGTTGCAGGAAAAGCTGATCAGGCTCCAGCTGCAAGCAATGAGGTTTGGACACCTGTCACCTTTTCAAGATCCTTACAGATCTTGTCTGAAAAGTAATCACGTGACAAGATATGGTGGTTGACATTTGATATTGCTGATGTGGATTCCAACGATCAAATGCGGTTCACTTCAAGTCTCTAATCATTGGGGCGGTTCTGGTGTGCAAGCGGTTCCAAGTGCAAGCGGTTCACCAGGGGAGGATTCCCATATGTGCGGTTGAGGATGGAACTGCAATGCAGTTGCATGAAGCGATTCAAAGGTTATTTGCACATAGGAGTTCAGTGGAGCGGTTTCAGACAGTATTCCACCAATCAGTTCCAGGAGCGGTTCTGCTTAGGCGGTTTTGACAAGGTGGTCTGAAACTCTGAACTGCAATCCTTAGATCCAATGAGTCTTGTGCCAGTCTTCAAGCCTAACTTTAACCTATTCTATAAAATGGACTTAGCTAAAAAATTGAAGTCTAAGCTTCATTACATAGGGTCCTAAAGTCCTTAAAATAGACAGGAGGTTATGGTATCAATCAAATCTAATACAAAATAGGAGGGTTAAAACATGCATACCCAACACCCTTTTTCTGTTGCCTGAAGGATCAGAGGATATTTATTATGAGCTAGTCAACGAACTGTTTGACAATGGTGTTTTGGTTGAGAATGTTAGAGCTGGAGAGATGCCTTCTATTGCCTCTATAGTTGCTGAAGTCCCAGTTACCTTCTCCCCAGCCTCCATAGCTGAAGCGTTCCCAACCTTAGCACCAACTGGCCCTTCTGCAGTTATGATGAAAAATATGAAGTTAGCTTGGTCCCAATTATGCTCTAGCCGAGATAGTTAACAGATGCATTATCTGTTGGTCAGGGTCACACCATTTCATAAATATGATTCAGTGGGAAGCCATTGCTGCTATTCTCCTTCAGAAAGAGTTCAACTGGTGTACGTTCATTTATAACGTCATCGTTATAGCTTTCAAGAAATTCCAAAAGGAGAAGCCACTTGCCAGAGCCAACTAGGCCATGCCACTATTTACTTATCAGTAGAGTGCTGAGAAGAAACCAATCTATTGTGGCAGCCTCAGGCACTCAACCCAGTTGGTTTGACGGAGGCATCGGGAAAGGTCCCTGAGCCAGGTAGAAGGACTACCGGAATATTCCCTGTGAAGGTGAAGAACACTCACCGTGGGAAAGGGAAGGGGAAGAAGGATGAAGGACCAAGTACGGGAAACTAGGTTGACCTTGCTGTCCAGAGTATCCACCCACAGTCATTGCAGACACATTAACTGATTAATGTTTTATTGTAGTTTTTCTAGCGTGTAGCGAGTCAAGAGTTAACCGTGCTTGAACTCATCGAAGATTGTTTTAACCGTAATGAATTTGTAGGTTAATTGAAAAGAGTTTTTCGAAACACAAGCAATTGATGCTTATTTTTTTTTTTTTGAGACCGAACCAATGATGGCTGCCTATGTTCCCCTTTTACAATTGGACTAAGGGGCTCAGGTCACCGTAGTTTGACACTTTAGGTGAATTTGAGAAAATCAAAGACAAAAGAAGTGCGACCCTGTTTTTTACCTAGATCATTAGCGGGAATGTATCCAGTTGGGTATTACTCTTTTAGCACTTTAATTTTACTGAGGGGTGGTGTATGGGGAAGGAGAGTTGACTCGTGCTCTTCCTCAAACGAAGTATCTGCGGAGCTTGCTTCCGTTCACGGGGTTAACGAAAGGGTTCCCGTCCAAATCTGCTAACTTCATGGCTCCTCCGGAAAAGATTCTTTGTACCACGAACGGTCCTATCCAGGTAGGCTCCCACTTTCCGAGGGGATTGGTCTGCGTAGGAGGATTTTCCTTTAGCACCAAGTCGCCTTCTCTGATGTCTCGGATCTTGACTTTCTTATCGAATGCTCGAGCCATTCTGCTCTGGTAGGCTCGAGTGTGTTCCATGGCTTTCAATCTGCGCTCCTCGAGTAGAGCAAGTTCGTCGTGACGGCTCTGTATCCATTCGACTTCATTGATCCCATTTTCCAAGAGGACACGGAGGGATGGAATTTCCAGTTCTACGGGTAGCATTGCTTCCATTCCGTAGGTAAGCGCGAACGGAGTCTCCCCTGTGGTGGTTCTGACTGATGTTCTGTATTCCCAGAGGGCTAGATGTAGCTTTTTGGGCCAGTCCCGACCTCTGGTGGTCATCTTTCTGATTATCATGGCGAGAGTCTTGTTTGCTGCCTCTACTGCACCATTGGTTTGTGGTCTATAGGGAGAAGACTTGTGGTGTGTGACTCTGAATTCGGTCAGCAGTTGGTCACAATCTCCTTCGAAGTGGGTCCCATTGTCGGATATGATCTCGTTGGGCACTCCGTATCGGCACATGATGTTCTCTTTGATGAACTCGGTCACCTTCTTGGAATTCAGTACCTTGTACGATCTGGCTTCTACCCATTTGGTGAAGTAGTCAACTGCGACTAGAATGAACTCGTGACCATTGCTCTCTGGTGGAGTGATCTTGTCGATGACGTCGATTCCCCATGTGGCGAAAGGCCATGGCGTAGTCATGCAATAGAGTTCGTGAGGAGGGATGTGATTGAGGTTGGAGAATCATTGACATTTGTCACAGCTTCGGACGAACTGGATGCAGTCTTTTTCCATCGATATCCAATAGTATCCAATACGAAGAATGATCTGTGTCAATGCTCTGGCGTTCATGTGTGGACCGCAGGTTCCGTTGTGAACTTCGTTCATTAGCTCGCTGGCTTTTTCTTTGTTTACACACCGAAGGAGTGGTCCTTGGTGGCGCTTCTTGTACAACATACCCCAGAATGACGAAATGGGATGCCAGGCGTTTTAATGCCATCATGTTTTTGGCTTTGATCCCTTCTTTGTATTTTCCATCTTCATTTGTGAAGGAAGCTTCTCCGTTTTGGAGGTACTGGTATATTTGATTGTACCAGGGTTCGTCGATCGTTTCTTTTTTATTTCGATCTCACGTGAATAAGCGGGTGTTTCCCGTCCTGTCTATTCGAGGGGTTTTACCGATTTCCCATCGGGAATTTTGACAAGAGAGGTGAGGGTTGCCGTGGCATCTCGGCGGTTTCTGTCTCTTGGCAAATAGTGGAAAGAGATGTCCTTGAGCGAGCAATGAGCTCCTCCATGTACGTGTGGTACTTCCGGAGGCCGAATCTATCGTCTTCCATTTGTTGGATACTTGATTGATGATCAATGATGAGTCTTCGTATACTTCCAGCTTCCGAGATGTTGCGCCGAGGGCGCTTCCGACCGGCCGCAGCTTCGTATTCTCGCGGCATTGTTGGTTGTTTCAAAATTCACTTGATGGCTATGGAGTGTGCTCGTCCTTGGGATCGACAAGGAGCATTCCGATACCATTTCCATTCTTGTTGGCCGCCTCATCGAAGAAGAGAGTTGCCGCCGGTTTGCGCCTAAGCCGAGTAAAAAAATTCCGTCGTCCGAAACCGCGGATCGTGACCCTTGGGTTCACAAGCTTGGGAAGTCTCCGGGCGATGCGCCATTACTCGCCCTTTGTTGATTTTCGACCATGTACTTGATGTCGAACTCACCAGAAGAATGATCACGTGGCTAGTCGCATTGACAGGATGGCTTATCAAAGAGATATCGGACGGGGTCCATTTTGGAGACCAGAGCACCGAATGTGACCGCATGTAGTGTTTCGGTTTCCGACTACCCATATCAAGGCGGTACAAGTTTTCTCTAACGCCGAGTAGCCGAGTTCACTTCCTTGAAGCTTCCGCCACGAAGTAGATTGCATGCTCAACCTTGGAATCTTTCGTTCTTGGGCCAGCATTGCTCCGATTGACGTGTCATTCTTGTCAAGTACAGGAGTAGTGGCTTGTCTTCATGTGGCGGGCACTGGGGGATTCACCAAGTATGTCTTGATATTTTCGAAAGCCGCCCGGCACTCTAAGGCCTCGGTTGATGCTCGGCATTATTCTTCATCGGTTTGAACATGGGCTCACAGAGAGATGTCAACCGGTTGATGAAGCGACCGATGTACGAAGTCTTCCCATAAAGCTTTTTACTGCCGAGTCCGAGGCGGCTTCATGTCGATGATGGCCTTGATTTTCTTAGGATCGGCTTCGATACCTCTTTACGTAACCATGCACCCCAGCACCTTGCCACGCTTGACGCCGAAGGTGCACTTGGCGAGTTTAATCTCATGGAGTGCTTCCCGAGTCTATTGAAGAACTTTCTCGGATCCGTCATGTGCCGCATGTCCGATCCTCTGGAGTGGATGATCATATCATCGACATATACTTCGATTTCTTTGTGAATCATGTCATGGAAGAGGGCCGTTGCAGCCTCGCCGGTAAGTAGCCCCAAAGATTCTTCAGACCGAACGGCATGACCGTGTAGCAGTATGTCCCCCACGGAGTGGTGAAAGCAGTCTTGGCTTGATCTTCCTCGGACATCTTGATCTGGTTGTATCCAGCGAACCCATCCACGAAGGACTTTACTTCGAAATTTGCCATGGTGTCGACTAGCATGTCGATGTTAGGCAGTGGGAAATCAACTTTAGGGCTGGACTTGTTGAGATCCCAGAAATCCACACAGTATTTGACCTTTCCATTGGCCTTGGTGACCGTCATGATGTTGGAGAGCCAGGTCGGGTACTCAATCACTCTAATGAAACCAACTCGGAGCATTTTCTCAATCTCTTCTTTCACTTGCAAGGACCCCTCTGGCTTGATCTTGGGCAGCTTCTGTTTGACAGGCTTGGATTCAGGAGCCAGGGGAATTCTGTGTTCCACGATCGAGGGATCGAGTCCTGGCATGTCCTGGTATGACCAGGCAAACACGTCAACATACTCCTGGAGGAGGCTTATCAGGGCTTCTTTTTCTACATCGGCAAAGAAACTGCCCACTTGTGTCTCTTTAGGCTCTTGCACTGACCCCAGGTTCACTTTGATCATAACCTCTTCAGCAGCTTGGGCCCGGTTGTCCTCTTGGTCAACTACACGCTTGAGAACTTCTTTAATGTATTGTTCGTTTAATGTGTCTGCTTCTTTATCAATTGAGTTATTAACGTCTTTTAAGTTGTTTGTTAGTTGTTAAAGTGGCAATGAGAGGATACTCCGAAAGGTCAGACTTTTCATTAGATGCGAACGGAAATACATGGTTGGCTACATTATCATAGTCTTCCAGCGTAAGGCCGTTGGATGACTCAGAGGACTGGGCTTTTATAAGGACTGACTCAAAGGGTTCGAGACCGGGTTTAAGGAGATGTGGGTGCAGGCCCAGCTTGTCTTCCATTTTTGTCTGGCTTGCCCTTGGCCCGGTGAAAGTAACCCAGTTCTTCAGTGGCATTGCTGGATGCTTGATGAGGGTTCGAGGATCGAGAGGCTTGGCTTCTACTGTCCCAATCATGGCGATCATGCTATTTTTGGAGCCCAGGTCAATCAGGTTTGGCACCTCCATGGCTTTTTCAAAGAGACTCTGTAGAGCTGGTCCACTGGGAGCGTCTTCTATGAATTCTGGTTCCTTCTGCTTTGGAGTTACTGTCTCAAATGTGGCCTCGGCGGCTGATTCGAACAATCTGTTTCCCGCGAAGAGTACCCTGAGTTGCTCTTTCGTATCTGGGATACCCTTGAATGTGTACTCGTGCTGGACTGTGGTGGCAATTGGTCCAGGTAGAGCTGTGATGTCGAGGAACTCTCCCCTTATCGGATTAGCCTTGAGTCCTCTGAAACGCTTGAGGTCCCGTGCTAGCTTTTCCATTCTTTCTGTAGTCTCTGTACTGACTATCCTTGCTTCTTTCTCATCTTCATCAGTTCCACTGTCGGTCTCCTCGGCTGCTGTCGGTTCCGCCGTCGGTCCCCTCGCCTGTCGGTTCCCTTGTCGGTCCCCTCGCTTGCGTCGGTTCCCTTGGTTAAGTAGTGAGCGAGGTCGAAACTGTAAGGTCGGAGGTTGGGTGTGCCGTCGGAGGTTCCCCTTTGCGGGCCGCCGCCTTGGTGCGGGTGAGCCTTTTGTCTTCCCCGATGTCACCGGTGTTGGCACATAACCAAGCCCCCGGATCGTGGTGTGGTCCTTGACTTCGATGACTTGGTGTTGCCCCGTAACCTTTTGTCGAGCCCTGGCCCGGGATGAAGTTCATGAGTTTCATCATCTTCATGGCGGGAGGAATCTTGTCTTGGAACAGTGGAAGGTCCATGTTGCATATTTGGATCTTGGAGGTCTCCGTGAGTGAATCCAGCTTAATGCCATGTCGTCATTATGCTTGATTTCTAACACCGGGATGTCGTTGGTGCCGGTCCCCGGTGGTGACGCCTGTCGCCGTAGACCGTGGTTAGCTCGTTGCCTTGCATAAACTTGAGGCACCGATGAAGGGTGGATGCCACGCCATTGATTTGATGCAGCCAGTGGACGCCCCCGGGATGGCCGTGAAAGTGATTGGAATGTCCAACACTTGGAAATCGGTGGGGATCATCCGCTTGTCGAACCGCATATTTAGAGTAGCAACCCCGAGAACTCGTACGGGAAGTAGAGTCATAGGCCTTGACAGGTGGACCGAAGGCTTCATATACGTGGGCTTGATGTCAAGCAGTCCATCATCTTGGCGGGCAAGACATTCATTCCGGAACCTCCGTCTACCAACACACGGGAAGGCGACGCTCGTCCAGCTGATCAGATGTAAAGCGGCTCATTGTGATCAGCCCCAAATTTTGGCAGGTCCAAATCTGTGAAGGTGATAATGTTGCCGTAGTGGATGTTTCCGATCATCTGAATGACCTCGTCTGGGGTTGCGTCCACGGGGACCATGGTACGGGCCAGGCTTTCCTCTAGCTTGAGCTTGTGAGGATATGAGGACGTGAACAGGGACCAAAGGGAAATGTTCGCCTGGGTTTGCTTGAGCTGAGTGAGGATAGGGTCCTCTTTCAGGGAACTTGCATCTTCGGGCTGGCCGGGTTGCAGTTCTGGCTCCGTCGGCTTTTTGGTGGCCTTAGGTGGTGATGCATGGATTTGACCCGATCGGGTTAGAACGCTGACATCAGGCTTGGTTCCTTCTGAACAGGCCGCTCTGAGTTGAGCCATAGTCAGAGGAGGATTCCTCGTAGCATAGGGACATATGTCTTCCCTCAATTCATTGATTGTAGATGTGTTCCCGGGAGCTTCGACAGCTTTACGGATTTTGTCCCAGGATACCGGCTTGGGTGCCTCCGTGGGGAGGTAGCCTACAGTTTGACGCAGCTGTTCGAATGTCAGTGCGCAACAGTGGTTATCAGAGCTGAATTGTGCGTTGCTGACCCTCCGGGGGAGGCTGGAGAGTTCTTGGTTCAAGCGAATAGTCTCCTTGATCTCTTCACGGTATACCGCGCTCCTTTCCTTCTTGATAAGCATACTCAGGGCATTCTGGAGTTGGGTTTGGCGATACTCATGGTTTGCTAATTTTCCGCCACTCTTGGCCCAGATCAACTTTCGTGCAGCAGAGCCTGCGTCGAGAGTTAGGGCCTGCGTTTCTTCCCATGTGAGAATAGCCAATACTTCTTTGAACTGCGTGCGGAAGTCTAGGTAAACCTCCATCGGGGAGAGCTTTCCCTTATGCTTTATCTGAGTGGCGGGTATGTCGGAAGGTGAGTACACGGCTTCCCGAACATCGCCCATGTCTGGCCGGTTGTGTCCCAGTTGATCGTTTATGTAAACGAATGCCGCAGACTGTGGAATCTCCTTGAGCAGTTGTTGGAGATGTATTTCTATCTTTCTATTCCTTTTGAATAGACCTTCCTCTCTCAGTTGGCCTTTCAATTTGAGTGCGGAAATGATCCGTCCCCATCCTCCCAGGACCCTTGGGATTCCGGTTTTGTTGACCTCATGCCTGGCTTGGAAGAGAATGGTTTTATCGTCTTCATTGTCGCTTTCACAGATAACTTGCTTTCCTCGGGGAGATAAGCGCTGGTATTCGTTCTGCTGTGCCATTCCATCTCCTAGGTTATTGGGACCGTTGACCACCATCGTTTGGCAGAGGGGGTTGGATGAGAAAAGACGGTAGTCCAGGAAGTTGCCGTGAGCAAAACCCTTGAGGTCGAACTGGTCTAGAGTGGCCTCTAGCTTTCTGTCTGAAGCTGCTTGTGACACTTTAAGGTGACACTTTAAGGGCTTGGTCCTTGTGGGTCTTTTGAGCTTGGTTTTCGTCCCAGAGATGGTTCTCTTGAGCAGCTAGTTCCATGAGGGCTTTCCTTGCGAGAGCTAAACATTCTCCGTAGGTACGCGCCATCTGACTAGTGTCTAGAACTGTGATCACATCCAAATTGCCGAATGGCGGAAACACTTGGATTATGTTTACGAAGGAAGTTGGGCTGGGACATTCCATGCGGCCTTCCTTGATCTCGGTTACCAAGAAGTTCGCCCATATCTGCTTGATTGAACACACGGGGGTGTTGAACTCTGCAAGGCTGACAGTCTCGTGATCTCGCTGGATTGCTAAGTCTATCAGAGCTAGCTGTTTGCTAGAGGGATGTCTGAATCCGTGGCCGTGACGACTGGGAGCAGAATCGAACTGGAGCATGTTGATGCTAAGGTGGTCATTTCCAACGTCGAAAGCTGACTCTGTCTCGCGGGGAAGACTTTCACAGGTGTTTTTGGGGTGGCTGCCGGAAGCGTTCCCGAGGTTGATCTGATTTGTAGCGGGGTGAGGAGCTTTGTCTCCTTCGCTGTTGCCCTTGGCCTTGGTGGCGCTTGTGGCTTTAAGCTTGACTGACGGCACGGGCCGGTTGCCACTGGGGCTGGTAGTCGGAATTGATGATGAGCTCTGAGCTCGATTGCCCAGGGCCTCATTTACCATGTGCAGGCAGTCGTCGAGGTTAACTTTGGCGTTGCAAAATCTGGTAATAAGGACCGGATCCTTGGTATTATCAGGATATCTGGAATAGATGATGTTGACGAAGTCGTCGTCAGTCACTTGGTCAGAGGGGTTCTTTGTCGTGTCAACCAGTTGCTTCCAATTGTCGGATAACTGCCTGTACTGGACGTTGAGCTTGACAATTTCCATGGTGTTGGAGCCCTTGTCATAGGTGACTTGATCGGAATGGGTGCCGTCCTCGAAACTGAGCATGTGAATGTAGAGATCTGCCCGCGGATCTACCGCGTCCTCGACTCCGGAGAGTCCTGATTCATCACTGTCTGACGGTTCAACCCAAACGTAAGGACGCCTCACGTCCTGCTGCGCTGCTGGAGCTGCTAGGAAAACATCATGCCCTTCACTGGAGAAGAGGGGTTCAGCGGGCAATTCCTCGTGGAGGACATCCCATACGACTGCCATACATTCATCACGAGTGTGACGATGCTTGTTGACCTTTATCACGAAAATCTTCTTGCCTGGCGGGGCCAGGGAGTAGGATTGAAGGATACTGACAAATCTCCGATTGGAGACTGGGGTTTTATGTGCCCGCATCATGGCGATGCTCAGTTTTTCTTTCCAGTCCGTCTCCAAATGTTGGAAACGACAGTTGAACTTGATGTAATGGACTGCTTCAGGGTCTGCCTGCTCGAGGACATTAACATAGTTAGCATCTCCGGACTCTGAGGGATTGTGATGAGATTTGCCCCAGTAGTCCCTTGGTCGATTTGAAGGAGGTAGCCCCGGTGCATGGCTGCGGGCACGCTTGGCTGTTATCTCGGCTTCATTTCCTATGAGGAAACTGTCCCCTCTGA
This sequence comes from Adenophora triphylla var. japonica, assembly GCA_022495995.1. Lineage (NCBI taxonomy): Eukaryota > Viridiplantae > Streptophyta > Magnoliopsida > Asterales > Campanulaceae > Adenophora > Adenophora triphylla. The sequence goes on from JAFEMH010001277.1 coordinate 365,910, forward strand.
TGACTTCAAGATCTCCCTAAAGGTTAATGAACTTGACACATTGATGGAGAGTGGAGGCTATGGCTTTCATGTGATGTAGCCAAGGGCGTCCCAACAGAGCTGTGAATTCGGACGGAATATCCATCACGTGGAATTTTGCTGGCACCATTTGGGTTTCAAACCAGAGCTCCAGAGTCACCGTCCCCAGGATGGGATGAGACGTGCTGTCGTAGGCTTTGATAGTCTGGGTAGATGGAATCAAGTGGCTTTCGTTGATGCGGAGGGCTCGCATCATGCTGAGAGGGAGGACGTTAACGGCTGATTTGTTGTCTACCAATACTCCGGAGAGTGATATGGTGTTGAGCTTGAGAGTGATGTACAGAGCTTCGCTATGCCCCGAGGCATCTCTCGGTAGGTCTTCATCACAGAAAGTGATCATACTGCCATACAGTTGGGAATCGTAGATCTGGTCTCTATCCGGAGAAGGAGAGTCATCAAGCCATTCGTTTCCTGTTTTCCTCTTGCGAGGCAAAGCCTTTGCTGGAGCCTCGGGATTGTGTTGAGGCTGTTTGTGGCGGTTGCTGCCCTTGGTTAGCACGTTGATCGAGTGCGAGTGCCAAGCTGACTTTGGTCTTCCTTTACCGGTCCGTGCTCGGAAGCTGGACAAATTGAACCTTGGCTGATCCCGCGGGGGGTTAGGCTTCTGACTGGCAGTAAGATTACCAAGATCTGAGGTATTTCGGTGTCCCAAGGCCTGAACTCTGGTGTCAGTAGGATTTTTCGGCTTTCCTACCCTTGTCTGCTCTAAAGCTGCATGGCCTGGAGGAAGGGAGGACTGGCTGTAGTAGAGTACGTAGTAGTCGAACCTCCCGGATGGCTCTCCGAGTGTACCCATACTGGTGTCTCCAGCTTCATATCTTTCTCTCAGTTTCTGTTGAGAGGACTTCTTCTTCTATTATCTCGGAGGATTGCTCCTGACCATGTCTTGGGACTCGTACTCCAGGCAGGCAGAGTAGTCACAAACATCGTAGCTGATGAGGACATTCGATGAGGTGAGGACGCGACTGGAAGAGGCGGAGGAACTGGCTCGGCGGCAATCTTCTTGGGCACCCATTCAATGGCATTCATACTGTTGTTGTTCGGAAAGGGGTTTCCGACTGTATTGGGTCCACGAGGACGCTCTAGTTTTCCTTCCTCTATTAGATTCTGAATTTCGTACCGTAACCCCACGCAGTTGTCGGTGGTATGGCCATGATACTGATGGAAGGCGCAGTACTTGCTCTTGTCAGCATTGACTACGGGATTCTTGGGTTTGTAATTTGCAACGGGTTTAAGGAGACCTTCCTTGATTAAACCTTCCAGCATCTTACTTAGCGGCATGTCCAACTTGTCGAAGTGTACGGCAGGCTGCTTCTGAGTGGAGTTGTTGCTTTGTGGGACTGGGTTCTTGTTGCCCGACTGCTGTCCCTGATGGATGTAGTTGACAGACGTATCTTTCCCTTTGCCGGGGGCCGGTGCGGGATTGAATGCAACTGCTGATCGATATATGTATGGCTGTGCAGTGGCCAACTTTTCCTTAAGATCCTTCTCGAACTATGAGCCAGCATTGACCATGGCCCGGAGATCTGGGAAGAAATGATGACTGATGAGAGTTCTGATGGACGGTCTTAAGCAGGACTTGAAGATCCGCATCTGTTCATCCTTGGAGAGTGGCTCCATGATCTCGGAGAGCTTCCAACTCCACCTCTTGTAGAATTCTCCGACGCTTTCATCTGTTTTTTGCTCAGTGGTGATTAAGTCCTCAAGACTTGTTTCCCACTCTAGATTAGATCTGTACCGTTCCAGGAAGATGTTACTGATCTGATCCCAGGTGTGGCGATCCGCAGGCTTGACCCTTAGAAACCATCGTAACGCTGAACTTTTGAGTATATGCTGGAAGTGGTCGGCCATTTGCTGGAGGGTTGCTCCTTTCGCTCTCATGCCGAGAACGTAGGTGTCAACATGCGTTTGAGGACATTCGGTTCCGTCGAATCGGTCCATCTCCGGCATTCGGAACTTGGCAGGGAGAGGCGTGACCATTCCTGGATCTGTGGATTTGAGCGTTTCTTGCTTTGAGCTGCTCATGGTGGCTTTCAGGTCTTTCATCTGTTCGACCATCCAGGCTAAGGTTGGGTCCAGTGGTGGACTTTGAGGCTCGGCGCCAGGTGCTACCATGTGAGTGGTAGTGGTTGGAGGTGGAAGGCTTGATATATGTGGATACATGGGGGCCTTTTCTGAACTATATCGGGGTTTGTCCCCGGTGTTTTGGGATTCGTGTATAGGTAATGGGATGAACCCGGGAGGGTATTGAAGGAGATTGTCATCTGTTTGAGATGGTCCAGCGGTGCGCTGGTGGTATTGAGTGATGGGAGTAGCACTGGCTTGGCCATATATGACAGGGTTGCCCTGAGAAGTGGCAACGTGGAGCCTAGGTCGGCCGGCTTCCTTGGTTCAAGGCACCCCGTAAGTTGACGGGGAGGAACCCGGTTGAAGGTTTGAGGAACCGGTTTCGGGGAATCGTCGTCCTCGACTGTGACGAAAGTACCGTCCGGACCGGGGATAGCCGCTATACCTCGCTCATTCGTAAGCCGTACCACGAAATTCCTCGTTGATCTTCTTTCCGCCTCTTGTGAACCTCACAAGCCCGGATGGCTTCTTCCAAAGTCATATCTCACGGTGGTGGGGTTCGTCCCGTCACGATTTCTCGGTGAGCTAGACATGTCGGATTTTCTGGCCGAGGGAACCGAGGAACCGAAGAACCGTCTCGACGCCGCCGTAATCGTGACTCGCGAGGCGCCGACCCAAAATTTGAACCACTTTTTGCTCACTGCAGGGAACGAAAGGCAGGGTTTAGGCTTCGGAAAAGGGTATTTGGCTCAAGGTTTTGGTCTTGTGCAATGTGCAGTTACCGATTAATGTTTACTTAAAACGCGTTTTCTCAGAGTCCTAATCGGTTGGAAAAGAGCGTGCCTTCTTTTTCGCAACTAACCCTAGAGCTCTAATCAGTGGATCTCGTCACTACGCTTATAAGCCCCTCGTTTCCATTTGTAGATCATCTTTCTCGGGACGGACAATCCCGAGTGAGGTCCTATAAGGCAAGCGAGTTCCACCGACAAAAGAAAAAGTGAACTTAAGGCTAGCTGATCACGCAAACTTCCAACGTATGTGACGCACGGGCCACAGTCGAAGTCAACGTCCTTAAGTTAAGGCGGGGATCGTGCCAAAATTTCGGCATGACCTCTTCTGACTCGCTTGCGCGAGGGGCCTTAGCTTTTGGCGTTGGCCAAGTTGTGGCTGGCACGGTGCATACGGTGAGGGTTTGGTGATACGATGTCACATTGAACCTTCGGGTATATTTTTCGGCAGAGCTCCGCGTCAAAGTCAAGGCTGAAAAGCTCAAGACTTTGGGTCGGGAATGACCTTCGGTCTCAATCCCCCTCGCTTTTCGGGAAGGAGAGGAGTCGCCACACGGTTTTTGTATTTTGAGCTCAAACGTTGAGAAACGACTATTGGTTGAAAAGGGTGTCGTTTTTATTGGTAGCAAAAACTTAGGAAAAGGCTTTTTTGAAAACGGGGAGTCATTTTTATTGGTAGAAAAAATGAGTAAAAAGATTTTTTAGTACCAGAGATTGTTAGGTTAGGAGGTCACATTACGTTTCGGGAAGAGTATTTTGAGATCACCCGAAGCGCCTCGTATGACGAGTCTTCCTACCTTTCTCGAAATCGTGTGCGTGTGTGTGTGTGTTTGCATTTTGAAATGGGGGCTTGAATGACAAGCTTAATCTTGGTTTGAATGTCAAACGTTGATTATGGGATCTTGTTTGAAAAGGCGAGCGTTTGAATGACAAACGTCGGTTTTATAGTTTTAGGAAAAGTGGCACGAGGGCTGATTTTAACTATTTATCTTAAGTGTCAAATGTTGACTTTTAAGAAAAGAGCGTTTGAATGTCAAACGTCGGATTTTGAGTTTGAAGATGAGCGTTTGGAGGCCAAACGTCATTTCACGCATTTTGAAAGAGAGTTCGAAGGTCGAACTCCGATTTTGAACTGGGCGTGTCATTGTTAACGATTTTACGGGAAAAACGTATTAAATGATTTTGAATGTCAAAAGTCGGCTTTTAAGTTTGAAGATGAGCATTTGGATGCCAAACGTCATTTCGCGCATTTTGAAAGAGAGTTCGAAGGTCGAACTCCGATTTTGAACCGGGCATTACATTGTTAAAGATTTTTACGGGAAAAACGTATTAAATGATATGCGATCAACGAATCGGGTTGCCACTCGGACTTTGAAAAGTAAATACTATCACGATCCAAACGGGTCGCACTTTGTAAATGACAGTATTTAAATGCGGTATCGACGGATCAAACGGTCCGGAATTTGTAAAGTACGATCGACGAGCCAAACAGCTCGGAGTTGTAAATTTGCGTGAAAGTAAAGGACGTTCGACGGATCAAACAATCCGGAATTTGTAAATGACATAAATTTAAATGACGATCGACAGATCAAACGATTCAGAATTGTAAATGACGTAAAAGTAAACGGAACGGGGTCGGAACGCCGTTTTAACCTGAGATTACTTCTCTTACGGGAAGAGAAGAGGATCTAGGGGCTAAAACGTATCGAACCCCGTTAGACAGAGGCGTCTACATTTCAACAACGTCATCCGAAACGGTTGTAGCGACTGGCGCGTAAACCGAGACAGAACGAGAGTTTTAGAGAGAGAGGGAGCTACCTATGGCTAGGGTCGGCTCCTTTGGCTCGGTGGGCATATACGGGATACGAAAGTGTGTTTGGAACGGTGTTTCGAGGTGGTGGGGGTTGTATTTGATCGAAATACGAAGTTTTCACGCAAAACGAGGTAAAACCGGGGCTCGGGAGGAGGGAGACCAGTTTGGGCCGTGGGTTTTGGTGAAAATGGAGTGATTTTGTGTTGTTCTAAATGGCTTTGACAGTCCTTGTATTTATAGGTAAAAATTCAGCATGAGTCCGGACGGACTGAGGGTGAAATCAAGGGGGTTTTGTGAAACTTTGGAAATTGGAGGGGCTTGCTGGCAATTCCAGATTTCCTGCAAATGAGTCCAGCCGGACTGAGACTGCATACCAGGGGTATTTTTGTCTTTTCACTCTGAATTTGATTGAAAGGTGATGGGGGAACTGTGGAATGTGAGCCACGTGTCCCTGTGACTCACAGGCCATGGATTTTCGTGCCGTTATTTCCCGGTTTTGTCCGTTTTAAAAATAACAGTCCGGAAAATGTCCAAAACGCCCCCAAAAAGTGCCGAAAAGTGCATTTTTTAGGGAAAGCTGTACTTTTACGTGTGACAACGTGTGTTAAGTATGCTTTGACGTCGGGATACACGGGGCAGTCCCGGGACGTCTCGTTGGCTTGGCAACGGGGAGCTTAACGGGTTCCGGTTAACGTGGAGCGGGCCAGTTAACGGATTTTGGTTAACTTTCTAACGGATTTTGACGATCCGGATTTGGGTACTTACAGTGTGTTTTAAGAAAGAGAAAGAATATGCCAAGTCTTTATCTGAACATAGGAACCATTTTAAGAAGGTTTTAGTTCAAGATGCCTTGTTTGATATTTTTCAGGATTTTGATCCCCTACCCATTTTTGAGCTTATGATCATCATTACACGACCTTTTGACCCTTCCATTAGATTAATCAACCAATCTAGGCGTAGGAGCCTTGGTATATTTTAATCTAACTTTCATTGGGGATTTTAGTCAAATGTGATCAAAGTGTCAATTTTAAGTCCAAGAATGAGGTATTACAAAAAGAATGATTCTTTGGCCATCAATCCTACATCTTGAGACAATGGTGATTCGTAGGGACATTTTGGTATATTTATCTCAAGTGATCATAGGAGATCTTGGGACCAAGAATCATTGATCTCTACAAATGAACAAGATTTATGGCATTTCAAGGTTAGATTGGTGTAAAGATTGAGTCTTTACACCCATCTTTGCTTCAAGAATGCTCACGAGCCATGGGTCTATGGAAATAAGACCTAAAGATTTTATCTTTATATTCATCCTATGTCTTTGACGCCTTAATAGGCTTTAGCCAATCATAGGAGAAGATTCCAACCTTGGGAACATGGGGAGGAATAAAGAAATGGTGACATTAAAGTTGAAGAATCAATGTAAAGATTGAGTCTTTACATTGATTTCCCCATTTTAGAGTGCAAAATGGACAAGGGGTGTCACGACCCTAAACCTAGGCACTATTTTGGTCACATGTTGAGCACGTGGGGGTGTGGGGTGCGTGGCATCTCATTTATGCATTTCATGCTTTTTGTTAGTTTTAGGTGTTCATTTTGATATTTTGATAACTTATGTAAACATTTTAGTTATGTTAATAAATTAATTTTAATTATTTAATGTCTAAATGGAATAAATAGGAGTGGTGTAGTTAATGTTTTAATTGTTGAAAATTTAGTAAAAATATATATTTTCCATTGAGGTGCTTAAGTGTCAAGGTTGGAAGTTAAGGTTGTTAGTTGTATCAATGCAATAGTTGGAGGAGCTTGATAGGAAAAGGCTTTAATGTTTATCCTTAGATTAAAAATTTTGTAAAGGAAGCTTGATATTTTTCCTTAGATCATTTTCTCTCCTTGGTTCTTCTTCTTCAAAAACCTTCAACCTAGGGCTATCTTCATAAATCCCTTATAAATTCATCCCTTGTCCGTTTCTCGATCCGTTAGCGTCTAAATGTTGAGGAAGCCGAGTGGAGCATTTCTATCCGGATAAAGTTTTTCTTATTTTCAAATTATTTTAGTAAGTTATTATGATTTCCTTCAAATTCTTGCTCATTCCATGTTAAAGTTGATATTATGGTTGTATAAATGTTGTTTGGTATTTTTGGAGCAATTTTCTTTGAGTTGAAAAGATAATGGGAAGAGTTGAAGTAAGATTTTGTTATGGTATTGTTGTTAGGGTGAAAGGATAGTAGTAAATTGTTGTTTTATGTTAGAATGATTGAGGTATATAGGTGCATGGCTTTTTGGAACCCTTTAATTTGGTTGGAAATGGCTTTGGTACATTTTACTTGGGGTTTGAAATGAGTGGAAAGGGTTTGGAAAGTGTTGTTGAAGTTTTGGAATGGTTTATGCTGAAGTTGGGTTTGTGGTACTGATGTTTTAGGTAAAATGGTATGAGCAAAAATGTCATTTTCTTCCAAGCTTGCTGATGTTCAGCTCTGTTCTGAGTTTTTGCTGAAGGGCACGAGTCGTGCCCTGTGGCACGAGTCATCCCCCCCCATGGAAGAGTCGTGCCTTGGTGGACGACTGTATCAGACTGGAGGAAAAAGTGGCACGAGTCGTGCCCTATGGGACGAGTCGTGCCCTGCCCTGTTGCCTCTGTATCAATTTTCAAGCAATTAAAACCTAATCTACCTAGCACATCTTTAACCCCTTTTTGAATATAATCCTAGTACAACATATGATCTATACAATGATGTCTTTACTTGTCCAAAATGATATTGGGAAGGTTCTTAAATATGGTATTGAAAATGGTTGAAAAGCATGCTGTGGAACTTAGCCAAAGTTGTTCAAAACTGGGTAAATCAATCTTGAACCTTTATAAAGGGTACTCAATGTTGTATAGTGAATATGTAGGGCTCGCTTGTGATACATTGTGCCCATACTTGGTTACATATTTATGGTTTGTTGTTCAAATAGTGTACGAAATATATGTTGCACTATTTTATTGGTTTGAACATGAGTACTAATACCATGTCGTTGCATTGATATCCCAAGTGTGGATTTATTTTCAAGTATCTATTATGTGCTTGAATGTGTTTCATCCAGCTGATGTTTAGGGGTATAATGGAATACGATCAATTATGGAAAATGTTCCATAAGGTGATCGAATTATATTATACCTATGACTGTCCCCTTCTGTGGCTACAAATTGGGGTGATAGCTTCTGTATTGAGCCAAAAGCCTTTATAGATAACTAGTATCTTATATGGTTCCCTGAAATATGAGTCTTATAAGATGTGAATATGCTCAAGCAGTTCACAAAAGAGTTGGTTTTATCATTGAAATGTGAAAGTTTGTTTTATCATTCAAAGTTAAACAAAAGTTTTAAAATTTAGGTGGTTTATTTTAGTAAGGGGACCTCCCGCTCGGGGTACGAGCTAAGGTTCCGGGTTGGGGTCCCCACAGTTTGTATCAGAGCTCGGTTTAGAAGTCAAGGGTAGATGTCTAGATTAAGGGGGAGTGTGTGATAACTGACGACGAGTGTTTGATGCAGGGGTTTGTACAATGGCGGGAAATGATGATGATCAACAAAGGGCTCAAGGAAATGTTGGTAATGTCGGGGAGGTGGAAATCAAAGTGAGGAAATGATGAATCTGTTCAGAGGTTTCTTGCAAAATATGGTAACTCAAGGTCAAACTCAACATCAACCTGAGGGACGTCCAGGGCATGGATTAGAAAAGTTTGTGAAGATGAATCCACCTTGTTTCAATGGAGATCCCGATCCTTTAAAGGCAGAAAGATGGCTAGAGGCGATGAACAAGATATTTGCAGCTATGGAAAGTCGTAATGAAGAGAAGGTGAGATGTAATATTTTCAAGCTTGAAGGGCCAACAGAGCACTGGTGGCAGATCTTGAAGGAAAGTTGGGAGCGGGATCATACGCCCCAGACTTGGGAGAATTTCACCCGGAGGTTCAAAGAACACTTTATTCCCATGGTTACCCGTGACAAGAAAGAAGTGGAGTTCTTGCGGCTAGAGCAAGGAACTATGTCGGTGGCCCAATATTCAGTAAAGTTCACGGAGTTGGCTAGGTATTGCCCTCACTTGGTACCGAAGGAGGAGAGAAGAGTTTACCGGTTTGTGAAAGGTTTGAAATTGGAATTCCGGAAGCAATTGTTGACGCATGACTTCACCGACTATCAGGCGGCAGTGAACAGGGCGTATAGGATTGAAAATGACATTGAGGAGCACAATGGCAAACCCGAAGGTAGTAGTGGAAGCAAACCAAGGTTTCAAGGTCAAGGCTCCGGGCAGAATAGAGGACAACCAAGGTCTTCAGTTCTAGGGGTAGTTAGAGGAGGAAGTGTTACAGCTTCTACAACTCGTCCAGTTTCAAGACAGTTTGGCACTGTTTGTAACTTTTGTAAGAAAGTGGAGCATTCCGAAGATCGATGTTGGAGAAAGAAAGGCAAGAGCCTTGAGTGCGGGGCAGTGGGACACTTCAGGAGGAATTGTCCAAGGTTGCAGCGGGGTCAAGCTTCGGGAGTGGACAGCAGGGTGGACAACCGAGGGGTGGTACAAAGCGAGATAATGAAGGGAAACTAAAGGAAAAGGTCCCATGGCGAGTCTTTGCTTTGGGATGTGGAGAGGTAGATCCCACAGCTGTCATTAGAGGTATATTACCTGTCTCAGGAGTTAAGGCTCGTATTCTTATAGATCCCGGGTCATCCCATTCTTTTGTGGCATCGCATTTTGCATTTACTTTGCATAAACTGCCTAAGATTTTGCCTTATGTGTTGGAGGTCTCTACTCCTATGGGAGAGTGCCTTGAATCTTCTTTGGTTTACCATGGTTGTGACGTGGTTATATGTGGGCATGTATTGCCAGTTGATTTGGTAGAGTTACCAATCTGTGATTTTGATGTTATTCTTGGCATGGATTGATTTAGTAGTTGTCATGCATTGGTAGACTGTCATAAGAAGCGAGTCTCTTTTTCTATGCCTGATTTGCCTATGTTTGTGTTTGATGTGGATAAGTCCTTATTTGGTGTTCATGTTATATATGCATTAAAGGCTATAAAATTGTTGTCTAAAGGGTGTGAAGGGTATTTGGCATATGTGTTAGACTCGAGTAAGAAGTCACCCGAGTTATCTCATGTTCCAGTTGTGAATGAATTCGTAGATGTGTTTTCAACTGAATATTCTATGCCTCCGGATAGGGAAGTGGAGTTTTGTATTAACTTAGTGCCAGGTACTTCACCAATATCGAAAGCACCTTATAGAATGGCACCGGCTAAGTTGAAAGAGTTGAAGATTCAGTTGCAAGAGTTGTTAGATAGGGGCTTCATTCGTCCGAGTGTTTCACCGTGGGGAGCACCGGTCTTGTTTGTAAGGAAGAAAGATGGTACCTTGAGATTGTGTATTGACTATCGTTTGTTGAATCAAGCTACTATCAAGAATAAATATCCCCTTCCGCACATTGATGATTTGTTCGATCAGCTTCAAGGTTCCGTGATCTACTCCAAGCTTGACTTGCGTAGTGGATACCATCAGTTGAATATCCGACCGGATGACATCTCCAAGACAGCTTTCAGAACGAGGTATGGCCATTATGAATTCGTGGTTATGCCTTTTGAATTGACAAATGCACCGGCGGTATTTATGGATATGATGAACAGAATTTTCAAACCTTACCTTGATAGTTTTGTGGTAGTTTTTATTGATGATATTCTTGTGTACTCAAAGTCCCGAAAAGATCATGAGAAACATTTACGAATTGTCTTATCTGTGTTTCGTGAGAAACAGTTGTTTGCAAAGTTTAGCAATTGTGAATTTTGGCTCGAGCAGATTTCTTTCTTGGGTCACATGGTGTCAAGTTTGGGTATTGCCATGGATCCTTCAAAGATTGAGGCTGTGGTAAACTTGAAACAGCCTTCAACAGTGACTGAAGTATGTAGTTTCCTTTGATTGGCGGGGTACTACCGAAGGTTTATTGAAGGATTTTCGAGAATTGCAACTCCGTTGACAAGGTTGAATCGGAAGGATATATCATTCGTGTGGGATGCTAAGTGTGAAGCTAGTTTTGCCGAGTTGAAGAAGAGATTGACGACAGCTCCGGTTCTTACCCTTCCCGAGGGATGCGAGAATTTTGTGATCTTGAGTGACGCCTCGAAAGAAGGGTTGGGTTGTGTTCTTATGCAAAATGGGAAAGTGATTGCGTATGCTTCGAGGAAGTTATCACCGGCGGAACAGAATTATCCTACTCACGACATGGAGTTGGCTACGATTATCTTTGTGTTGCATAAGTGGAAGCATTATCTCTACGGGGAAAATTTGAGATTTTCACCGATCATAAGAGTTTGAAATATTTGTTTACCCAGAAAGAGTTGAACAACAGGAAAAGGCGATGGTTGGAATTGTTGAAAGATTATGATTGCGTTATTTCTTACCATCCGGGAAAGGCTAATGTGGTGGCGGATGTGATTAGCCGAAAGGCTTATTTATCAACATTGATGTCCCGAGAGTCGCGAAGTGAGATGTTATTTGCGAATGTCCGAGCAATCCCTACCTTATATGGAGATTTTATGGAAGCTCAACAAAATGATACTGAATTGAAGAAAATCTTGGGACAGTTACAAGATGGAAATATCGGGGAGTTTATATTGAATAAAGATGGGATTTTAACCTTCCAAGGCAGAATTTGCGTACCTTCTTCACCGGAGATCAAAAAACAAGTATTAGAGGAAGGCCACAAATCTAGATTTGCTATTCATCCGGGAAGCACGAAGATGTATCAAGACTTGAAGAGAGGTTATGGAATGGAATGAAAAAGGAAATTGCGGAGTTTGTATCAAAGTGCTTGACTTTTCAGCAGATTAAAGCCGAGCATCAGAGACCGGTGGGGCTACTTCAACCGTTGGATATTCCGGAATGGAAATGGGAAGGAATTTCGATGGATTTCATGACTGAATTACCTCCGACCTCGAAGAAAATGGATGCCATTTGGGTAATAGTGGATAGATTGACAAAGTTGGCTCATTTTCTACCTGTGTCAATGAAATATTTTATGGAGAGGTTAGCACAACTTTATATGCGAGAGATTGTTTGACTTCATGGAGTACCGGTCAACATTGTTTCAGATCGGGATCCGAGATTCACATCGCGTTTTTGGAAGGCTTTACACGAGGCTTAAGTTGAGTTTCAGCACGGCGTTTCATCCTCAGACAGATGGGCAGACTGGGAGAACTATTCAGATTTTACGTGCGTGTGTGATGGATTTCCAATCATCTTGGGAAGATCATTTGTCATTGGTTGAGTTTGCGTATAATAACAGCTATCAGTCTAGCATTGAGATGGCACCGTATGAGGCGTTGTATGGGAGGAAATGTCGATCTCCAATTTGTTGTGATGAGGTTGGTGAAGCAAGACTTTGGGGGCCAGATTTGGTTCGGGATTCAACGAAAAAGATTAAGGTGATCCGAGATAGATTGAAGACGGCTCAAAGTCGACAGAAAAGCTACGCCGACAACAGAAGAAGAGAGTTGTCATTTCAAGTTAGTGATCTCGTGTTTTTGAAAATTTCTCCGCGGGCTGGGATTAAGAGGTTTGGTAACAAGGGTAAGTTGGCACCGAGGTTCGTTGGTCCGTTTGAAGTTTTAGAGAAGGTTGGTGAGTTGGCTTATAGATTGGCTTTGCCTCCATCTCTTTCATCTCTCCATGATGTGTTCCATGTATCTATGTTGTGAAAATATTGTTATGATCCTTCTCATGTCTTGAGTTCTCCTCCCGAGGATTTTCAGGCGGATATGACTTATGTGGAAGAGCCGTTGAGAGTTTTAGAATCACAAGTCTGGGAGTTGCGAACCAAGAGCATTCCAGTCGTGAAAATCCTATGGAAGAATCATACCATTGAGGAAGCTACTTGGGAGTTGGAATCCGAAATGCGTGAGAAGTACCCTTGGTTGTTTGAGTGAGCAAGTAAGTAAATTTAAAAATTCGGAGTGAATTTTCTTTAAGGGGGAGTGAGTGTCACGACCCTAAACCTAGGCACTATTTTGGTCACATGTTGAGCACGTGGGGGTGGGGTGCGTGGCTTCTCATTTATGCATTTCATGCTATTTGTTAGTTTTAGGTGTTCATTTTGATATTTTGATAACTTATGTGACATTTTAGTTATGTTAATAAATTAATTTTAATTATTTAATGTCTAAATGGAATAAATAGGAGTGGTGTAGTTAATGTTTTAATTGTTGAAAATTTAGTAAAAATATATATTTTCCATTGAGGTGCTTAAGTGTAAAGGTTGGAAGTTAAGGTTGTTAGTTGTAGCAATGCAATAGTTGGAGGAGCTTGATAGGAAAAGGCTTTAATGTTTATCCTTAGATTAAAAATTTTGTAAAGGAAGCTTGATATTTTTCCTCAGCTCATTTTTTCTCCTTGGTTCTTCTTCTTCAAAAACCTTCAACCTAGGGCTATCTTCATAAATCCCTTATAAATTCATCCCTTGTCCGTTTCTCGATCCGTTAGCATCTAAATGTTGATGAAGCCGAGTGGAGCATTTCTATCCGGATAAAGTTTTTCTTATTTTCGAATTATTTTAGTAAGTTATTATGATTTCCTTCAAATTCTTGCTCATTCCATGTTAAAGTTGATATTATGGTTGTATAAATGTTGTTTGGTATTTTTGGAGCAATTTTCTTTGAGTTGAAAAGATAATGGGAAGAGTTGAAGTAAGATTTTGTTATGGTATTGTTGTTAGGGTGAAAGGATAGTAGTAAATTGTTGTTTTATGTTAGAATGATTGAGGTATATAGGTGCATGGCTTTTTGGAACCCTTTAATTTGGTTTGGAATGGCTTTGGTACATTTTACTTGGGGTTTTAAATGAACGGAAAGGGTTTGGAAAGTGTTGTTGAAGTTTTGGAATGGTTTATGCTGAAGTTGGGTTTGTGGTACTGATGTTTGAGGTAAAATGGTATGAGCAAAAATGTCATTTTCTTCCAAGGTTGCTGATGTTCAGCTCTGTTCTGAGTTTCTACTGAAGGGCACGAGTCGTCCCCCCCCCTTGGAAGAGTCGTGCCCTGGTGGACGACTGTATCAGACTGCAGGAAAAAGTGGCACGAGTCGTGCCCTATGGGACGAATCGTGCCCTGCCCTGTTGCCTCTGTATCAGTTTTCAAGCAATTAAAACCTAATCTACCTAATACATCTTTAACCCCTTTTTGACTCTAATCCTAGAACAACATATGGGCTATAAAATGATGTCTTCACTTGTCCAAAATGATATTGGGAAGGTTCTTAAATATGGTATTGAAAATGGTTGAAAAGCAAGCTGTGGAACTTAGCCAAAGTTGTTTAATACTTGGTAAATCAATCTTGAACCTTTATAAAGGGTACTCAATGTTGTATAGTGAATATGTAGGGCTCGCTTGTGATACATTGTGCCCATACTTGGTTACATATTCATGGTTTGTTGTTCAAATAGTGTATGAAATATATGTTGCACTATTTTATTGGTTTGAACATGAGTACTAATACCATGTCGTTGCATTGATATCCCAAGTGTGGATTTATTTTCAAGTATCTATTATGTGCTTGAATGTGTTTCAACCAGCTGATGTTTAGGGGTATAATGGAATACGATCAATTATGGAAAATGTTCTATAAGGTGATCGAATTACATTATACCTGTGACTGTCCCCTTCTGTGGCCACAAATTGGGGTGATAGCTTCTGTATCGAGCCAAAAGCCTTTACAGATAACTAGTATCTTATATGGTTCTCTGAAATATGAGTCTTATAAGATGTGAATATGCTCAAGCAGTTCACAAAAGAGTTGGTTTTATGATTGAAATGTGAAAGTTTGTTTTATCTTTCAAAGTTAAACAAAAGTTTTAAAATTTAGGTGGTTTATTTTAGTAAGGGGACCCTCCCGCTCGGGGTACGAGCTAAGGTTTCGGGTTGGGGTCCCCACAGTTTGTATCAGAGCTCGGTTTAGAAGTCAAGGGTAGATGTCTAGATTAAGGGGGGAGTGTGTGATAACTGACGATGAGTGTTTGATGCAGGGGTTTGTACAATGGCGGGAAATGATGATGATCAACAAAGGGCTCAAGGAAATGTTGGTAATGTCGGGGAGGTGGAAATCAAAGTGAGGAAATGATGAATCTGTTCAGAGTTTTCTTGCAAAATATGGCAACTCAAGGTCAAACTCAACATCAACCTGAGGGACATCCAGGGCATGGATTAGAAAAGTTTGTGAAGATGAATCCACCTTGTTTCAATGGAGATCTGGATCCTTTAAAGGCAGAAAGATGGCTAGAGGCGATGAACAAGATATTTGCAGCTATGGAAAGTCGTAATGAAGAGAAGGTGAGATGTAATATTTTCAATCTTGAGGACCAACGGAGCACTGGTGGCAGATCTTGAAGGAAAGTTGGGAGCGGGATCATACGCCCCAGACTTGGGAGAATTTCACCCGGAGGTTCAAAGAACACTTTATTCCCATGGTTACCCGTGACAAGAAAGAAGTGGAGTTCTTGCGGCTAGAGCAAGGAACTATGTCGGTGGCCCAATATTCAGTAAAGTTCACGGAGTTGGCTAGGTATTGCCCTCACTTGGTACCGAAGGAGGAGAGAAGATTTTACCGGTTTGTGAAAGGTTTGAGATTGGAATTCCAGAAGCAATTGTTGACGCCGACTTCACCGACTATCAGGCGGCAGTGAACAGGGCGTATAGGATTGAAAATGACATTGAGGAGCACAATGGCAAACCCGAAGGTAGTAGTGGAAGCAAACCAAGGTTTCAAGGTCAAGGCTCCGACAGAATAGAGGACAATCAAGGTCTTCAGCTCAAGGGGTAGTTAGAGGAGGAAATGTTACAGCTTCTACAACTCGTCCAGTTTCAAGTCAGTTTGGCATTATATGTAACTTTTGTAAGAAAGTGGGGCATTCCGAAGATCGATGTTGGAGCAAGAAAGGCAAGTGCCTTGAGAGCGGGGCGGTGGGACACTTCAAGAGGAATTGTCCAAGGTTACAGCGGGGTCAAGCTTTGGGAAGTGGACAGCAGGGTGGCTGACCGAGTAGTGGTACGAAGCGAGATAATGAAGGGAAACTAAAGGAAAAGGTCCAAGGGCGAGTCTTTGCTTTGGGATGTGGAGAGGTAGATCCCACAGCTGTCATTAGAGGTATATTACATGTCTCAGGAGTTAAGGCTCGTATTCTTATAGATCCCGGGTCATCCCATTCTTTTGTGGCATCGCATTTTGCATTTACTTTGCATAAACTGCCTAAGATTTTGCCTTATGTGTTGGAGGTCTCTACTCCTATGGGAGAGTGCCTTGAATCTTCTTTGGTTTACCATGGTTGTGACGTGGTTATATGTGGGCATGTATTGCCAGTTGATTTGGTAGAGTTACCAATCCGTGATTTTGATGTTATTCTTGGCATGGATTGGTTGAGTAGTTGTCATGCATTGGTAGACTGTCATAAGAAGCGAGTCTCCTTTTCTATGCCTGATTTGCCTATGTTTGTGTTTGATGTGGATAAGTCCTTATTTGGTGTTCATGTTATATTTGCATTAAAGGCTAGAAAATTGTTGTCTAAAGGGTGTGAAGGGTATTTGGCATATGTGTTAGACTCGAGTAAGAAGTCACCCGAGTTATCTCATGTTCCAATTGTGAATGAATTCGTAGATGTGTTTTCAACTGAATATTCTATGCCTCCGGATAGGGAAGTGGAGTTTTGTATTGACTTAGTGCCAGGTACTTCACCAATATCTAAAGCACCTTATAGAATGGCACTGGCTAAGTTGAAAGAGTTGAAGATTCAGTTGCAAGAGTTTTTAGATAGGGGCTTCATTCGTCCGAGTGTTTCACCGTGGGGAGCATCGGTCTTGTTTGTAAGGAAGAAAGATGGTACCTTGAGATTGTGTATTGACTATCGTTTGTTTACTATCAAGAATAAATATCCCCTTCCGCACATTGATGATTTGTTCGATCAGCTTCAAGGTTCCGTGATCTACTCCAAGCTTGACTTGCATAGTGGATACCATCAGTTGAATATCCGACCGGATGACATCTCCAAGACAGCTTTCAGAACGAGGTATGGCCATTATGAATTCGTGGTTATGCCTTTTGGATTGACAAATGCACCGGCGGTATTTATGGATATGATGAACAAAATTTTCAAACCTTACCTTGATCGTTTTGTGGTAGTTTTTATTGATGATATTCTTGAGTTTGAAAGATGAGCGTTTGGATGCCAAACGTCATTTCGCGCGTTTTGAAAGAGAGTTCGAAGGTCGAACTCCGATTTTGAACCGGGCATTACATTGTTAACAATTTTTACAGGAAAAACGTATTAAATGATTTTGAGTGTCAAAGTCGGCTTTTGAGTTTGAAAGATGAGCGTTTGGATGCCAACCATCATTTCGCGCGTTTTGAAAGAGAGTTCGAAGGTCGAACTCCGGTTTTGAACCGGGCAATACATTGTTAACGATTTTTACGGGAAAAAACGTATTAAATGATATACGATCAACGAATCGGGTTGCGATTCGGACTTTGAAAAGTAAATATTATCACGATCCAAACGGGTCGGACTTTGTAAATGACAGTATTTAAAGTGCGGTATCAACGGAATCAAACGATCCGGAATTGTAAATGACGATCGACGAGCCAAACGACTCTGAATTGTAAAGTTGCATGAAATGTAAATGACATTCGACGGATCAAACGGTCCGGAATGGTAAATGACAGGAATTTAAATTACGATCGACGGATCAAACGATCCGGAATTGTAAATGACATAAAAGTAAATGGAACGGGGCCGAAACGCCGTTTTAACCCGAGATTACTTCTCTTACGGGAAGAGAAGAGGATCTAGGGGCTAAAATGTATCGGACCCCGTTAGACGGAGGCGTCTACATTTCAAAGATGTTCGTCCAAAACGGTTATAGTGACTGACGCGTAAACCGAGGCAGAACGAGAGATTAGGGAGAGGGAGTTATACTATGGCTAGGGTCGACTCCTTTGGCTCGGGAGGTGTATACGGGATACGAAAAGTGGTTTGGGATGGTGTTTCAAGGTGGTAAGGGGCATATTTGATCCAAATATGGAGTTTTCACGTGAATCGAGGTGAAACGGGAGCTAGGGAAGGGGTGAAAAGGGTTTGGGCCGTGGCTGTGGTGATTTTGGGAGTAAATTTTTGTTGTTCCAAATGGCTTTGACAGCCCTTCTATTTATAGGTGAAATTTCAGCATGAGTCCGGCCGGACTTAGCTTGAAATCCAGGGGGTTTTGTGAAACTTTGGAAATTGGAGGGACTTGTTGGCAATTTCTGAGAGTCTGCAAAGGAGTCCGACCGGACTTGGACTGCATACCAGGGGTATTTTAGTCTTTTCTCTTTGATTTTTGATTGAAGGGTGACTAGAGGGAGGTGGCATGCGTGCCACGTGTCCCATGACTCACCAGGCCTTGTGGGAGTTCGTGCCCGGGTCCCGATTTTGTCCATTTTTAAAATAACAGTTCGAAAAATGTTCGAAACGCCCCCGGAAAGTGCCAAAAAGTGCGTTTTTCAGGGAAAGCCGTACTTTTACGTGCGACGACGTGTGTTAAGTACGCTTCGACGTTGGATGCACGGGGCAGTCCCGAGACATCTCGTTGGCTTGGCAATGAGGAACTTAACGGGTTCCGGTTAACCTGGAGCGGGCCAATTAACGGATTCCGGTTAACTTTTAATGGATTTTGACGATCTCGATTTGGGTACTTACAGTTAGCCCCTCAGTGACGTCTCCTTCGAAAGAGGTGGGGTCATTGAAAAAAGATAAGGATCCAAATCGGGATGCCTTACTTAGGAAGACCTGGGCGATCAGCTGGCTGGACCCTTAGCGAAAGGATTCCTACGTATCCCAAGCGGGAAGCAAGCCGATCGTAGTTCGTAGGTGCAAGGGGCCGCGCGTGGGGACCTTGACCTGAGCGAGACTGTTGGGAGGCGTCTCAAACCTGAATGAGACCATTGCGAGGTACCTGGACCCGAATGGAGACTATTGTGAGGCGTCTGAACCTGGGATTTCTGAAACCTTCGAGGGCATGTGGCGCCTCAAACCGGAGTTGCTGGAGCTTACGAGGGCGTGTGGTGCCTCAAACCGGAGATGCTGATACTTTCGAGGGCGTGTGGCGCCTCAAACCGGAGTTGCTGAATCATACGAGGGCGTGTGGCGCCTCAAACCGGAGTTGCGAGGATACGTTTATCCTGAGACGGAGGCGTTCGTGCCTTAGGTGCTGGACTTACGATGACGGCCAGGTTCATCCTGCTGGGGATAGGGTGGCAATGATGGGAACGGTTGTGTTAAACTGGCGTTATTAACAACACGGAAGGATTGACGTTCTAACGACGGGGTTAGGAACGGGATGTGGTCTCGGGAGAGACTGACACATTGCTGGGGAAAAGCATCCAGAGTTCTGACAGGGTCAGTTAGGAACTGAGGGGGGTTGATTGACATTTCTTCCTTAGACGGACGGTCTTAGGATCCTGCTGGGAAGGAATGTTCGGGCTTACCTTGATGGCCGAAGAGGGATTGTTGTGCGGGCTTACCTTGATGGCCGCTGTAGTGGGATGATCGGGCTTACGACTGGCGGCCGGGGAAGTGAACGATGGTGAAAACTGATAGAAATTTTTGACGTCAGGAGACGGAAATGTGACTTGAATGTCCGGAGACATGATTGAGCGTTTGAATGTCAAACGTCAACTGAGGATTGAATTTAACGTCTGGAGACGGAATTGTAACTGGAATGTCCGGAGACATGATTGAGCGTTTGAATGTCAAACGTCAACTGAGGATTGAATTTAACGTCTGGAGACGGAATTGTAACTGGAATGTCCGGAGACATGATTGAGCGTTTGAATGTCAAACGTCAACAGAGGATTGAATTTAACGTCTGGAGACGGAATTGTAACTGGAATGTCCGGAGACATGATTGAGCGTTTGAATGTCAAACGTCAACTGAGGATTGAATTTAACGTCTGGAGACGAGCGTTAGTGAAAACTAACTGGGAATTTAACGTCTGGAGACGAGCGTTAGTGAAAACTAACTGGGAATTTAACGTCTGGAGACGAGCGTTAGTGAAAACTAACTGGGAATTTAACGTCTGGAGACGAGCGTTAGTGAAAACTAACTGGGGATTTATCCTCGGGGGATGGGGTGTTAGAAATGTCTAACTGGGGGGAAATTTTACACTTTTGGGGGCCAAAAGGGGTAAAATTGGAACTGCGAGAAGTTGAGGGGCCAAAGTGGCAAGGAATCTTTCTGGTGCAGCAAGAGTCCGGCCGGACTTGGACTGAATTTGAACAGGTTGTTATCAGCGCCGAGGCAGAAGCTGAAATGGCCATTTTCTTTCATTATTTTCGACGAGGAAGAGAGAAAGGAGGAGAGAAAATTCATCCCAAATTGTGAGGTTTGCTCAAATTTGTAAAGGAAAATTGACATGGAAGGTGATTGGGAACCAATGGCTCCTCATGGAAGGACCGATGACGAAAGAACGCGGTTGGTTCGGACCATTCGATTTGGACCATTCGAACCAATATTCATCCATTGAATCCGGCGGAGTTCTACCCGGCTAGGGAGAACCACAATTCCAAAGGATGGATCGAGAGACAGGTACACTTCCCTCAAATTCCATTAATTTTAAGAATGTGCATTCTTTAAATGTTAGAAATTTGACTAGGAATGAGTTAGGGATTTTGGTGCCCGAATTGGGGCTTTTGACTTTGCTATGAGCCTTTGTCAAAATTGACTAGGATGTAGTTCAATTGACACTATGGGTAGATGACATAAAAATTTTGGTTGCAAAATTCCATGCCTAGATGTGTTTTCCGAATTTAAAGCATGTTTAAATCGGGATGGAGTAAATTTTCGAAATGTTCGAAAGAATTTGAAAGTTCCGAATTCGACGGAGTTTTCGAAGGGTTTTGAAAGTTCCGGTTTCGACGGAGTTTTCGAGATGCTTTGAAAGTTCCGAATTCGACGGAGTTTTCGAAGGGTTTTGAAAGTTCCGGTTTCGACGGAGTTTTCGAGATGCTTTGAAAGTTCCGAATTCGACGGAGTTTTCGAAGGGTTTTGAAAGTTCCGGTTTCGACGGAGTTTTCGAAGGGATGGAAATATTTTTAGGAAACGAATGAGAACTGTATCTGCATTGCATCCTTTTGACATGCGTTCGTGCATTCTGTTGACGTCGCTTCCGTGCTTAACGTATTCTTGCTTTGTTCACCTGCAGGGGCGAGGGACGGTTGATGTTCACAACCAGAAGAGTCGGGGAGCCTTCGAGGCAGTGAGAGCGCTGTGGGAGATATTCCCGGACGAGGCTCGAGACGGAGAGAGGAGTCCACGGCAGCTGGTGGTCGACTCCGGATTGGCTGGATTTATCAGTGCGGTAGCTGCGATAGCTGCGACGCAGAGGGCCAGGTCCATGTACGTAGCTCTGAGCGAGTACTGGTGGGATACGACCCACACTTTTCATTTCAGATGGGGGGAGGCGACGGTGACTCCTTCTGACTTTGCTGCTATTACCGGGTTGCCGACCTATGGCAACGCGCTGGTGTGGGTGGATGGTTATACCCCGGGGCAGTTGTCGGAGCTGCTGGGTTTTGATATTACCGATGCCAGGGGCTTAGGTATTCGGTACAGGCCGATGGAGGTGCATCTGCAGACGGGTATTGCTGATTACTTGGATGGGTCTCTGAGGATGACCGCGGAGCGCCTGGCTCGAGGGTTCATTTGGTTCGCGTTGTCAGCGACTTTGTTCCCGACTTCTGACACGTCCTGTCACTTCCCTCTACTCGGGTTGCTGACAGACTTGGATGCCGTGAGGGGTATGCATGGGGGAGGCCGGATCGCCGAGCTCTACCACTCCTGACGCATTCTCGCTGAGAGGAGAGTTCCTTGAGCTGTTTCTCGTTTGCTCTGGATGTAAGTTCACGTCTTTTTCTCTTCCTTGTCTCTCTTATGTACTCGTATGTATCTGCTCTGTAGCTGACATAACTTTCCATTTGCTTGACAGGTCTGGTGCTATGAGGTGTTCAGCCCGCAGCAGTGGGATGTTAGGGAGGCGTACCGATCCCTGTTCCCTGCCATGATGTCTTGGCAGAAGAGGGCGAAGAAGGCGGTGTCGTAGAGGGTGGGTACCCGACTGTAGTACAAGGAGGTGTCCCAGGCCCTGAGCCGAGAGTTCTCCGAGCGGATCCAGCTGACCTGGTGGAGTCGGTTCCACATGGGCGTGGTTCAGGTTGCTAGTGAGGTTACACGGTGGAGGAAGATCCTGGTGGGACTTCACTGCGATGCTATGTATCTGGGGAAGAGGGTGACCCGTCAGCATGGCCCGGGGTCCCTTCCGATGGTGCCGGTGGATCCCCCTCTGCACATGAAGCATCCTCTGTCGATACCGATGGAGGAGTTGGAGAGGTATAAACAGGGTGTGTTCTATACCGAGTATGTCATAGCGGGGGCCGACTACGATATTTTCTTGAGGATGAGGCTGAGGAGCCCGCAGGTGCAGCACAGGGAGGGCGAGGGCCCTGGATATCCCCGAGATCTCCCGCTCCCACGCGCTAGGTTGGCGTACGAGGGGCTGGACGGTTCGCGCAGGCGATTGGTGATCCCGATCCCAGAGGAGCCGAGACCACGGTACAGGGCAGACCCCAACGCTTCGGTGAGCACTTTTGATTTTCTGCATTTGATAGTAGCATTCTGCAAATGTTGCGTCTGTACTTTTTGCTTATCTTCTGATGACTTTCTTGGTTCGCAGGTGTCTGGCCGTACATATAACGAGGCTATGAGACAGTTGGACGGGTGGGCCAACTATACTAGGAGGCTCGTGGCATTCCTGAGATGCAGTTCCCGGAGGAGCGTGGATGTTCGTGAGCCGAGGCCGTCTAGGCCGAGAGGTTCGTCTGCTCCCACGGCTGGTGGAGAGGACTTTGCGCAGGGATTTGGCCAGTTCGCGGGCGGAACGACTGGGTTTGGAGCTCATCCTCCTTCGCACTCGGGGCACGAGAGGGGAGAGTCCTCGAGTTCGCAGGCGCAGAGGAGGCCTTTCGCGTATTCGCGCCTGGAGGAATTCAGAGACTATCTGTTTTCGACAGATCCGGCAGCTGCGGAGCAGTGCGTCGAGTGCTCGGATAACGAGCAGGACTCGGAGTAGTCCTTCTTTTTATTGCTTTTTAGACAAAATGTATGTATTGTCCGGAACAATTTGACTTGAACTATATTTGAAAAGGCGCCCTTGGGGCGGAACCTGTACTTCGCACATCTATTCAGTGATTACCTTCTTTTTATTTTCGGCAAATAAGCAAGTAGGTTGATCAAAAAATAAATAAAATGGAACATGCATGAAAAATTGAACGGGTCAAAATTTATGCCTATATGCACTGATTATTAATTAATTGCACTGTTGCACGAGCCCGGGGCGGAAGAGGTGTTGGCATTGGTTGATTGAAACCAGGGGTAGCACGCAGATTCATAAAGGCATGAACAGGGCTTTGTTTGGAATTGCTTCCAATTTAGGAGCAGCTGGCTGCAGAGTTGACCAAGTCAACTGCAGAGGGAGTCCGGCCGGACTGAGGATGAAATTTCAGAGTCTTTTAAATTGCAGTTTCAGCTTTGCAATTCGTAAGAAACTGCGCCTTTGCTTTGATCAGTTGGCTGAATTTCTTTCCAATTTCTAAGGCTTCCTTCACTTTCTTTCATGGCTCCCTTTCCTAAGCTATCGTCTCGGATGCAAGAGCGATACTTTGAGAATTTTCAGTCGTGGGTACGGAACCACACGAGGCAGAACAAGGGGTTTTTCGAAGGCTGTTACGGGATGAAATCTGTTTGGGCTTTGAAGGAGCTCATGCCAGATTGGGATCTTTTGAGAGCAGCGGCTCGCTTCTGGGATGTACGAAGGAATGTGTACAACTTTTTGTACAACGAAATCACTCCTACGTTCGAAGATTTCCGGGCCATTCTGGGAGGACCTGAGACGGAACAACTAGTTCTTCCCTATGCTGGTGGCATGGCCACTGTTGAGAAGCTAGTGTCTTTGCTTGGTATCTCGGCTGGAGAAGCATACGGGATGCTGATATTGAACACTGATTATGTCGACATTTCGGGATTGCCCGATAGATTTGCCGGAGCTGAGGGGAGCGTCTTCGCGTTGGACGTGTTTGCTCTGTGCGCGATCGCTACTCTGTTCACGTTCACGTCCCTGGGTGTGTGCCATCACAACAGACCGGACTCCGGTGAGGCAAAGGCCGAACTGGGAGACATCGTTCCTTTGGTCTTGGGCGAGACATTCCTGGGCATAGGTCGGATGGCGACCGGCAGCCGATACATGTCGGAAGGGAGTCCCGCTATGCTTACCATGTGGTTGAGAGAGAGACTGCAAATGATGCCCGAGGTGCCAATGTCTTGTGACGCTTGGTCCTTTTCTCGACGTCCTCTGGTGATAGGGGGCGATCAGCCGAGCCGGAGCCTGGATGGCCGCACTCCGCACGCATCACTTGCGATGGTGGGTTCCCCACCGGAAGTTACAGACTTGTCGGACCGCTCGTGAGGGTCTATTGGTTGTCGAGTGTCGGGCCGTCTCGCACGTCTTTCTACATTCCATCGTTGGTTCTCGCGACAAGACGGGCCGGAGCAGGTGCCATTGACGGGTTTAGTTCATGCCGCTACCTTCGAGGTGGGATCTCGCCGATGGAAGATCCTTCGACGCTATTGCCGCCACACGGTGGTGGCAATACACGTCCTTTCCTGCCAGGGTTCTCTTTCACCGGAGAGGGGGCACTGTTCTGTCTACGCAGTATCTGAACTGGTACGAAGAGTGTATAGGGGAGACACAGATGGCTATCTTGTGGAGACGGAGTTAGCTGTTAGGTGCTGATCACCTTGACAGCTCGACCTTGAGGAGGACCGAAGCGGGGGCTAACCCTCGGAATCAGACTGGGAACGACATGGGCGACTATGAGGCCAATGCTGATCGGGAGGCCAATCAAAGCACGGCCATGATGGCTCGAAGCGAGGCAGCTAGAGACAGAGCTAGGGAAAGGGATGCGTTGAAAGCTACAGGCTTGACGGAGGCATCGGAAGGGTCCCTGAGCCAGGTAGAAGGACTACCGGAATATTCCCTGTGAAGGTGAAGAACACTCGCCGTAGGAAAGGGAAGGGGAAGAAGGATGAAGGACCAAGTACGGGAAACTAGGTTGACCTTGCTGTCCAGAGTATCCACCCATTGTCATTGCAGACACATTAACTGATTAATGTTTTATTGTAGTTTTGCTAGCGTGTAGCGAGTCAAGAGTTGACCGTGCTTGAACTCATCAAAGATTGTTTTAACCATAATGAATTTGTAGGTTAATTGAAAAGAGTTTTTCGAAACACAAGCAATTGATACTTATTATTTTTTTTTGTTTTTGAGACCGAACCAATGATGGCTGCCTACGTTCCCCTTTTACAATTGGACTAAGGGGCTCAGGTCACCGTAGTTCGACACTTTTAGGTGAATTTGAGAAAAACAAAGACAAAAGAAGTGCGACCCTATTTTTTACCTGGATCATTAGCGGGAATGTATCCAAATGGGTATTACTCTTTTAGCACTTTAATTTTACCGAGGGGTGGTGTATGGGGAAGGAGAGTTGACTCGTGCTCTTCCTCAAATGAAGTATTCATGAGCTTGCTTCCGTTCACGGGGTTAACGAAAGGGTTCCCGTCCAAATCTCGCTAACTTCATGGCTCCTCCTGAGAAGATTCTTTGTACCACGAACGGTCCTATCCAGTAGGCTCCCACTTTCCGAGGGATTGGTCCGCGTAGGAGGCTTTTCCTTTAGCACCAAGTCGCCTTCTCTCGATGTCTCGGATCTTGACTTTCTTATCGAATGCTCGGGCCATTCCGCTCCGGTAGGCTCGAGTGTGTTCCATGGCTTTCAATCAAGCGCTCGTCGAGTAGAGCAAGTTCGTCGTGACGGCTCGTAGCCATTCGACTTCATTGATCCCATTTTCCAAGAGGACTCGGAGGGATGGAATTTCCAATTCCACGGGTAACATTGCTTCCATTCCGTAGGTAAGCGCGAACGAGTCTCCCCGTGGCGGTTCCTGACTGATGTTCAGATCCTGCAGGGCTAGATGTAGCTTTTCGGGCCAGTCCCGACCTCCGGTGGTCATCTTTCTAATTATCATGGCGAGAGTCTTGTTTGCCGCCTCTACCGCACCATTGGTTTGTGGTCTCGTAAGGAGAAGACTTGTGACGCGTGACTCGAATTCGGCCGCCAGCTGGTCACAATCTCCTCGAAGTGAGTCCCATTGTCGGATATGATCTCGTTGGGCACCCCGTATCGGCACATGATGTTCTCTTTGATGAACTCGGCCACCTTCTTAGAATTCAAGCACTTGTACGATCTCGGCTTCTACCCATTTGGTGAAGTAGTCGATCGCGACTAGAATGAACTCGTGACCATTGCTCCCCGGTGGAGTGATCTTGCCGATGACGTCGATTCCCCATGTGGCAAAAGGCCATGGTGTAGTCATGCAATAGAGTTCATGAGGAGGGATGTGATTGAGGGTGGAGAACCGTTGACATTTGTCGCAGCCTTCTGACGAACCGGATGCGCCTATTTCCATTGATATCCAATAGTATCCCATACGGAGAATGATCTCGTGTCAATGCTCGGCGTTCATGTGCGGACCGCAGTTCCGTTGTGAACTTCGTTCATTAGCTCGCCGGCTTTTTCTTTGTTTACACACCGAAGGAGTGGCCTCGTGGCGCTTCTTGTACAACATACCCCTGCATGACGAAATGGGATGCCAGCGCGTTTTAATGCCATCATGTTTTTGGCTTTGATCCCTTCTTTGTATTTTCCATCTTCATTTGTGAAGGAAGCTTCTCCGTTTTGGAGGTACCGGTATATTTGATTGTACCAGGTTCGTCGATCGTTTCTTTTTTATTTCGATCTCACAAGAATAGGCGGTGTTTCCCGTCCGCCTATTCTCGAGGGGTTTTACCGATTTCCCATCGGGAATTTCGACAAGAGAGGCGAGGGTTGCTGTGGCATCGCGAAGCGGTTCCCGTCTCTTGGCAAATAGTGGAAAGAGATGTCCTTGAACCGAGCAATGAGCTCCTCCATGTACGCGTGGTACTTCGGGAGGCCGTAATCTACCGTCTTCCATTTGTTGGACACTTGATTGATGATCAATGCCGAGTCTCCGTATACTTCCAGCTTCCGAAATGTTGCGCCGAGGGCGGCTTCCGCACCGGCCGCACAAGCTTCGTATTCTCGCCGCATTGTTGGTTGTTTCAAAATTCACTTTGATGGCTATGGGAGTATGCTCGTCCCTGGGATCGACAAGGAGCATTCCAATACCATTCCCCTTCTTGTTGGCTGCCCCATCGAAGAAGAGTTGCCGCCGGTTTGCGCCGTCGAGTGAAAAGATTCCGTCGTCCGGAAATTGCGGATCGTGACCCTTAGGTTCACCGCTGGGAAGTCTCGCCACCGATCTCGCCATTACTCGCCCTTTGTTGATTTTCTTCGACCATGTACTTGATGTCGAACTCACCAGAAGAATGACCACTTGGCTAGTCGCATTGACAGGATGGCTTGTCGAAGAGATATCGGACGGGGTCCATTTTGGAGACCAGAGCACCGAATGTGACCGCATGTAGTGTTTCGCTTCCCGACAACCCATACCAAGGCGGTACAAGTTTTCTCTAATGCCGAGTAGCCGAGTTCACTTCCTTGAAGCTTCCGCCTTACGAAGTAGATTGCATGCTCAACCTTGGAATCTTTCTCGTTCTTGTGCCAAGATTGCTCCAATTGACGTGTCTCATATCGTCGATACAGGAGTAGTGGCTTGTCTTCATGTGGCGGGCACAAAATTGGGGGATTCACCAAGTAGGTCTTGATTTTCTCGAAAGCCGACCGGCACTCTGAGTCCCATTTGATGTCGGCATTCTTCTTCATCGCTTGAACATGGGCTCGCAGAGAGATGTCAACCGGTTGATGAAGCGACCGATGTACCGAAGTCTTCCCATAAAGCTCTTCACTTCGTCAAAGTCCGAGGCGGCTTCATGTCGATGATGGCCTTGATTTTCTTGGGATCGGCTTCGATACCTCTTTCTCGTAACCATGTACCCCAAGTTTTACCTTCGCTTGACGCCGAAGGTGCACTTCGCAGGTTCAATCTCATGGAGTGCTTTCGAGTCCGTTGAAGAACTTTCTCGGATCCGTCATGTGCCGCATGTCCGATCCTCTAGAGTGGATGATCATGTCGTCGACATATACTTCGATTTCCTTGTGAATCATGTCATGGAAGAGGGCTGCTGCAGCCCCGGTAAGTAGCCCCACGTTCTTTAAACCGAACGGCATGACCGTGTAGCAAGATGTCCCCACGGAGTGGTGAAAGCAGCCTTGGCTTGATCTTCCTGACATTTTGATCTCGGTTGTATCCAGCGAACCCATCCACGAAGGACTTTACTTCGAAATTTGCCGTGGTGTCGACTAGCATGTCGATGTTAGGCAATGGGAAATCATCTTTAGGGCTGGCCTTGTTGAGATCCCGGAAATCCACACAAAGATCTCGACCTTTCCATTGGCCTTGGTGACCGTCACGATGTTGGAGAGCCAAGTCGGGTACTCAATCACTACGATGAAACCAACTCGAGCATTTTCTCAATCTCTTCTTTAACTTGCAAGGACCACTCGCTTGATCTTGCGCAGCCTTCGTTTGACGTGCTTGGATTCGGGATCCAGGGGAATTCTCGTGTTCCACGATCGAGGGATCGAGTCCTCGGCATGTCCCGGTATGACCAGCGAACACGTCAACATACTCCCTGAGGAGGTTTATCGTGGCTTCTTTTTCTCGCATCGGCGAAGAAACCGCCCACTTGTGTCTCTTTAGGCTCTTGCACCGACCCCGTGTTCACTTTGGTCATAACCTCTTCGGCAGCTTGGGCCCGGTTGTCCTCTTGGTCAACTACACGCTCGAGAACTTCTTTAATGTATTGTTCATTTAATGTGTCTTCTTTATCAATTGAGTTATTAACGTCTTTTAAGTTGTTTGTTAACTTATCGCTGTTAAAGTGGCAATGAGAGGATACTCCGAAAGGTCGACTTTTCATTAAACGAGAAAGGAAATACATGGTTGGCTATATTATCATAGTCTTCCGCGTAAGGCCGTTGGACGACTCGCAGGACTCGGACTTTTACAAGGACCGACTCGCAGGGTTTGAGACCGGGTTTAGGGAGATGTGGGTGCAGCCCGCCTTGTCTTCCATTTTTGTCCGGCTTGCCCTTGGTCCGGTGAAAGTTACCCAGCTTCTTCAAAGGGCATTGCTGGATGCTTGATGAGGGTTCGGGATCGAGAGGCTTGGCTTCGCCTGTCCCAATCATGGCGATCATGCTATTTTCGTGAGCCTGTGTCAATCAGTTTGGCACCTCCATGACTTCTTCAAAAGACTCGTAGAGCCGGTCCACCGAGAGCGTCTTCTATGAATTCCCGGTTCCTTCGCTTTGGAGTTACCGTCTCGAATGTGGCCTCGGCGGCCGATCCGAACACCGCTTCCCATGGAGAGTACCCTGAGTTGCTCTTCCAAGTCTGGGATTCCTTTGAATGTGTACTCGTGCTGGACTGTGGTGGCAATTGGTCCAGGTAGAGCCGTGATGTCGAGGAACGCTCCTCTTATCGGATTAGCCTTGAGTCCTCTGAAACGCTGAGGTCCCGTGCTAGCTTTTCCATCCTTTCGTAGTCTCTCGTGCTGACTGTCCCTCGCTTCTTTCTCGCTTCATCGCCTTCCGCCTTGGTCCCCTCGGCTTCTCCTGTCGGCCCCCGGTCCCCCTCAGGTTCCGTTCCCTTGTCGGTCCCTCGGGCTACGCTATCGGTTCCCTTGGTGAAGTAATGAGCGAGGTCGAAACTGTAAGGTCGGAGGTTGGGTGTGCCGTCGGAGGTTCCCCTTTTACGGGCTGCTGCCTTGGTGCGGGCGAGCCTTTTGTTCTCCCTGATGTCAGCAGGTGTTGGCACGTAACCAAGCCCCTGGACCGTGGTGTGGTCCTTGACTTCGATGACTTGGTGTTAGCCCCGTAACCTTTTGCCGAGCCCCAGTCCTGGGATGAAGTTCATGAGTTTCATAATCTTCATGGCGGGAGGAATCTTGTCTTGAGACAGTGGAAGGTCCACGTTACATATTTCGATCTTGGAGGTCTCCAGAGTGAATACAGTTAATGCCATGTCATCATTATGCTTGATTTCTAACACTGGAATGTCGTTGGTGCTGGTCCCCTCGGTGGTGACGCTGTCGCCGTAGACTGTGGGTAGCTCGTTGCCTTGCATGAACTTGAGGCACCGGTGAAGGGTGGATGCCACGCCATTGATTTGATGCAGCCGGGGACGCCCGGGATGGGCTGTGAAAGTGATTGGAATGTCCAACACTTGGAATTCGGTGGGGATCATCCGCTTGCCGAACCGGATATTAAGAGTAGCAACCCCGAGAAGCTGTACGGGAAGTAGAGTCATAGGCCTTGGACAAAGTGTGGACTAGAGGATTCAGATCTGTAGGCTTGATGTCAAGCAGGTCCATCATCTTGGCGGGCAAGACATTCATTCCGAAACCTCCGTCTACCAACACACGGGGAAGGCGACGCTCGTCCAGGATCATGATGTAGAGCGGCTCATTGTGATCGGCCCCAAATTTTGGAAGGTCCAAATCTGTGAAGGTGATAATGTTGCCGTAGTGGATGTTGCCGATCATCTCAATGACTTCGTGCAGGGTTGCGTCCACTGGGACCATGGTACGGGCCGGACTTTCCTCTAGCTTCGAGCTTGTGAGGATATGAAGATGTGAGCAGGACCAAAGGGAAATGTTCGCTGGGGTGCCTTGAGTGAGTGAGGATCGGATCCTCTTTCGTGAACTTGCGTCTTCGGGCGGGCCGGGTTGCGGTTACGCTCCGTCGGCTTTTTGGTGGCCTTAGGTGGTAATGCATGGATTTAACCCGATCGGGTTAGAACGATGACGTCAGGCTTGGCTCCTTCTGAACAAGCCGCTCTAAGTTGAGCCATAGTTAGAGGAGGACTCCTCGTAGCGTAGGGCCACATGTCTTCCCTTAACAATGTCTTCCCTTAATTCATTGACTCGTAGATGAATTTCCGGGAGCTTCGGCGGCTTTAGGATTCTATCCCGGGATACCGGCTTGGGTGCCTCCGTGGGGAGGTAGCCTATGGTTTGACGCAACCGTTCGAACGTCGGTGCGCAATGTTGGTTGCCGTAACCGAATGTGCGTTGCGACCCTCCGGGAGGTTGGAGAGTTCTTGGTTCAGCGAACAGTCTCCTTGATCTCTTCACGGTATACCGCGCTCCTTTCCTTCTTCTTGAGCATACTCGGGGAATTCGGAGGTTGGAGTGCAGCGATACTCGTGGTTTGCTAGTTTTCCTCCACTCTTGGCCCAGATTAACTTTCTTGCAAAGCAGAGCTGCGTGAGAGTTAGTGCCCGCGTTTCTTCCCACGTGAGAATAGCCGGTGCTTCTTTGAAGCTGCGTGCGGCGGTCTAGATAAACCTCCATCGGGGAGAGCTTTCCTTTCTTCTTTATCTGAGTGGCGGGTATGTTGGAAGGTGATACACGGCTTCCCGGACATCTGCCCATGTATGGCTGGTTCTTGTCCCGGTTGATCGTTTACGTAAACGAAGGTCGCATCTGTGGAATCTCCTGAGCGATTCTTTGGAGATGAATTTCTATCTTTCTCTTGTTGTTGAATAGACCTTCCTCTCTCAGTTGGCCTTTCAATTTGAGTGCGGAAATGATCCGTCCCCATCCTCCCAGGACCCTTGGGAGTCCGATTTTGTTGACTTCATGCCTGGCATGGAGGAGAATGGTTTCATCGTCTTCGTCGTCGCTTTCACAGAGAACTTGCTTTCCTCGGGGAGATAAGCGTTGGTACCCTTCCTGCTGTGTGGTTAGGTATTCTTTGTACTGTGCCATTCCATCTCCTAGGTCATCGGGACCGTTGACCACCCTCGTTTGGCAGAGGGGGTTAGATGAGAACAGACGGTAGTCCAGGAAGTTGCCGTGAGCAAAACCCTTGAGGTCGAACTGGTCTAGAGTGGCCTCTAGCTTTCTTTCTGAAGCTGCTTGTGACACTTTAAGGGCTTGGTCCCTGTGGGTCTTTTGAGCTTGGTTTTCATCCCAGAGACGGTTCTCTTGAGCGGCTAGTTCCATGAGGGCCTTCCTTGCGAGAGCTAAACAGTCTCCGTAGGTGCGCGCCGTCTGGCTAGTGTCTAGAACTGTGATCACATCCAAATCTCCGAATGGCGGAAACACTTGGATTATGTTGACGAAGGAAGTCGGGCTGGGACATTCCATGCGGCCTTCCTTGATCTCGGTTACCAAGAAATTCGCCCATATCTGCTTGATTGAACACACGGGGTGTTGAATTCGCGATGTTGACAGTCTCGTGATCTCGCCGGATCGCCAAGTCTATCGAGCTAGCAATTTCTTTGGCGGGATGTACGAATCAGTGGCGTGACGGAGGAGCGAGAATCGAAGCTGGAGCATGTTGATGCCGAGGTGGTCACTTCCCTCGTCGGAAGCCGGCTGTCTTGCGGGGAAGACCTTTACAGATGTTTTCGGGGTGGCTGCCGGAAGCATTCCCGAGGTTGATCTGATTTGTAGCAGGGTGAGGAGCTTTGTCTCCTTCGTTGTTGCCCTTGGCCTTGGCGGCGCTTGTGGCTTTAAACTTGACTGACGGCACGGGCCGGTTGCCACTGGGGCTGGTAGTCGGAAGTGATGATGAGCTCGAGCTCGATTGGCCGTGGCCTCGTTTACCATGAGCGAGCGATCGTCGAGGGTAACTTTGGCGTTGCGAGAATCGATAATAAGGACCGGATCCTTGGTATCATCGGGATATCTCGAATAGATGTTGTTGACGAAGTCGTCGATCACTTGATCGAGAGGGTTCTTTGTCGTGTCAACCGCTTGCTTTCAATTGTCGGATAGCCGCCAGTCTTGGACGTTGAGCTTGACAATCTCCATAGTGTTGGAGCCACGGTCGTAGGTGACCCGATCGGAACGGGTGCCGTCCTCGAAACCGAGCATATGAATGTAGAGATCTTCTTGCGGGTGCCGCGTCCTCGACTCGAGAGTCTCGATTCGTCGCCGTCTGACGGCTCAACCCAAACGTAGGGACGTATTGCGTCGGGTGCGTTCTTTGAGCCGCTAGGAAAACATCATGCCCTTGGAGAAAAGGGGTTCAGCGAGCAATTCCTCGTGGAGGACATCCCATACGACGTCCATGCATTCAAGACGAGTATGACGGTGCTTGTTGACCTTTATCACGAAAATCTCTTCGCCTGGCGGGGCCAGAGAATTGGCTTGAAGAATGCTGACGAATCTCCGATTGGAGACAGGGGGTTTATGTGCCCGCATCATGGCGATGCTCAGTGTTTCTTTCCAATCTACCTCCAAGTGTTGGAAATGACAGTTGAACTTGATGTATCGGACTGCTTTAGGGTCTGCCTGCTCGAGTACGTTGACATATTTAGCATCTCCGGACTCTGAGGGATTCTGATGAGATTTGCCCCGGTTGTCCCTTGGTTGATTTGAAGGAGGTAGCCCCGGTGCCTGGTTGCGGGCACGCTTGGCTGCTGTCTCAGCTTCGTTTTCTATGAGGAAACCGTCCCCTCGATGACTTCAAGATCTCCCTGTAGGTTAATGAACTTAACGCACCGATGGAGAGTGGAGGCTATGGCTTTCATGTGATGCAGCCAAGGGCGTCCTAACAGAGCCGTGAATTCAGATGGAATGTCCATCACGTGGAATTTTGCTGGCACCATTTGGGTTTCGAACCAGAGCTCCAGAGTCACCGTCCCCAGGATGGGAAGAGACGTGTTAT
This sequence comes from Adenophora triphylla var. japonica, assembly GCA_022495995.1. NCBI lineage: Eukaryota > Viridiplantae > Streptophyta > Magnoliopsida > Asterales > Campanulaceae > Adenophora > Adenophora triphylla. The sequence goes on from JAFEMH010001277.1 coordinate 399,532, forward strand.
CGTAGGCCTTGATAGTCCGGGTTGACGGAATCAAGTGGCTTTCGTTGATACGGAGGGCTCGCATCATGCTGAGAGGGAGAACGTTAATGGCAGACCCGTTGTCTACCAATACTCCGGGGAGTGATATGGTGTTGAGCCTGAGAGTGATGTACAGAGCTTCATTGTGCCCCGAGGCATCTCTTGGGAGGTCTTCGTCACAGAACATGATCATACTGCCATACAGTCGGGAATCGTAGATCTGATCTCTATCCGGAGAAGGAGAGTCATCAAGCCATCCGTTTCCTGTTTTCCTCTTGCGAGGTAAAGCCTTCGCTGGAGCCTCGGGATTGTGTTGAGGCTGTTTGTGGCGGTTTCCGCCCTTGGTTAGCACGTTGATCGAGTGCGAGTGCCAAGCTGACTTTGATCTTCCTTTGCCGGTCCGTGCTCGGAAGCTGGACAAATTGAACCTTGGCTGATCCCGCGGGGGGTTAGGCTTCGGCGCGATAAGATTACCAAGATCTGAGGTATTCCGGTGTCCCAAGGTCTAAACTCTGTTGTCAGCAGGACTTTTCGGCTTTCCCACCCCTGTTTGCTCTAAAGCTGCATGGCCTGGAGGAAGGGAGGACTGGCTGGAGTAGAGTACGTAGTAGTCGAACCTCCCGGATGGCTCTCCGAGTGTACCCACACTGGTGCTCCAGCTTCGTATCTTTCTCTCAGTTTCTGTTGAGAGGACTTCCTCTTTTGTTTTCTCGAAGGATTGCTCCTGACCATGTCTTGGGACTCGTACTCCAGGCATGCGGAGCAGTCACAAACATCGTAGCTGATGTGAACATTCGATGAGGACCCGACTGGAAGAGGCGGAGGAACTGGCTCTGCGGCAATCTTCTTGGGCACCCATTCAATGGAATTCACACTGTTGTTGTTCGGAAAAGGGTTTCCTACTGTATTGGGTCCACGGGGACGCTCCAATTTTCCTTCCTCTATCAGGTTCTGAATTTCGTACCGTAACCCCACGTAGTTGTCGGTGGTATGGCCGTGATACTGATGGAAGGCGCAGTACTTGCTCTTGTCAGCGTTGACTGCGGGATTCTTGGGTTTGTAATTCGCGACGGGTTTAAGGAGACCTTCCTTAATTAACCCTTCCAGCATCTTGCTCAGCGGCATGTCAAACTTGTCGAAGTGTACGGCATGCTTCTTCTGAGTGGGATTGTTGCTTTGCGGGACTGGGTTTCTGTTGCCCGACTGCTGTCCTTGATGGATGTAGTTGACAGACGTATCTTTCCCTTTGTCGGGGGCCGGTGCGGGATTGAATGCAACTGCCGATCGGTATCTGTATGGCTGTGCAGTAGCCAACTTTTCCTTGAGATCCTTCTCAAACTATGAGCCGGCATTGACCATGGCCCGGAGATCTGGGAAGAAATGATGACTGATGAGAGTTCTGATGGACGGTCTTAAGCAGGACTTGAAGATCCGCATCTGTTCATCCTTGGAGAGTGGCTCCATGATTTCGGAGAGTTTCCAGCTCCACCTTTTGTAGAATTCTCCGACGCTTTCATCCGCTTTCTGCTCAGTGGTGATTAAGTCCTCACGACTTGTTTCCCATTCTAAGTTGGATCAGTACCATTCCAGGAAGATGTTACTGATCTGATCCCAGGTGTGGCGATCTGCAGGCTTGACCCTCAGAAACCATCGTAACACTGAACTTTTGAGCGTATGCTGGAAGTGGTCGGCCATTTGCTGGAGGGTTGCTCCTTTCGCTCTCATGCCGAGAACGTAGGTGTTGACATGCGTTTGAGGACATTCGGTTCCGTCGAATCGGTCCATCTCCGACATTCGAAACTTGGCAGGGAGAGGCGTGACCATTCCCGGGTCTGTGGATTTGAGGGTTTCCTGCTTTGAGCTGCTCATGGTGGCTTTCAGGTCTTTCATCTGTTCGACCATCCAGGCTAAGGTTGGGTCTAGTGGTGGACTGTGAGGCTCGGCGCCGGGTGCTACCACGTGAGCGGTAGTGATTGGAGGTGGAAGGCTTGATATATGTGGATATATGGGGGCCTTTTCGAATCAGACGGGGTTTGTCCCCGTGTTTTGGGATTCGTGTATAGGCAACGGGATGAACCCGGAAGGGTATTGAAGGATATTGGCATCTGTTTGAGATGGTCCAGCGGTGCGCTGGTGGTATTGAGTGATGGGAGTAGCACTGGCCTGGCAAAATATGACAGGGTTGCCCTGAGAGGTGGCAACGTGAAGCTTAGGTCGGCTGTTTCCTTGGTTCGAAGGCATCCCGTAAGTTTGCGGGGGAGGAACCTGGTTGAAGGTTTGGGGAACTGGTTTCGGGGAATCGTCATCCTCGACTAGGACGAAAGTACCGTCTGACTGGGGCATAGCTGCTATACCTCGCTCATTGAGAAGCTATACCACGAAATTCTGCTGATCTTCTTTCTGCCTCTTGTGAACCTCACAAGCCCGGATGGCTTCTTCCAAAGTCATATCTGTTACCGGTGGCGGGGGTCCGTCCCCGTCACGATTTCTTGGTGAGCTAGACATGTCGGATATTCTCCGTCGAGGGAACCGAGGGAACCGAAGAACCGCTCGACGCTGCCGTAACTGTAATTCTGGCGAGGTGCTGACCCGGAAATCTGAACCACTTTCTGCTCGCTGCAGGGAACGAAAGGGAGGGTTTAGGCTTCGGAAAAGGGTATTTGGCTCAAGGTTTCGGGCTTGTGCAATGTGCAGTTACCGATTAATGTTTACTTAAAACGCATTTTCTCAGAGTCCTAATCGGTTGGAAAAGAGCGTATCTTCTTTTTCGCAACTAATCCTAGAGCTCTAATCAGTGGATCTCGTCACTACGCTTATAAGCCCCTCGTTTCCATTTGTAGATCATCTTTCTCGGGACGGACAATCCCGAGCAAGGTCCTATAAGGCAAGCGAGTTCCACCGACAAAGGAAAAAGTGAACTTAAGGCTAGCTGATCACACAAACTTTCAACGTATGTGACGCACGGGCCACAGTCGAAGTCAACGTCCTTAAGTTAAGGCGGGGATCGTGCCAAAATTTCGGCATGACCTCTCCTGACTCGCTTGCGCGAGGGACCTTAGATTTTGGCGTTGGCCAAGTTGTGGCTGGCACGATGCATACGGTGAGGTTTGGTGACACGGTGTCACATTGAACCTTCGGGTATATTTTTCGGCAGAGCTCCGCGTCAAAGTCAAGGCTGAAAAGCTCAAGACTTTGGGTCGGGAACGACCTTCGGTCTCAACCTCTCGAGCTTGACTCGGGGCGGAACCCGGTGTAAAAACATACACTTAGGCTTTATGACACGAACTAAGCCAAAAACCAGGGTCTTGGACAAAGTGTGACACAAAGAGTGCATGGCTTACACGGGCTAGGATGGGCTGTTTGGGACGACCCCGTGTGCCCTCGAAAGGTGTCTGGCAGACCAACCGAGGTGCAACTGATAAGGCCATCCCGGGTTACGGGTCGTAGTGTGCAGTGTACCGAGGCAGCAAGTGCACGTGAAGTGCGGTGTACCGAGGCAGCAAGTGCGAGTAGTGTGCGGTCACTAAAATTCTTTTTTCTGAGTAAAACAGAGATTTTTCAGAATGTGTCTTAAAGAATTTTGATGCGCAGTTCAAAAGTTACGGAAGGCTTTTTTGAAAACAACGACAGTTTTGAAAAAAGTATCCGAGTCCCCAGCGGAGTCGCCAACTGAAATTACCTGGGGATTCTCGCGCGGACGCGGGAAGCGCGATTGTCTTTCGCGGAGGGTTGGTGTCTGAGACCTCGATTTTTGGGAAGGAAGAGGAGTCGCCACGCGGTTTTTGTATTTTGAGCCCAAAACGTTGAGAAACGGCTATAGTGAAAAAGGTGTCGTTTTTATTGGTAGCAAAAACTTAGGAAAAGGCTTTGAAAACTGGGAGTCATTTTTATTGGTAGCAAAAAGGAGTAAAAAGCTATTTGGTACCAGAGATTGTTAGGTTCGGAGGTCACGTTACGTTTCGGGAAGAGTATTACGAGATCACTCGAAACGCCTCGTATGACGAGTCTTTCTACCTTTCTCGAAAATGTGTGCGTGTGTGTGTGTGTTTGCATTTTGAAATGGGAGCTTGAATGACAAGCTTTAATCTTGGTTTGAATGTCAAACGTTGATTAGGTGACTTTGTTTGAAAAGACGAGCGTTTGAATGACAAACGTCGGTTTTGTAGTTTTAGGAAAAGCGGCACGAATGCTGATTTTACCTGTTTATCTTAAGTGTCAAATGTTGACTTTTAAGAAAAGAGCGTTTGAATGTCAAACGTCGGATTTTGAGTTTGAAGATGAGCGTTTGGATGCCAAACGTTATTTCGCGCATTTTGAAAGAGAGTTCGAAGGTCGAACTCCGGTTTTGAACCGGGCGTTACATTGTTAACGATTTTTACGGGAAAAAACATATTAAATGATTTTGAATGTCAAAATTCGGCTTTTAAGTTTGAAGATGAGCGTTCGGATGCCAAACGTCATTTCGCGCATTTTAAAAGAGAGTTCGAAGGTCGAACTCCGGTTTTGAACCGGGCATTACATTGTTAACGATTTTTACGGGAAAAAACGTATTAAATGATTTGCAATCAACGAATCGGGTTGCGACTCGGACTTTGAAAAGTAAATACTATCACGATCCAAACGGGTCGGACTTTGTAAATGAAAGTATTCAAAGTGCGGTATCAACGGAATCAAACAATCTGGAATTGTAAATGACGATCGACGAGCCAAATGACTCGGAATTGTAAATGACGATCGACGAGCCAAATGACTCGGAATTGTAAAGTTGCAAGAAATGTAAATGACGTTCGACGGATCAAACGGTCCTGAATGGTAAATGATAGGAATTTAAATAACGTTCGACGGATCGATCGATCCGGAATTGTAAATGACAGAAATTTAAACGGAACGGGGTCGGAACGCCATTTTAACCCGAGATTACTTCTATTACGGGAAGAGAATTAGACGGAGGCGTCTACATTTCAACTATGTTCGTCCGAAACGGTTATAGGGTCGACTCCTTTGGCTCGGGGGGCGTATACGGGATACGGGAAGTTGTTTGGAACGGTGTTTTGGAGTGGAGGGGGTCGTATTTGATCGAAATACAGAGTTTTCACGCAAAACGAGGTAAAACCGAGGCTCGGGGGGAGTGGAACTCAGTTTAGGCCGTGGCTATGGTGAAAATGGAGTGAATTTTTGTTGTTACAAATGGCTTTGACAGCCCTTCTATTTATAGGTGAAATTTCAGCATGAGACCGGCCGGACTTAGCTTGAAATCCAGGGGGTTTTGTGAAACTTTGGAAATTGGAGGGACTTGCTGGCAATGGAAATTGGAGGGACTTGCTGGCAATTTCTGAGAGTCTGCAAAGGAGTCCGGCCGGACTTGGACTGCATACCAGGGGTATTTTAGTCTTTTCTCCTTGATTTTTGATTGAAAGGTGACTAGAGGGAGGTGGCATGCGTGCCACGTCTCCCATGACTCACAGGCTATGTGGGAGTTCGTTCCCGGGTCCCGGTTTTATCCGTTTTTAAAATAACAGTCCGGAAAATGTCCGTAATGCCCCCGAAAAGTGCCGGAAAGTAGCCGTACTTTTACGTGCGATGACGTGTGTTAAGTACGTTTCGACGTCGGGATGTACGGGGCAGTCCTGGGACGTCTCGTTGGCTTGGCAACGGGGAGCTTAACGGGTTCCGGTTAACCTGGAGCGGGCCAGTTAACGGATTCCGGTTAACTTCTAACGGATTTTGACGATTCGGATTTGGGTACTTACAGTATCTAATGGTTGAATTTGATTATTGTGTTCTTGTACCATGTGAACACTTGAATGTTTATTGCTATATCTAAAGTAACTAGATGTAGTTTAATGAGTCTAAGTGGGACGGACTTTTAAATGAACTTGGTCTAATCTTAATAGTAAAGATTTGACTTTCATCTTACTGCCTGAAAAGTAGTAATGTTAAATGTGATATGTTCTTGTACCTAGGAACATGATATATATAGAGTTGCTATATCTATTTGAACTCGATGTAGCTGGCTTTGTCTGATTGGAAAAGGACTTAGCAATAATGATCCAATTGAAAAGGACTTTATGAGAATTAGTCTAATCCCTAAAATTAAAGGACTTAGACGCTTATACACTACTTGATGAAGTAGTTGACTATCATGATATGTCGGGATAAGGGAGCGCCCTGAACAGGCTTGGAGTCTCTTATTCAAGGATCACCCTGAAAAGGTGTATCAAGGTTACCCTGAAAAGGTGTAATGTTACTTTGAAAATTGACGGACTTGTGTGAATACAGTCTTCATTATATATATTTTTGTGATAGTGCCACAACTTGTTATTTGAAAAGTATCTTTCGTTATTGTACTCGTACCTGTACTTTAATTGATATAGCTATCCTATCGTTGAGTAATTCGATTGGCTCCGTTCATTCTGGTTATCTCTTCCTTAGTACCCGGAGAGATCCCGTATGAACTTACTGAGCATTGTTCGCTCACCCTTTTCTTATTCTTTCCCTCCCAGGTAATCAGTAGGAGGAGAGGATCGGTCGCATGGATGGCGGCACATTTATGAGGATTGAAGTATTTAATCAATATTTAGTTGAATAAACTAGTGAATGATACTAGCCGTTAAGGTTGAAAGACAGTTATTTTCCGCATTTGAATTATGGTTAGGATGTACTAGCCGTTGAGGTACCTTGATTTGGGAATTTTATTTATGAATTGAATTATGTTTTATTGATGAAAAGTCGGGGTCGTTACAATATGTAATTAAGTTTGACGATTTGGTAGTTAATGAGGGCAATTAATTAAGCAAAACTCGCTACACCGTGTAGCGAGTTATTAAAAATCCAAAACCCTTCTAGTTTACAGTCTTCATAAAAAACAAAAACAAAAATCCCTAAAGTTTCTCTAAGCAGCCGCCGGCCACAAGCAAGGGAGAAGAAGAAGAAAAAGAAACAAGAGCTAACCATCTTGATTTTGCCATTCAAATTAAAAATTTTATAATTGTAAGTTTACATTCTTGTATTTTACTTTATTTTGTGTTGAATTTAACTTTGATTTTATTATTTATTTACTTGCAATTTAGATTTTTTTTGATTTTTTTGATGACATTGTAAAAATATATTAATTTAGTCTCAAATATGTGACTAATTTGTGTCCCAATCCGAAATTTTGAGATAATAATTAATGTTTATTAGTTTACTTGTAATTTAGTATTTTTTTGATTTTTTTGATGACATTGTAAAAATATATTAGTTTACTTGCAATTTAGATTTTTTTTGATTTTTTGATGACATTGTAAAAATATATTAGTTTACTTGCAGTTTAGGGTTTTTAATTTAATATTGTTACTTTATTTGTGTAAGAATATTGGAAAAAAAGAATGATTAACTTCTTATCAAATTTTTTATAGAAAATTATTAATTAATTTTCTTATGTAGAATGATTTTTTTTGTCCGTCCTTATATAAAATGTCTTTTAAGTAATAAAAAAGTAATATAATGATTATTAATTACTGAAAAAAAGACTTAGTTAATAATACTTGTTAAAATAATACACAGTTATAATATTAACAATTGTATAATTAGTGTGAATACTTACTACTATAATTAATAATACTTGTTAAAATAATAATAATAATAATAATAATAATAATAATAATAATAATAATAATAATAATAATAATAATAATAATAATAATAATAATAATAATAATAATTGTTGATAATACTCATTAGTGTTGCAAATATTTATTATTATACTCCCCCCGGTTTAAAATACATGTCATTAATAAAACAAGTAAATATCAAGAAGAATAATATTTATTAATATTATTGAGAGATAATAAATAATAATTGAATAATATATAATAAAGAAAAATTATGATAATAATAAAGAAAAAAATACTAAAAAAAAAACAAAATAAATTAAACTTCTAAGAAATATTAATATACCTATAACTACATCCCAAATCTCATATACTTATACCCCAAACCCTAAACCTAAATCATATAGATCTACCCCAAACCCTAAAAATATTGTTCAAACTTAAAAAAAAAAACCGCATGCTATTTTTCAAAACCGCACGAGGATTACTCTTGAAGTATTACTTAGTATATATGCTGGAAATCAAGACCTTCCTCACAGACACTTCTTGGAAGTGTGGGATAACTTTGGATTACAATGCCACGTACTAGTAATTACACTTTGGATTACAATACTCGTACTATGTAGGAAATAATTAATATAGAAGAAAAACAGTTTATAAAAAAATGATTATTAATTACCAATCTTGATATTGAAATAAATAGATGAATGCCTTCATTGATCCCGGGCTATCGATGCCTCTGTTCTGACCCAGCAGCATGGGAACCATAGAGCTCGATTTATTTGGGCCGAGCTGAAAGTTGCTAGTCCCCTGTCTTTTCGTCGTGGTGCCTCCTTGCCGCCCGTATTAGCTCCTAGGATATTGTCCAGATTGACGGAGTGCAGATTTAGTGGAGTTCACTACATAGGGAGAGTTCAGTACGATTATGGGTTGCTGGAGACTTTGATCGAGAGATGGCGTCTGGAGACTCATACATTCCACCTCCCGGTTGGTGAGATGACGACCACCCTAGAGGATATCAGCATGATTTATGAGAGAATGAATGAACGAGGGAGAGGAGGAGAGGAAGATAAATAAATCTGGAAAACTTAGCTGGGCAATTTATTAAAGAGAAACTCGCTACTCGGTGTAGCGAGATTGACTGTGAAAGGTCAAACTCGCTACACCGTTTAGCGAGTTTCTCTTTAATTAATTGCCCTAATTAATTACAAACTGTAAACCCTAATTGCATGGAACTCGCTACACCGTGTAGCGAGTTTGTCTTGGCCAGGTTAAACTCACTACACGGTATAGCGAGTTTCAAAAAGTGGGACACTTTGGACAAAACTTTGAACAGTAAGTCATTTTGAAAAATAAAAATTTAAAACAGAATTAAATGAGAAAAAAATCTCTTCAAGGGCTAAAAAGAATCTAGGTTTACCCTTGACCGGAGATTTCAAAACAATGAGATCTTTCCCATTTCAAATATGCAATTTCTACAGCTTCGATTCTTCCATTCAAGTACCCAAACGGTCGGATTTTTGAAATTAATCTCTACAGCTTCGATTCCTCCATTCAAATTCAAAATTTTAGAATTCAAACGGTCTGATTTTCGAAAGAAATCTCTCAACATCTTCGACTCTCTCGTTTAAATTCATTTTTTTAATTCAAACGGTTTGATTTTCGAAATTAATCTCTCAATAAATTTGATTCTTCCGTTTGAACTCAGATTAGAACTTATAGCGGTCTGATTTTTGAAAGAAATCTCTCAATTTTTTATATGCTTACATCTAATGTTCAATTCAATCTTCTTCTTCTTCCCCAATTGTTTTTTCTGAATTAAGGGCTCAATTTTGTATACACAAATTGAATTTTCTTTGATATAGAACCGAAATCAAAGTACAACAGAAGACCTGAAGTGAAGGGAGTCTGATTTTGGAGCGATCAAGGCTACGGAGGTTCTATCTATCTCTTTCTCTTTCTCGCTCTCTCCACACGCACACACACACAAACTAGCTCACTATTTTCTTGTTAGATTGTGTTTTTTGTTGTGTAATCTCATTTGAACGTTAGATTTGCTAGAGCGATCATATAATTGTTATCAGTGACACTTTCGGTTAAATATGGCTTTTGCAATTGTGAAATATCATTTGGGTATTATATTCTGTAATGTCTTTTCTTTTTTATGGTTAAATTGGGCATGTTTACCTTAATTTCGGGCTTTTCATTGAGGACTTCAGCTTGTAGGTTTCTCTACACACTTCTCCTTGCTTTTACCATTTCTTTGACATAGATTCTTGTCTTTGTAGAATTCTTTTTCTTGCTGTTAAAATCTGATTTGGGTATTATATTCTTTGGACTATTATGAAATGATTTATTTTTCTTGCTGTTAAAATCTGATTTGGGTAATATATTCTTTGGACTATTGTAGCATTAAATCTCCATGTTCTTTTAGCTGATTTAAACTTTCTTCTTTAACCTATTTGTTTTCTTGCTGTTGAAATCTAATTTGGGTATTATATTTTCTTTGGACTCAGTGTAGCATTAAAACTCCATTTTCTTTTAGGCTGATTTAAACATTCTTCTTTAACCTATTAGATTCATTTCCAGCTGTGTTTTTGACTTGTTTTATTGATTGCTATAATTGACTGCCAAGGCTATGGATTCCAAATTGGTATATACAAGATTAATTATGAACTGCAATGATGAATTACTCAACTGTTGACCCCAGTTATATATTTACATGAAACTGAACACATGTAGGTAGATACCACATATTCTCTAATTTATTTTTTCTTTTGTTGATCTGCATCCATATATTACATTTGAGATATTGGAGCTTACACTAAGGTATGTGTCGTGTGCATGTGCACACACATTTGTAATTGCCTAACTGTTTACAGAACCTAACTGTTTTTCCTTTTTATGGTTAAATTGGGCATGTTTACCTTAATTTTCGGCTTCCATTAAGGGCTTCACCTTGTAGATTTCTCTACACACTCTTCTTGCTTTTATTACCTCCTTGACATAGATTTTTATTTTTGTAGTATTCATGGCTTAATTAGTACTCTGATGAAGGATTTCTTTTCTGATCTTCATTTTACTTTACCATCATTAGTTAGCTATCATTCTTGCTTTTTATGTGGTTGACTGCCAGTGTACTGTAGATTTTGTCGAGTGAATAACGTCGAGAGTTTTAGGCTTACTTTTGTGGCTCTTCATTTTTTTCCCAGTACATTTAACACTTACATTTGACCTACTTTTTCTTTGAATCTCATTAAATTTCTCTGACATTTGCTTGAAATCAAATTGTACAATAATGGTTGGGAAGACTTCTTGTTTCCACTATGATGTTTAGATTCCTTGGTGTGTAGTATTTACTAATTGTCAATTTTCTTTTCAATTGGAGATGGATCTAGGCCCTGTTTCTTTGATCCTTACATTTATTGTTTTTGCTCATTTTATTTTTTATTGTTTTGTTAGAAGTGTCTTGCCAATTGTCTGTTACGAGGATGTGTCCTTTTATTCCGGCATTTCAATTACATATGTTTGCTTAGTTTTGAATTCAAACCACTATTTGATTCCCTAAGAAAAGCACAACGACAATTTATTACAGTTTTGAAAATTCAAATAAACTTACATCAAATTTATTAAGGAAATAAAGAATTTTAAGAAAATTAATGGGTCTTTTTATATATTAAGGATGTAGATTGCAGTAGGATGTTTAGGCTCTCCAGATTGAATAATTTGAAGGATCTGAAGTCTAAAATAGGTTCTTTCTTGTGACCAACTTCGGAAAATCAGGGTTTAATGACTTCCATTATTTAAAGGAAAAGTGTTAACTTGAAAGGTTTAGTATGGCTTCAGAACAAGTTGAAACCAACAGGGAGTTGGTCAATGAGACTCCTGTTTCAAGTGAATTTGCAGATATCTGTTCTGATCAAATTGTTTTTTGGGAGAGCAGGTTTGTATTTTTTTAATTTACAGTTGTTTTTTGTTTTGGCTGTGTTGTTTCCTATTTTATTTTTGTCATAATTTTATTACTGCAATTTTAGTTTGTTGTCGTTGTTTCTCTATTGCAAATTTGTTATAGTTGTCCCACCCCCTTTTTTACTATAATATTGAGTAGGGATTAGGTTTTGTTATTATTATGGTGACTTGATTGTTAATTTGAGTTGGTGGTTGCATTTTTAGTATTTGCAATTTCTTGAATATTTCCAATTTTGTTGTTGTTTTATTTTTGTTTGTTGGTTATATTGTGCTTGATTGTTTTTTTGAGGGGGCGGGTTTGCAGTTTTTTAATGACTATTGTTTTTTTGTTTTTGTTTTTGTTTTTGTTTTTGTTTTCGTTTTGTTGTTTTTAATTTATTCTCGTTTGTGTTGTCATTATTGCATGTTTGAGTTTGTTGTTGTTGTTTTTCTATTGCAAATTTGCGATAGGTTGTTTCTTTGTGTTTTATTTTTATTGTAATTTTGAGAAGGGATTAGCTTTTGCTATCATTTTGGTGATTTGGTTGTTATTTTGAGTTGGTGGTTGCATTTTATTTTGTGATTTTAAGATGAATTTTGCATTTCTTTGTTGTTGAGGTCTTCTGATTGCAATTTTGAAATATTTGTCTTCTTTGTGGTCTTTATTGTAACTATGAATGTATTTATTTTAGTTGATTTATTGTACTTCGATTGTTATTTTGAGTGGGAGCGGGATGCATTTTTTTTTATCATAGACGTTTGTTTTTTGTTTTGTTACTATGTTGTTTTTCTTTTTTAATTTTATTCCTTTTTTGTGTTGTTAATGTTATTATTGTGTAAGTTAGAGTTTGTTGTCGTTGTTTTTCTATTGCAAATCTGTGATTGTTGTCCCTTTTGTGTTTATTATTCTTTTTAGAAGGGATTAGCTTTTGTTATTATTATGGTGATTTCATTGTTATTTTGAGTTGGTGGTTGCATTTTTTTTTTTAGTATTTGCATTCTCTTTAGCATTTCCAATTTGTTGCTGTTTTATTTTAGTTTGTTGGTTTCACTGTTCTTTGATTGTTTTTTGAAGAGGCAGATTTGCATAACCATTGTTTTTTTGTTTTGTTGCAATTTTGTTTTTGTTTTTGTTTTTTAATTTTATTTCTTGTTTATGTTCTTAATGTTATTATTGCACGTTTGGGTTTGTTGTTGTTGTTTTTCTATTGCAAATTTGTAATAGTTGTCCCCTTTGTGTTTTCTTATTGTAATTTTGGGAGGGGTTAGCTTTTGTTATTATTTTGGTGATTTGGTTCTTATTTTGAGTTGGTGGTTGCATTTTTTTTTAGTATTTCCAATCTTATTGTTGTTTTATTTTTGTGATTTTGAGAAGACTTTTGCATTTCATTGTTGTTTTGGTCTTTCAATTACAATTTTTAAATATTTGTCCTTTTTGTTGTCTTTATTGTAATTTTTAATGTATTCATTTTAGTTAATTTATTGTACTTTGATTGTTATTTTGAGTGGGGTGTGGTTGCAATTTTTATCATAGACGATTGTTTTTTTGTTTTGTTGCTATGTTGTTTTTCTTTTTTAATTTTATTTCTTGTTTGTATTCTTAGTGTTATTATTACATGTTTGAGTTTGTTGTTGTTTTTCTATCGTGAATTTGTGATAGTTGTTGTCCCCTTTAGCTTTTGTTATTATTTTGGTGATTTGGTTGTTATTTTGAGTTAGTGGTTACATTTTTTTTAGTATTTCAAATTTTGTTGTTGTTTCAATTTTGTTTGCATTTATTTGTTGTTGTGGTCTTTCGATTGCAATTAAGAAATACCGAGGTTGCATTTTTTCATAATAGACGATTGTTTTTTGTTTTGTTGTTATGTTTATGCATTTGTGGTTCTCCACTTCAAGTCTTGACTCTGTATTCTTCTTGCATACAGGTTGCTGTTTCCCCTCACTTAATCATGTACTGCAGTGTTCCAGCTCTGTAGGTATGTCTAAACGTGAATCTACTGACATGGCTCTTTTCTCTTGTGTAACCTCCTATGTCTTTTATAGCTATAAAGTTATATGATTCTCCAAAAACTGCTATAGAACTAGGAAGAACCAAGTCAGGTATCTACAAAAGGCACAAAAGCCATTAGTTCAGGTACTTATGACTTTAATCCTTCTATTAGATGCTTCTGATGAGTAGTGAAAAAAGAGGAAAACTTATTTTTGTTGATTATGAATCTCTGGTCTCTTCAACCTCCTTATTCTAGGTATCCATTGTGTTGCTTCTTCTCTTGTGCACACACACAAAGACATATTTGTATAACTCATGTAAGTCTACCACAGGTTAAGCGAGTCTCTTTGCTTGAACAATGTTCCACTTTAACTTGTCATTAATGCAAACTTAGTTCTTTATTGTGCAAGGTTATCATTAGTTCAGGTACTTATGACTTTAATCCTTCTATTAGATGCTTCTGATGAGTAGTGAAAAAAGAGGAAAACTTATTTTTGTTGATTATGAATCTCTGGTCTCTTCAACCTCCTTATTCTAGGTATCCATTGTGTTGCTTCTTCTCTTGTGCACACACACAAAGACATATTTGTATAACTCATGTAAGTCTACCACAGGTTAAGCGAGTCTCTTTGCTTGAACAGTGTTCCACTTTAACTTGTCATTAATGCAAACTTAGTTCTTTATTGTGCAAGGTTATCATTATTTTTTTCTCGAGTGGAGGAGGCTTCACTCAAGAATATAGCCGTTTGAAGTAGCTCCCGACGGCTCGGATTCCCTCAATTCAAATAAACTTGAAATCCGGCCAAAATCCCTCTTTTCTTGCCCGTTCTAGGACAAATTTCTCCCCTCTCTCTCTCTCCCTCTCCATATCCAACCTTTCAAGTTCTTGATTCGCTGATTCGTTGTTGTCCAAGGAATCATAGTTATGGATTGTATACAAACCCTATATTTGCTTGTAATGATTATTTCTCTTCCGAATGATCGTCTTTTAACGGATTTTGTTATGTCTTTACAGATCAAGCCCTAGAAGTCATTTCAATGAGTATGAAGTTTCTCAATCTTGATTCCGATGGTCAAACCCTAGATACACCCAAGATTGATTCAGGTTAATCCGTACTATTTCTCGTTATTTTTTACGAAGTTTGTTCAATTCAGGCTTAACGCAAATCAATTCCCAGAATATGTGGTTGCATTTTTTTAGTATTTCCAATTTTATTGTTGTTTTATTTTTTGTGATTTTGAGAAGACTTTTGCATTTCTTTGTTGTTTTGGTCTTTCGATTGCAATTTTGACATATTTGCCCTCTTTGTGGTCTTTATTGTAATTTTGAATGTATTTATTTTAGTTGATTTATTGTACTTTGATTGTTATTTTGAGTTGGGGCGGTGTTGCATTTTTATCCTAGACGATTGTTTTTTGTGTGGTTGCTTTGTTGTTTTTCTTTTTTAATTTATTTCTTGTTTGTGTTCTTAATGTTATTATTGCAAGTTTGAGTTTGTTTTGTTTTTCTTTTGCGACATATGTGATAGTTGTTCCCTTTGTGTTTTTATTGTAATTTTAAGAAGGGATTGACTTTTGTTATTATTTTGGCGATTTGGTGCGGGGTTGCATTTTTTATCATAGACGATTGTTTTTTGTGTGGTTGCTTTGTTGTTTTTCTTTTTTAATTTTATTATTTCTTGATTGTGTTCTTAATAACTTATTGCAAGTTTGAGTTTGTTGTTATCGTTTTTCTTTTGCGAATTTGTGATAGTTGTTCCCTTTGTGTTTTTATTGTAACATTTAAGAGGGATTAGCTTTTATTATTATTTTGGTGATTTGGTTGTGATTTTGAGTTGAGTTGGTTGCATTTTTTTAGTATTTCCAATTTTGTTGTTGTTTCATTTTTTAGATTTTAAGATGCCTTTTGCATTTCTTTGTTGTTGTGGTCTTTCGATTGCAATTTTGAAAAAGTTGTCCTCTTTGTGGTCTTTATTGTAAGTTTTTGGATGTTCTTATTTTTTTTTTGATATTATTGTACTTTGATTATTATTTTGAGCAGGTTCGGGGTTGCATTTTTTTTATAATAGACGATTATTTTTTGTTTTGTTGCTATGTTTATATGCATTTGTGGTTCTCCACTTCAAGTCTTGACTACTGTGTGAAAAAGAGGATTTCCAACAAGGTAACTCTATATTCTTGCAAACAGGCTGCTATTTTCCAGTGTTCCAGCTCTAGCTCTGTAGGTATGTCTTAAGTTGAATCTACTGACATGGCTCTTATCTCTCCTGTGCTCCTTCTCTTTTATAACATGGCTCTTTTCTCTCCTGTGCTCCCTCTTAGCTATGAAGTTACTTGAAATCCGGCCAAACCCCCTCTTTTCTTGTCCGTTCTAGGACAAATTTCTCTCCCTCTCTCTCTCGCCACATCCAACCTTTCAAGTTCCTTGATTTGCTGATTCGTTTATGTCCAAAGAATCATAGTTATGGATGGTATACAAACCCTCGATTTGCTTGTAATGATTATTTCTCTTCCGAATGATCGTCTTTTAACGAATTTTGTTGTGTCTTTACAGATCAAGCCCTAGAAGCCATTTCAATGAGTATGAAGCTTCTCAATCTTTTATTCCGATGGTCAAACCTTAGATACACCAAGATTGATTCAGGTTAGTCCGTACTATTTCTCGTTAATATTTTATGAAGTTTGTTCAATTCAGGTTTAAAGCAAATCAATTTCCCATCGTTTCAGTTTTTCTCTCCTTTGTTTTCAGGTTACTCCTGTTTCAAGTGAAACTGCAGATATCCGTTCTGATCAAATTGTTTTTTGAGGGGCAGGTTTGCATTTTTTATTATCTCTCCTGTGCTCCTTCTCTTTTATAACATGGCTCTTTTCTCTCCTGTCTCCCTCTTAGCTATGAAGTTACTTGAAATCCGGCCAAAACCCCTCTTTTCTTGCCCGTTCTAGGACAAATTTCTCTCCCTCTCTCTCTCGCCACATCCAACCTTTCAAGTTCTTGATTTGCTGATTCGTTTTTGTCCAACGAACCCTCGATTTGCTTGTAATGATTAATTCTCTTCCGAATGATCGTCTTTTAACGAATTTTGTTGTGTCTTAACAGATCAAGCCCTAGAAGCCATTTCAATGAGTATGAAGCTTCTCAATCTTTTATTCCGATGGTCAAACCTTAGATACACCAAGATTGATTCAGGTTAGTCCGTACTATTTCTCGTTAATATTTTATGAAGTTTGTTCAATTCAGGTTTAAAGCAAATCAATTTCCCATCGTTTCAGTTTTTCTCTCCTTGAAAAGGTTACTCCTGTTTCAAGTGAAACTGCAGATATCCGTTCTGATCAAATTGTTTTTTGAGGGGCAGGTTTGCATTTTTTATTATTGACGGTAGTTTTTCATTTTTCGTTTTGTTGTTTTCTAAATTATTTTTATTCGTTGTTTATAGTCTTAATGCTATTATTACAAGTTTGAGTTTGTTGTCGTTGTTTTTCTATTGTAAATTTGTGATAGTTGCCCTCTTTGTGGTCTTTATTGTAATATTTTGGATGTTCTTATTTTTTTTTGATATTATTGTACTTTGATTATTATTTTGAGCGGGTTCGGGGTTGCATTTTTTTATAATAGACGATTATATTTTCCTGTCTCCCTCTTAGCTATGAAGTTACTTGAAATCCGGCCAAAACCCCTCTTTTCTTGCCCGTTCTAGGACAAATTTCTCTCCCTCTCTCGCCACATCCAACCTTTCAAGTTCTTGATTAGCTGATTCGTTTTTGTCCAACGAATCATAGTTATTGATGGTATACAAACCCTCAATTTGCTTGTAATGATTAATTCTCTTCCGAATGATCGTCTTTTAACGAATTTTGTTGTGTCTTAACAGATCAAGCCCTAGAAGCCCTTTCAATGAGTATGAAGCTTCTCAATCTTTTATTCCGATGGTCAAACCTTAGATACACCAAGATTGATTCAGGTTAGTCCGTACTATTTCTCGTTAATATTTTATGAAGTTTGTTCAATTCAGGTTTAAAGCAAATCAATTTCCCATCGTTTCAGTATTTCTCTCCTTTGTTTTCATGAAAATCGTCATATTTTCTACTTTGCACCTTCAATTGCATATATTTGTTTAGTTTTGAATTCAGACCACTATTTTAAACCCTAAAAAAGCACAAAATGGGTTATTTCTGGTGACCTAATTGTGAAAATCAGGGTTTATTGATTTCCATTATTTAAAAGATAAATTATCAACTTGACGGTTGTTTTTCGTTTTAGTTTTGTTGTTTTCTAAATTATTTTTATTCCTTGTTATAGTCTTAATGCTATTATTACAAGTTTGAGTTTGTTGTCGTTGTTTTTCTATTGTAAATTTGTGATAGTTGCCCTCTTTGTGGTCTTTATTGTAATATTTTGGATGTTCTTATTTTTTTTTGATATTATTGTACTTTGATTATTATTTTGAGCGGGTTCGGGGTTGCATTTTTTTATAATAGACGATTATATTTTCCTGTCTCCCTCTTAGCTATGAAGTTACTTGAAATCCGGCCAAAACCCCTCTTTTCTTGCCCGTTCTAGGACAAATTTCTCTCCCTCTCTCGCCACATCCAACCTTTCAAGTTCTTGATTAGCTGATTCGTTTTTGTCCAACGAATCATAGTTATTGATGGTATACAAACCCTCAATTTGCTTGTAATGATTAATTCTCTTCCGAATGATCGTCTTTTAACGAATTTTGTTGTGTCTTAACAGATCAAGCCCTAGAAGCCCTTTCAATGAGTATGAAGCTTCTCAATCTTTTATTCCGATGGTCAAACCTTAGATACACCAAGATTGATTCAGGTTAGTCCGTACTATTTCTCGTTAATATTTTATGAAGTTTGTTCAATTCAGGTTTAAAGCAAATCAATTTCCCATCGTTTCAGTATTTCTCTCCTTTGTTTTCATGAAAATCGTCATATTTTCTACTTTGCACCTTCAATTGCATATATTTGTTTAGTTTTGAATTCAGACCACTATTTTAAACCCTAAAAAAGCACAAAATGGGTTATTTCTGGTGACCTAATTGTGAAAATCAGGGTTTATTGATTTCCATTATTTAAAAGATAAATTATCAACTTGACGGTTGTTTTTCGTTTTAGTTTTGTTGTTTTCTAAATTATTTTTATTCCTTGTTATAGTCTTAATGCTATTATTACAAGTTTGAGTTTGTTGTCGTTGTTTTTCTATTGTAAATTTGTGATAGTTGCCCTCTTTGTGGTCTTTATTGTAATTTTTAGGATGTTCTTATTTTTTTTTTTTTGATATTATTGTACTTTGATTATTATTTTGAGCGGGTTCGGGGTTGCATTTTTTTTTTATAATAGACGATTATTTTTTGTTTATTTGTTATGTTTATGCATTTGTGGTTCTCCACTTCAAGTCTTGACTACTGTGTGGAAAAGAGGATTTCCAACAAGGTAACTCTATATTCTTCTTGCAATCAGGCTGCTATTTTCCAGTGTTCCAGCTCTAGCTCTGTAGCTATGTCTAAACTCTGAATCTACTGACATGGTTCTTATCTCTCCTGTGCTCCTTCTCTTTTATAACATGGCTCTTTTCTCTCCTGTCTCCCTCTTAGCTATGAAGTTACTTGAAATCCGGCCAAAACCCCTCTTTTCTTGCCCGTTCTAGGACAAATTTCTCTCCCTCTCTCTCTCGCCACATCCAACCTTTCAAGTTCTTGATTTGCTGATTCGTTTTTGTCCAACGAATCATAGTTATGGATGGTATACAAACCCTCGATTTGCTTGTAACGATTAATTCTCTTCCAAATGATCGTCTTTTAACGAATTTTGTTGTGTCTTAACAGATCAAGCCCTAGAAGCCATTTCAATGAATATGAAGCTTCTCAATCTTTTAACCGATGGTTAAACCTTAGATACACCAAGATTGATTCAGGTTAGTCCGTACTATTTCTCGTTAATATTTTATGAAGTTTGTTCAATTCAGGTTTAAAGCAAATCAATTTCCCATTGTTTTAGTTTTTCTCTCCTTTGTTTTCATGAAAATCGTCATATTTTCTACTTTGCACCTTCAATTGCATATATTTGTTTAGTTTTGAATTCAGACCACTATTTTAAACCCTAAAAAAGCACAAAATGGGTTATTTCTGGTGACCTAATTGTGAAAATCAGGGTTTATTGACTTCCATTATTTAAAAGATAAATTATCAACTTGAAAAAGGTTTGGTATGGCTTCAGAACAAGTTGAAACCAGCATGGACTTGGTCGATGAGACTCCTGTTTCAAGTGAAACTGCAAATATCCGTTCTGATCAAATTCTTTTTGGAGGGGCAGGTTTGCATTTTTTATTATTGACGGTTGTTTTTCGTTTTAGTTTTGTTGTTTTCTAAATTATTTTTATTCCTTGTTATAGTCTTAATGCTATTATTACAAGTTTGAGTTTGTTGTCGTTGTTTTTCTATTGTAAATTTGTGATAGTTGCCCCCTTTGTGTTTTATATTGTAATTTTGAGAAGGGATTAGGTTTTGTTATTAATACGGTGATTTGATTGTTATTTTGCGTTAGTGGTTGCATTTTTTAGTATTTCCAATTTTGTTGTTGTTTTATTTTTGGTTGTTGGTTTTATTGTGCTTTGATTGTTTTTTGTGGGGGCGGGTTTATATTCTTTTAGTTTTATTTCTATTTGCATTTTTTATTATTGACGGTTGTTTTTCGTTTTAGTTTTGTTGTTTTCTAAATTATTTTTATTCCTTGTTATAGTCTTAATGCTTTTATTACAAGTTTGAGTTTGTTGTCGTTGTTTTTCTATTGTAAATTTGTGATAGTTGCCCTCTTTGTGGTCTTTATTTTTATTTTTAGGATGTTCTTATTTTTTTTTTGATATTATTGTACTTTGATTATTATTTTGAGCGGGTTCGGGGTTGCATTTTTTTTTTATAATAGACGATTATTTTTTGTTTATTTGCTATGTTTATGCATTTGTGGTTCTCCACTTCAAGTCTTGACTACTGTGTGGAAAAGAGGATTACCAACAAGGTAACTCTATATTCTTCTTGCAATCAGGCTGCTATTTTCCAGTGTTCCAGCTCTAGCTCTGTAGGTATGTCTAAACTTGAATCTACTGACATGGTTCTTATCTCTCCTGTGCTCCTTCTCTTTTATAACATGGCTCTTTTCTCTCCTGTCTCCCTCTTAGCTATGAAGTTACTTGAAATCCGGCCAAAACCCCTCTTTTCTTGCCCGTTCTAGGACAAATTTCTCTCCCTCTCTCTCTCTCGCCACATCCAACCTTTCAAGTTCTTGATTTGCTGATTCGTTTTTGTCCAACGAATCATAGTTATGGATGGTATACAAACCCTCGATTTGCTTGTAATGATTAATTCTCTTCCGAATGATCGTCTTTTAACGAATTTTGTTGTGTCTTAACAGATCAAGCCCTAGAAGCCATTTCAATGAGTATGAAGCTTCTCAATCTTTTAACCGATGGTCAAACCTTAGATACACCAAGATTGATTCAGGTTAGTCCGTACTATTTCTCGTTAATATTTTATGAAGTTTGTTCAATTCAGGTTTAAAGCAAATCAATTTCCCATTGTTTTAGTTTTTCTCTCCTTTGTTTTCATGAAAATCGTCATATTTTCTACTTTGCACCTTCAATTGCATATATTTGTTTAGTTTTGAATTCAGACCACTATTTTAAACCCTAAAAAAGCACAAAATGGGTTATTTCTGGTGACCTAATTGTGAAAATCAGGGTTTATTGACTTCCATTATTTAAAAGATAAATTATCAACTTGAAAAAGGTTTGGTATGGCTTCAGAACAAGATGAAACCAGCATGGATTTGGTCGATGAGACTCCTGTTTCAAGTGAAACTGCAAATATCCGTTCTGATCAAATTCTTTTTTGAGGGCAGGTTTGCATTTTTTATTATTGACGGTTGTTTTTCATTTTAGTTTTGTTGTTTTCTAAATTATTTTTATTCCTTGTTATAGTCTTAATGCTATTATTACAAGTTTGAGTTTGTTTTCGTTGTTTTTCTATTGTAAATTTGTGATAGTTGCCCCCTTTGTGTTTTATATTGTAATTTTGAGAAGGGATTAGGTTTTGTTATTAATACGGTGATTTGATTGTTATTTTGCGTTAGTGGTTGCATTTTTTAGTATTTCCAATTTTGTTGTTGTTTTATTTTTGGTTGTTGGTTTTATTGTGCTTTGATTGTTTTTATTGGGGGCGGGTTTATATTCTTTTAGTTTTATTTCTATTTGCATTTTTTAATATTTGCAATTTCTTTAGTTATTGCAATTTTGTTGTTTTATTTTTGTTTGTTGGTTTTATTGTGTTTGATTGTTTTTTGAGGGGGCAGGTTTACATTCTTTGTTTTTTGTTTTTGTTTTGTTGTTTTTTAGTTTTATTTCTTGTTTGTGTTGTCATTATTGCAAGTTTGAGTTCGTTGTTGTTGTTTTTCTATTGCAAATTTATGATAGGTTGTTTCTTTGTATTTTTCATTGTAATTTTGAGTATGGATATTATCTTTAGTTATCATTTTGGTGATATGGTTGTTATTTTGAGTTGGTGGTTGCATTTTTTTCAGTATTTCCAATTTTGTTGTTTTATTTTTGTGGTTTGGAGAAGAAATTTGCATTTCTTTGTTGTTTTGGTGACTTTGGTCTTTCAATTGCAATTTCGAATTATTTGCCCTCTTTGTGGTCTTTATTGTAATTTTGAATTTATTATTTTAGTTAATTTATTGTATTTTGATAATTATTGTGAGTGGCGTCGGGGTTGCATTTTTTCATTATAGATTATTGTTTTTTGTTTTGTTGCTATGTTGTTTTTAGTTTTTAATTTTCTTTCTTGTTTGTGATCTTATTGTTATTATTGCAAGTTTGCGTTTGTTGTTGTTGTTTTTCTATTGCGAATTTGTGATAGTTGTCCCCTTTGTGTTTTTTTATAGTAATTTTGAGAAGGGATTAATTAGCTTTTGTTATTATTTTGGCGATTTGGTTGTTATTTTGAGTTGGTGGTTGCATTTTCTATTGCAAATTTGTAATAGGTTGTTTCTTTGTATTTTTCATTGTAATTTTGAGTATGGATATTATCTTTAGTTATCATTTTGGTGATATGGTTGTTATTTTGAGTTGGTGGTTGCATTTTTTTCAGTATTTCCAATTTTGTTGTTTTATTTTTGTGGTTTGGAGAAGAAATTTGCATTTCTTTGTTGTTTTGGTCTTTCAATTGCAATTTCGAATTATTTGCCCTCTTATTGTGAGTGGCGGCGGGGTTGCATTTTTTCATTATAGATTATTGTTTTTTGTTTTGTTGCTATGTTGTTTTTAGTTTTTAATTTTCTTTCTTGTTTGTGATCTTATTGTTATTATTGCAAGTTTGCGTTTGTTGTTTTTGTTGTTTTTCTATTGCGAATTTGTGATAGTTGTCCCCTCTGTGTTTTTTTATAGTAATTTTGAGAAGGGATTAATTAGCTTTTGTTATTATTTTGGCGATTTGGTTGTTATTTTGAGTTGGTGGTTGCATTTTTTTAGTGTTTCGAATTTTTTTGTTGTTTCATTTTTGTGATTTTAAGATGTCTTTTGCATTTCTTTGTTGTTGTGGTCACTTTCGATTGCAATTTTGAAATAGTTGTCCTCTTTGTGGACTTTATTGTAATTTTTTGAATGTTTTTTAATGATATTATTGTACTTTGATTGTTATTTTGAGTAGGGATGGGTTCGCGTTTTTATAATAGTCGATTGTCTTTTTATTTTGTTACTATGTTGTTTTTCTTTTTTAATTATATTTCCTGTTTGTGTTCTTAATGTTATTATTGCAAGTTTGAGTTTGTTGTTGTTCTAATGCAAATTTGTGATAGTTGTCCCCTTTGTGTTTTTTTATTATAATTTTGCGAAGGGATTAGCTTTTGATATTATTTTGGTGATTTTGTTGTTATTTTGAGTAGGTGGATGCATTTTTTTAGTATTTCCTATTTTGTTGTTGTTTTATTTTTGTGATTTTGAGAAGACTTTTGCATTTTTTTGTTGCTTTGGTATTTCGATTGCAATTTTGAAATATTTGTCCTCTTTGTGGTCTTTATTATTGTAATTTTGAATGTATTTATTTTAGTTGATTTATTCTACTTTGATTGTTATTTTGAGTAGGGGCGGGGTTTCATTTTTTTTTATCATAGACGACTGTCTATGTTGTTTTTCTTTTTTAATTTTATTACTTGTTTGTGTTTTTAAAGTTATTATTGCAAGTTTGAGTTTGTTGTTGTTTTTCTATTGGGAATTTGCACCCTTTGTGTTTTTTATTGTAATTTTCAGAAGTGAATAGCTTATTCATGTACTGCAGTGTTCCAGCTCTGTAGGTATGTCTAAACTTGAATCTACTGACATGGCTCTTTTCTCTCCCGTGCTCCCTCTTTCTCTTTTATAGCATGGCTCTTTTCTCTCCTGTACGGACTCTTCGTCTTTTATAACTATGAAGTTACATGATGCCTCTTAACCTAAAAACTGCTACGGAACTAGGATGAATCAAGTCAGGCATCTACAACAGGCACAAAAGCCATTAGTTCAGGTACTTATGACTTTAATCCTTCTTATTAGATGCTTCTGATGAGTAGTGAACAAATTTCTCTCCCTCTCTCGCCACATCCAACCTTTCAAGTTCTTGATTAGCTGATTCGTTTTTGTCCAACGAATCATAGTTATTGATGGTATACAAACCCTCAATTTGCTTGTAATGATTAATTCTCTTCCGAATGATCGTCTTTTAACGAATTTTGTTGTATCTTAACAGATCAAGCCCTAGAAGTCCTTTCAATGAGTATGAAGCTTCTCAATCTTTTATTCCGATGGTCAAACCTTAGATACACCAAGATTGATTCAGGTTAGTCCGTACTATTTCTCGTTAATATTTTATGAAGTTTGTTCAATTCAGGTTTAAAGCAAATCAATTTCCCATCGTTTCAGTTTTTCTCTCCTTTGTTTTCATGAAAATCGTCATATTTTCTACTTTGCACCTTCAATTGCATATATTTGTTTAGTTTTGAATTCAGACCACTATTTTAAACCCTAAAAAAGCACAAAATGGGTTATTTCTGGTGACCTAATTGTGAAAATCAGGGTTTATTGATTTCCATTATTTAAAAGATAAATTATCAACTTGACGGTTGTTTTTCGTTTTAGTTTTGTTGTTTTCTAAATTATTTTTATTCCTTGTTATAGTCTTAATGTTATTATTACAAGTTTGAGTTTGTTGTCGTTGTTTTTCTATTGTAAATTTGTGATAGTTGCCCTCTTTGTGGTCTTTATTGTAATTTTTAGGATGTTCTTATTTTTTTTATTTTATTGATATTATTGTACTTTGATTATTATTTTGAGCGGGTTCGGGGTTGCATTTTTTTTATAATAGACGATTATTTTTTGTTTATTTGCTATGTTTATGCATTTGTGGTTCTCCACTTCAAGTCTTGACTACTGTGTGGAAAAGAGGATTACCAACAAGGTAACTCTATATTCTTCTTGCAATCAGGCTGCTATTTTCCAGTGTTCCAGCTCTAGCTCTGTAGGTATGTCTAAACTTGAATCTACTGACATGGTTCTTATCTCTGCTGTGCTCCTTCTCTTTTATAACATGGCTCTTTTCTCTCCTGTCTCCCTCTTAGCTATGAAGTTACTTGAAATCCGGCCAAAACCCCTCTTTTCTTGCCCGTTCTAGGACAAATTTCTCTCCCTCTCTCTCTCTCTCTCGCCACATCCAACCTTTCAAGTTCTTGATTTGATGATTCGTTTTTGTCCAACGAATCATAGTTATGGATGGTATACAAACCCTCGATTTGCTTGTAATGATTAATTCTCTTCCGAATGATCGTCTTTTAACGAATTTTGTTGTGTCTTAACAGATCAAGCCCTAGAAGCCATTTCAATGAGTATGAAGCTTCTCAATCTTTTAACCGATGGTCAAACCTTAGATACACCAAGATTGATTCAGGTTAGTCCGTACTATTTCTCGTTAATATTTTATGAAGTTTGTTCAATTCAGGTTTAAAGCAAATCAATTTTCCATTGTTTTAGTTTTTCTCTCCTTTGTTTTCATGAAAATCGTCATATTTTCTACTTTGCACCTTCAATTGCATATATTTGTTTAGTTTTGAATTCAGACCACTATTTTAAACCCTAAAAAAGCACAAAATGGGTTATTTCTGGTGACCTAATTGTGAAAATCAGGGTTTATTGACTTCCATTATTTAAAAGATAAATTATCAACTTGAAAAAGGTTTGGTATGGCTTCAGAACAAGTTGAAACCAGCATGGATTTGGTCGATGAGACTCCTGTTTCAAGTGAAATTGCAAATATCCGTTCTGATCAAATTCTTTTTTGAGGGGCAGGTTTGCATTTTTTATTATTGACGGTTGTTTTTCGTTTTAGTTTTGTTGTTTTCTAAATTATTTTTATTCCTTGTTTATAGTCTTAATGCTATTATTACAAGTTTGAGTTTGTTGTCGTTGTTTTTCTATTGTAAATTTGTGATAGTTGCCCCCTTTGTGTTTTATATTGTAATTTTGAGAAGGGATTAGGTTTTGTTATTAATACGGTGATTTGATTGTTATTTTGCGTTAGTGGTTGCATTTTTTAGTATTTCCAATTTTGTTGTTGTTTTATTTTTGGTTGTTGGTTTTATTGTGCTTTGATTGTTTTTTGTGGGGGCGGGTTTATATTCTTTTAGTTTTATTTCTATTTGCATTTTTTAATATTTGCAATTTCTTTAGTATTTGCAATTTTGTTGTTGTTTTATTTTTGTTTGTTGGTTTTATTGTGTTTGATTGTTTTTTGAGGGGGCAGGTTTACATTCTTTGTTTTTTGTTTTTGTTTTGTTGTTTTTTAGTTTTATTTCTTGTTTGTGTTGTCATTATTGCAAGTTTGAGTTCGTTGTTGTTGTTTTTCTATTGCGAATTTGTGATAGTTGTCCCCTTTGTGTTTTTTTATAGTAATTTTGAGAAGGGATTAATTAGCTTTTGTTATTAATTAGCTTTTGATGATATGGTTGTTATTTTGAGTTGGTGGTTGCATTTTTTTCGGTATTTCCAATTTTGTTGTTTTATTTTTGTGGTTTGGAGAAGAAATTTGCATTTCTTTGTTGTTTTGGTCTTTCAATTGCAATTTCGAATTATTTGCCCTCTTTGTGGTCTTTATTGTAATTTTGAATTTATTATTTTAGTTAATTTATTGTATTTTGATTGTTATTGTGAGTGGCGGCGGGATTGCATTTTTTCATTATAGATTATTGTTTTTTGTTTTGTTGCTATGTTGTTTTTAGTTTTTAATTTTCTTTCTTGTTTGTGATCTTATTGTTATTATTGCAAGTTTGCGTTTGTTGTTTTTGTTGTTTTTCTATTGCGAATTTGTGATAGTTGTCCCCTCTGTGTTTTTTTATAGTAATTTTGAGAAGGGATTAATTAGCTTTTGTTATTATTTTGGCCATTTGGTTGTTATTTTGAGTTGGTGGTTGCATTTTTTTAGTGTTTCGAATTTTTTTGTTGTTTCATTTTTGTGATTTTAAGATGTCTTTTGCATTTCTTTGTTGTTGTGGTCACTTTCGATTGCAATTTTGAAATAGTTGTCCTCTTTGTGGACTTTATTGTAATTTTTTGAATGTTTTTTAATGATATTATTGTACTTTGATTGTTATTTTGAGTAGGGATGGGTTCGCGTTTTTATAATAGTCGATTGTCTTTTTATTTTGTTACTATGTTGTTTTTCTTTTTTAATTAAGCGTTTTTGGTAAGAAAAGGAAGGCAGTTTAGTGTGGAATGTGGCGGCGCTGGGTTGAAAAAGATGAGGATGGGAATTTGGGAGGGGTCGCGGTGTTGAGTATTTGGTGGAGAAAATAAATCACCCCTTAACCCAAAATCCATTACAATTGGTAGATGGGGAAGGGGGAGTAGGGGGTAGGGTAGGGTGGCATGGGGTGACCAGGGAAGGAGGAGTGAAGGGTGGGGTTATTTATGGGGTTTAGTTGTATGTTAGGAAAGGAAGTGGGCTATTGAAATAATTGATCTACAAGAGTAAACATTATAATTTTCAAAGACCTCTTCATGTTTTCCATCGACTTTGATTAAAAATTTAATGATGTGTCCATTTTTACACCAACTTGCAACAAATTGTAAATTATGCGAATCAGATTCCAAAAGAAATAAACTTAGGAACCAATTGCAACAATGTGTCAAACTTAGGTTATCAAATAGCAATCCATAAAATTATTGTCATAAAATGTGCAATTTATTTCCTTGATAAAAAGCATATTATTGATAAAATTGTAACAATATTTTAAATTTATAAGAGAATTTGCCTACCCTCATTTAATTTTTGTTTGAAATATGGGAAGGAGTGCATGAGTTGTATCCCACTCTTGTCACCCTTTTAAAGTTTTCAATTTCCGAAACCTAGACAGTCTTCCATTTCCCATCACGCCAAATTACAACCTTCGAGATTTTATCCCTTCGAATACGCCCATCTCTCCCCTTTTAACACTCCTCATATCCTTTCCATATGCTCCTTTTCTCTCCTCTCCCTTCATGCCCTTCCTTCTCTTTCTTTAACACTTTTCTCTCTCTCCTCATCCCCATGAGAGCCCCTTCAGTATCCTCTACATTTACACATTGATCTCATCCTACGGCCAACCATCGCCTGTCAACGAGGCCTCTTTTTTGTCTTGTAACTTTTGATTGTCGATAACCATTAAGTCTACGACGACCATCACCGATCAAACCAATTAGTGGTTAAGTCTTCTAGCCTCGGCGGCCATCCCCAGATCTACAACTACCAAACTGCCGAGTCCGTTTTGTTCGTGACTTCGATCCATATCTCGTGTCCACACCCTGGTCGGGTCGTGACGACAAAGGTACATCGGGGTAAAATGACAAGTTCGAGCATCACAAATATTATTATCTTTAAGGAAATAGTAATACCATATTGCTGATGGGTAATTGGTTGATAGTCCTTTTTGAAGTGTTGTGACTAGGGACTTGTAATGCTTTTATTCTTAGCTTTCTTCGACCATTTTTATTTTATGCTATGTTTTCCTTCCCAAAAAATGATAGCTGGAATGGTACTAGCCAAAATAACCGTTAAAACACACAGTCACGTACTAAATTAATTTTCTCTCTAGGATTCCGTTCAAAGGCTGCCGTCGGCTGCTTTTTTGTATTGATTCCGGCCACCATGGCCACAAATATGGCTGATCCATCATGTTTCCCTCCTCTCCAGCATCCGTCTCCTATCTTTGTATCGCCGCCAAATTCATTAAACCCTGATCTGCATGCGGCGCCCAATACTAACTGTATTCCTACCGCACCAACTGCTCCCGTCAACAGCCCGCCTTCTTTCGCTAATATTGTCAAAGATTCGGGCAAATCTTTCCAATCTTCTTCGAATTCTGAATTGATTTCAATACCGATTGTATCGCAAAAGGGAATGCCGACTGTGAAGCTTTCAAAAGTTATGATTCAGACCTTTGTGCAGCCCTTTCGTTTCACCTTAATTGGTAAATTCAGCCATGGAAAGCCTTCCATGGATGTTATTCGGTTATCCTTTGCTAAATTCCAATTAAAAGGTCATTATCATATTGGTTTGATTGATAATAGGCATGTCCTTATTCGGCTTGCTAATGATTCTGATTACCAAAGACTCTTTGCTAAAGATGTTTGGTATATTAGTAAGTCTCCTATGCGTACGCTTGCATGGTCACCCTCTTGGAGGCCGGAGCAAGAGTCCCCCATTGTTCCTGTCTGGGTAGGGTTGCCGGGGCTGCCCATTCATCTTTTTAATAAATCTTTTATGTTTTCGGTTGGTAATATGCTTGGCAAATCTCTTGCGTTGGATAAACCAACTTTGGACCTTACTAGGCCGAGCATTGCTAAAATGTTAGTGCAAATGGATGTTTCAAAGAAACCTGTTTCTGAATTCTTTGTTGATTATGATGATTCTATGCCGGGGTTTGTGCAGAAAATTGAGTATGATAATATTCCTTCATATTGCAAACATTGCTTTATTTTTGGACATGATATTATGGAGTGCAAGAAGGCTCATCTGCCAAACAAACCAGGTACTAATGGATCGCACCTAAGCGTGATGGTAACGGCGGAAATAAGGGTGGTAAGGAGGGGATTATACCACAGCTTATTGCACGTACTCCTTTGCCACAAAATTATGTGCCTAAGGAGGGTGGAAGTCGTGGATCTAAAGATGGAAAAAGGAATGCTACTGGGTCCTCTTCTGGAGGTGGTGAGAACCAAAAACCTCCTCTCAATGGCAAGAAGCAAAAGGGTGTGGCTGCTCCTATGGGGTCTGATATAGGAACTACAAGAGTGGCATTTCAGCCTACTCAAGGCAAGGGGAAGGATAATGGGGGTACATTTCTAGCCACAACTCCACTGGTTCTTCCAAGGCCCCAATCAAAGGCAAGGAAGGGGAAGGTGTGTCTAATGAGGTGGGTGCTACATCAATCCCCACCACTTCCGAGGCCCCATTCAAAGGCCACGAAGTGGAGGGTGAGGTGTTATCGCAAGGCAACTCGTATTTTGGGACGTTCCCTAAAGGCATTCTTAAGCCTCGTAGGGGTACATTTGTTCCTGTTTCTAATGCTGTGGAAAAAAGAGGTGGTAAAGACAAGGATTCTGAACTTTTAGATGCATTGTCGAAGGTTTCACCTATTAATATCTCCTTTGATGTAGAGGAGTCAGACACGGAGGTTGATGAATCGATTGCTATGGAAGCATTAAACATTTCTCCTAAAGCTCCAAGAGTGACTAAGGTGGCTGATTTGCATGCATTGAGTGGTAACCCTCGATCTATGGGAGTAGATGAGGAGGGATTTCAAATATATACGTCCAAGAAGAGGTTGTCGAAGGGGACGTCCACTCCGTGATTCTTATATCTTTTGATTGTCTTTTACTTTAATTTATAGTTTTTTTTTAATGGTGTCGTTTATTAGTTGGAATGCTCGTGGTTTTTGCAATATTGCCACATTCAGGAGGGCTAGAAGGCTTCTTCGTTTGCATGGCTGTTCTCTTCTTGCTATTTATGAGCCTAAATGTAATGTTCGGCTCTTCTCTAGTTATTCTCGCCGTTTGGGCTGTTCTAATGGTGTTTATGCTTCTAATGGCCGGATCTGGGTTTTTTGGAAACATGGGCTGATTGGTAATGTGGTGCATGAGCATGATCGAGCTATTACTATTAGGTTGTCTCATCCATTGTGGGCTACTGCTGTGATAGTTACTTTCGTGCATGGCAGGTGTAATAGATATGATCGGCGTAGTCTTTGGGATTATCTTATTGCTTCTAGTGAGGTGAATTTGCCGTGGTTGGTAGCCGGGGATTTTAATACATTATTGATCAATGAAAGATTGGTGGTAGGTTGGTTCGTGAAAGTGTGGTGGCTGAATTCTCAGATATGATTCAAGTATCTTCTCTTATTGATGCCGGGTTCAATGGTAGCATTTATACATGGTGGAATAAGCAAACGGGGCGTAAAAGGATCATGCAACGTCTGGATAGAGTGTTATTTAATGCACATTGGCTTGATCTTTTTCAAGACACCCATGTGGCGCATTTAAATAAAACTTGTTCAGATCATTCCCCTCTTCTTGTTAATATTCAGATGTCTTCAAATGGGGTTGGCAAATCCTTTCGTTATCTCTCGGTGTGGGCTGGTCATAATTCTTTTTTAGATGTCGTCTCTCATTCTTGGGAGTCTCATTTTGAGGGAAGGCCTATGGTTAAATTTGCTAAAAAACTCTTTCGGTTGCGTAAGGCTCTTGCTATATGGAATAGATCCACATTTGGTAGAATTGATCAACAGGTTCATAATGCAGAAGCTGAGGTTCTTGCTCGGGAAAATGATTTTGAGGCCTTTCCTTCGGAAGAGGCAAGGGCTGCTCTTAGTTTAGCTCAGGCCAATTTGCAAGCTAAATTAAAGGTGGAGGAGGATTTCTGGAGGCAAAAAGCTAATCTGAAATGGCAGCGTGAGGGGGATAAAAACACTAAGTTTTTTCAAGCTTCAGTTAAAAAGAAGAGGCAAAAGCTTTATATTCATAAAATCCGGAATAGGGAGGGGCATTGGCTCACATCTTCAAATGATATTCAACAAGAAGCCGTTGATTTCTTTTCGGACCAGCTGCAGGGTGAGCTATCTAATCCTTCGGATGACCTCCTCCCTTTGATTCCGAATATTATCTCTCCTCAAGATAATTCGGAGTTATGTAGGGATCCAAATATGGAGGAACTTCGTGATATTATCTTTTCTATGAATGGGTCTAGTCTTTGCAGTCCTGATGGGTTTCGGGAGATTTCTACAAAGCTTCTTTGGGATATCATCCGAGATGATCTTTTGTTGGCTGTTCGTGATTTCTTTGCTGGATTCTCTCTTCCTAGAAGTTGGACAAGCACTTTGATTGTTTCTATTCCAAAGGTTGAGTCTCCTACCTCATTTTCGGAAATGAGGCCTATTAGCCTCTGCAATTTTTCGAATAAGGTGATTACTAAGCTTCTAAATCAGAGGTTGGCTGTTCTCCTTCCTCGTATTATCTCTCCCCAACAAAGTGGTTTTGTTCCGGAAGGGTTATTCATGAAAATGTGTTACTCGCTCAAGAGCTCATGCACTCTTTAAAGAAACCAAATGTTAGGGGCTGGAATGTGGTTCTTAAATTAGATATGGCCAAAGCATATGATCGTCTCTCATGGTTTGCTATCATTAAAGTTCTTCGAGCTTTTGGATTTTCGAAACACTTATTGACATGATTTATAGGTGCATTTCTTCTTGTTGGTTTTCGGTTCTAGTCAATGGTGAAAATTTGTGGTTTTTTTCATTCTTCTAGAGGCTTACGGCGGGGGATCCTTTATCTCCCACCCTTTTTATTATAGCGGCTGAAGTTCGAGTAGAGGGCTGAATTTTTTGCATGAAGAGTATCCTTTCCTCGGGTTTTGGACTCATCCCAATGTCCCTTTTGTGTCTCATTTGGCGTATGCGAGATGATGTAGTTATTTTTGTAATGGGTCGAAGAGATCTCTTGAAAAGCATATGCAATGCCTTCAAATGTACCAAGATTTTTCGGGACAACTTGTTAGTGTTTCCAAATCTTGCTATGTTACGGGGAGAGCAATTAGCCACCGAGATGAAGTTATTGCTGATGCTACGGGTTTCCAAAGGAAGGAGCTTCCTATTACTTATCTTGGATGTCCTTTATATGTAGGAAGGAAGGCTATTTCTTTATATGATGGGGTTGTGAGAAAGGTGAGGGATAGGCTTTGCTTTGGATGGAAAGGTGCTCTCCTTTCTTCGGGGCAAAGCTAGTTCTAATTAAATCCTGTCTACAGGCTATACCTCTTTATACATTGTCTCTTATCGATCCTCCTAAGACGGTTATCCGTACAATGCAAAGGATTATTACTTCCTTTTTCTGGAATGGAGTAGATGGGCAGATAAAGTGTCATTGGCTTTCTTGGGAGAAAATGTCCTTGCCTATCCAAGAAGGGGGATTGGGTCTTCGTCGTTTTGAAGATATTGCAGCTACTTTTGCTATGAAACTTTGGTGGCGCATCCGTGGGCCTCATTCGCTTTGGTCTTCTTTTATGCTAGCAAAATATTGTTGGGAAATTCACCCCACGTGGATGCCGGAGCTTGCCCCTCTTTCGCGTCTCACATTTGGCGTAGGATGGTTAAAGTTAAGGACTTTATGGAAGAAAGGATTGGTTGGAGGGTTGGTAGGGGTGATATATCTATTCAGGAGAGATGGTATCTTGGGGATAAACCACCCCTTCCTTTTGAGCATTCCCGCATTGCCTCTCTCTTTGAAAATTCTTTGCCAAGGGCGGATTTTATTCGGGATATCTATGGAGATCAGGTTTTGCATCTTATTACCTCTCAAGTGGTTCGCTTAAGGGATGTTGATGATGTTCTCGTTTGGCTCCCATCTTCTTCGGGTAAATTTTCCACTAGTTCCGCATGGAAAGAATGGAAAGTTTCTCGAAATGAGAGTAGGATTTCTTCTCTTTGTTGGCATGTTCACATTCCCATGAAGATTTCGGTTTTTATGTGGCGAGCTATCCATCGAGGCCTTCCAAACGGATGATCTGTTCGGAAAAGAGGTATTTCGATTCCATCTATTTGTGTTTGTTGTGGTAACACCCCGTCTATGGAAACTCTTCAGCACCTTTTTATTCAAAGCCGGTGTGCTTCCTTTATTTGGAATCATTTTGCATTGATTTGTGGTGTAAGACATAATGCTCACGGCTTTAATCAAAGCCTTAGCGCATGGTGGCTTCTCTCGGATCCCCCTGATGGTATTTCTAAATGGGTAATCCGCCTTCTTCCTTGCTTTATCTTATGGGAGATATGGAAGCATCGTAACAAGGCTAAATATGATGATGGGGATATGTTTATTCCAGCTATTATTGAGCAGATTCGGTTGGATATCCGGGACACGTTCTTGGCGTTTAGTCCGATATTGGATGGGAGCTTTAGAAGCCAGACCATTGTATCTTATTTTCAGCTAGTTCTTCCTTCTAAGGTGAATAAGCCATCTCGTTTGGTCCTTTGGAAACATCCTTCTTGGCACAATTTAAGTTGAATACGGATGGTGCATCCAAGGGAAATCCGGGGATGGCTGCGGGTGGTGGCATCATTAGAGACAATAATGGGGACATTTTCTATGCTTTTTCAAATTTTTATGGGCACCATTCGAACATGTGGGCAGAGGCTATGGCTGCCCTTGATGGTCTTTGCTTGGCTTCCGAATATGGATTCCAATTTATATGGTTGGAGGTTGATTACGAAGCTCTTGTCAAAATTATCAAGGGGAGTATCATATTCCGTGGGAGATTTGGTATATAATCCAGCAAATCAAAGACTTTATGGGTCGTATGGTGGTTCATGTTTCTCATATTCGAGGGAAGGGAATCAAGTGGCGGATGGGCTTGCAAATTGGGCCGTGAAGACTCAGAATCATGTTTTCCAGTTAGCTAATGAGCTCCCAAAGCTTTGTCATGGTCCTTATAGACTTGACAAGGCTTTGATCCCCTATTTTCGTTTGTAGTTTTTTATGGTTTTCCCTAGACATTTTTATAGGGCTTTTTTAAGTCCTATTCTTATTCCCCTTTCTTGTACTAGAGGGTATGCCCTCTTGTGGTATCGGACTTGTCCCCCACATTATGTATTTACTTTTTCTAATTAATAAAATCTAGGGAGGTCTCGCCCTCCTTTCGCCAAAAAAAAAAAAAAAGTTTTCCTTCCCTATTTTTCTTCATCGATGGACATTTTACCCGTGTGGTCATACAAATAAGATCAGTTGAGGAATGAGATGGTTAGAGAGAAATAAGGAGCGACATGTATTGGAGATAAGGCGAGGGAAAATTGTCTGAGGTGGTTTGGCCTTGTGATAACAACAACAACAACATTACCCCAGTGCCGCAAAGGCTCCCACCTGTGGTGGGGTAAGGGGAAGTCGGATGTACGCAACCTTGCCCCTATATTAAAGCACAGAGAGAGAAGCTGTTTTCGGATGACCCATGATTGCGTCGAAAATTGCCTAGACTGACTGATGATTCCTAAAAAAGAAGCGTTGACAGTTTAGTGAGCCATTTTTTTATTCCATCATATTCCCATGCCAAAAAATAGTGAGTTTTTGGCTCAATCGTAAATAATGGAAAAGAGCGATTTCACAAACATGTGAATAAAAGGGCTCAAGAGTGGAGAAGCGATAAGATGGTTAAGGGTAGACGAAGGACTAAGAAAACATGAATACGGGTGATTGGAAGCGATACGAGTCGACTTGTAATAAAAAAACTATGACATTTGGAGATGGCGGAGTTGAGGAAAAAAAGTTCTTGTGGATGATGGGGTTTGATTTTTTTTTTTTTTAATCTTTTCAAATGTATTGTTTTCCTATTTTTCTTGATTTCTTCATGCTTATTTCTTCTTTTAAATATCTCTAGTTTTCACCGTTTCTATTATTTTTAATTTTACATTCTCTCCATTTCATCTTTGTTTTCTCACCTCTTCATTGACGAGTCCATAAGACGATTCAGACAAGCAGACCTTGAATTATTTTGGGACTAAGGCATTGTTGTTGTTGGATGGACTTTTCACCTGCCCTCTATTTCTTATTTTTCGTAATGTTATCTTTTTCATTATATATAGAATTGTAGAGTATTTATTACAACTCTACATTCTGAGCAATTTATATCGTATAATACAAGAATGTGATTTTTCATTTAAAAAGGAAGTATAAGAAATGGAAAATTCATTATCTAATTTGGAACGACGTCACTTTACGACTTATGAAATTCATACAGACTTACTGAATTAATCATGATACCATTCATTTCCAATCTCATGTTAAACAAAGCTGACAAATTAGATACACCTTAATAACTACCCATTTGAGCTTGTAACAATTAAGTATCATTTTTGAAGATTTTCTTAAATGCTGAAATCCTCGTTATTGATGAAACACGTGACTCTTTTAGGTCTCTGAATTTATTCTTCGCAAAGAACAGTCAATTGAGGGGGGGGGGGAGCTCTTCATGGTCGTATTACTTTATTTTCCTCTTAGTACTACCCCCCTGTCTCATTTTGTTTGGACACATTTGACTTTTAATGGTTAAACACAAGTGAGCTTTGACCTAATATTAATGTCAATTTAATCATCCTAATGAAATTCTAAAAATTATTATTAGGAAATCACCAAGTGAAATATCAATAACATTTTTTTAGAATTTCACTAGGATGATT
This sequence comes from Adenophora triphylla var. japonica, assembly GCA_022495995.1. NCBI lineage: Eukaryota > Viridiplantae > Streptophyta > Magnoliopsida > Asterales > Campanulaceae > Adenophora > Adenophora triphylla. The sequence goes on from JAFEMH010001277.1 coordinate 435,850, forward strand.
AATTGAGATTAATGTTTGGTCAAAGTTTATTTGTGTTGACAATCATAAGTCAAATGTGGCCAAATAAAATGAGACTGAGGGAGAATGATATATTAGTTCTTTTTAGGGTTATCAACATTCTAAACCATCATACTTTGCTCAGTCTTCAGTTTTCACCACTTTTTTTTTTTTATTAGCTTTAACCATTGTACTCTGAATACACATTCACTATCCCCAGACTCCCTTACCGCAATACAAAATTGTTAACCAAAGTTAACAAACTCAACAAAATTTAAGGGAAGTTATAAATTGTTTATGAAACTAAACAATTGTCATCCCCACTTCCTTTATCCCTCCCTCCCTCCCACACCCCTCTCCCGTCAAATCTGCCACCTACCATCACGGCCAAACCCATCTTCTACCTCCCTTGACGCCGATCACAATCGTAGCAGCAATAATGAATGATATCCAACATTTTCTCTCCCCACCCTATCCATCTTTATAATCTGGTTAAGTTAAACCATCTCCATCGCACGCACTCCCCGTAGTGTTGCCTTTTATAATATATTGGATCTTAATGCATTTGCGTTGGTTATTTCCTTTGTGTATTCGAGGCACTTCTCCATAGCAAGCGGCATTGTTGCGAAAACCATAATTTTTTTATTAGAAACCATTGATAGTTACTATATTGGTTGGGTGAGATGGGGGGGGGGTTTCACGGAGGATGAGAACGGTGGTGGAGTTTGGGGTTGTGGGTGGCTGATTTGAAGCGTGGGGATGTGATGGTGGGTGGCGGACTTGAAAAGAGTGAGGAGGTGCTGAATGGAGGGAGGTAGGAAGTGGGGATGACAGTTCTTTAATTGGTGTTGGTATTTGCTTGTAGAATATAAGTATGATTAATTTGTGTTAATTAAAGTAAGAAATCGTGACTATGATAAAGCAAACAGCAACTCAAGAGGTTAGATTTTAAATCTGTCCTTCCTTAAGAACTTCCGAATGAGGTTAGTAGATAATGTTCTTCTTAATTAAGAAAGCTTTATAAAGGAAAAGAAAGAATAATGTTAGAAAGTCGATTAAACTGACTTGATTTCCTTAGTTGCTTTATTTCACTTAGTTGAATGTTATGATATACACAAAACCTTGCTCTGTTTTCTGGAAATAGGTGACTCTTATTCGTTTTAGACAGGTTGTAAGATCTTTTTTCCCAATAATCTCAGGTATCTTTTGGTAGTGTCAGTCAGCGGAACCAATTTTGTCTTATAACTCACAATAAAGAAAGTTATAATGGACAAATGGTTTAATGAACTTTCTGAAAAAGGCTAGGGGACTCTTATCTTGGGAGGGAGAGAGTGCTATCTTACAACGAGAGCCATTTTTTCTTCTTTTTATGTATTTTGATGGAATGCTTGTCTGTCGCTTGTATATTCTTCCTCTTTCTCTTATACTTCTTTTCTTATATATATAAAAGAAAACAATCAGAGCCGTTCATCACGATGAATGGTTGAAATGCAAGGTAATAACAACTGGATATGGTTCAAAGTAACCACCATCCATTCTCTCTCACTCTATATATATGCACATATATATACAACAACCAAAATGATTTGGGGTCGACTAACATGTCTCTCTCTATATATATTATAATTATCTATATGCATTGTCCATCTATTTGCAAACACATGTTTACCTCTAAAACCCTAGATATGTTAATTCATATACAATTACACACATAGATACATAGATACAAAGATACACACCTTCACACATACATGTCCCCACGTACATACATGTAGCTCCTTAATACTAGATCTGTTTTCACAGTTTGCATCCCTTCAGCTTGCCCTGGTAATGACTTCTTTAGTTCTATTTTTTTTCATTCTTCTGTTTTCTATTTAGCGTACCCGTTCGATTTTAAGTCTTTCAGAGATGGATGATTGTCAGATACTGTTTTCATCTTTGATAAATTATAAACAGATGGTCATGTGATAGATATTTAATTCACTGATTTCTGAAATGAAAACTTGTTTTGTAATCATTTTTAATTTTAGTTGAGCACATGCGCATATGGTATACATTAAATTAACTTTCTCCAGAGATGGATACTTGTTTGGTAATTGTTTTTTTTTTGGAATGGAGCACGTGCCCTTTCAGTTTACTGGAAATGGATACTTTTGTTTGGATACATTTTCTAGTGTTCACCAATGGCGAATTGGGATGCCAGTTCTTGTGAGATTTTTCCTTAATCCTGTGATTATATTAATGAAGTGTTAGGGAATGTGTATCGAAAACCAGAACAAAGATTGTAATCAAAGGTGGGTGTGAATGTAAGAAGAAAATAAGGTGTTTAAGAAGGGTAACAGACTAGTGCTGTTGTGTTTCTTAAACAACCATGTGTGAGTCAATGGATTGCAAATGTTAGATGTAATACTGTTGTTCATAGGAGTCCTGCTCTAAAGAAAGTAGTTGCGTAGAATATTTGTAATTTAGAACTTCAAGCTGCTCATAGTTCCGGTCGAAATCATATATCCATAGATACCTGGTCGTACATGTATCTATCTCTCACCCTACCTGTATCACTGAGAAGGCATAATAATTTCTGATTCAAATCATATTAATCTACAAATGGAGTGATATTTCATCACGATGCAAAGCTTCTTTGGGGTTGACTCTTATGGGCCGTGCATTGCTTCGTGTTCTGTTTCATTCTGAGAGCTATACATCATCCATATGGATAGGAGCTCGATAGCCCCAGTCTACAAAGTAAAGCAGTGCCGAGAGCATCTTTAGTTAATAGGCCAACCCACAATCCATGGATGTTGTTGAAGCCTCATGGTAAAAGGTGGCCTTGCCCAATAAGTGATAGTTTTTTCTCACACATCTATCCATTGAGATTGCTGGCCATGCATGGTTGACCCGGCTCTTAGGCTCAGGGCGTTACAATATTGAGTTTGTCTTTCTAGTAATTTTTTGTTTCTTTCACTTCTGTACTTGTATGATTGAGGTAGCTCCTTCAACAATGTATTCTTAGAGGTTGTCTGATAAATATTTTTTTTACGACATTCAACCGCTTTTTGAGTGCATTTTAAGGGAAATTACAAATATGGGTCCAAAGAATGGGGGGTGTTTCCACTGCTACTGCATTCTATTCAACTCATACACACCCGTGATCCACCACTCCCTTAAACCAGTGCCGCTAAACATACGAAAAGCGTGAAAAACTACCATTGACCACTTCAGATTTAGTAACTATCCCAGTATACCTTATCATAATAATGCCTCTTCAATCCCAATAAGAAGGAAGAAAAGACCAATCCCTATACCTCACTCCTCAAATGTTTTTAATCAAGGTGGAGCCTACCTCCATTTTTTAGATCATGGCCACATTGCGGAAGCTTTAACCAAAACCTCTCACTTCCTCCTTCAATCCCTATCCCCCAAACCGCACACATTAAAACTCACAATATTCATTCATTCAAAGCTAATTAAAATGACTGTCCCTACTCAATATTCACCTTGTCACCCACAAAGAAAAGATGCATTTATATAAATGTGTGTGCGTTTGTCTGCGCACACAAATATATATTCTCATGATGAGAAACACATATCAGCGAAAGATAATATGAATCTTCACATCTCAAACTCTCAAAATTATTAGTAAATCAACTAAAGTGACAGTCAAATTACTAAACAATTTGAAAGGGATGGGAGAGAGAGAGAGATGAGTTATGTATGAAGGAATACAAAGTACTTTTATAATACTTCCTTCTTCCCAAAAGAACAAACTGTTTGACATTTCACACATGATAAACGATCTTTAACTAGACTACATTTTAAATAACCTTTTCAGAACATCCCACATAAAGAAATTTTGTTGCTTGCTTAACGAGTCTCAAAGCATGAAAAATTAGGCCTCCAGTGAGGCAGCAGAGTAGGAAACCAAAATAACTAAGTGTTTCTCGTTTAGTAAGTAGACAATTATTTTGAGAGAGATAAATAGTAATCAGGACAGTCTTATTGGGATGGCAAAAGTAATATTTACTAGGATACTTATTTTGAGAAGCGTTACACACCCGTGATCCACCACTGGATACCTAATTTTTCATGCTTTAAGACTCATTAAGTAAGCAACAAAATTTCTTTATGTGGGATGTTCTGAAAATGTTATTTAAAATGTAGTCTAGTTAAAGATCATTAATCATATGTGTGAAATGTCAAACAATTTGTTCTTTTGGGACTAAGGAAGTATTATACTTTGTTTTCCTTCATACATAACTCATCTTTCTCTCCCCTCCCTTTCAAACTGTTTAGTAATTTGACAAGTACCTTGTCACTTTAGTTGATTTACCAAGAATTTTGAGAGTTTGAGAACTGCATGTGTTCATATTATCTTTCGCTGATATGTGTTTCTCATCATGAGAATATATATTTGTGTGCGCAGGCAAACACTCACACATTTATATAAATGCATCTTTTCTTTGTGGGTGAATATTGAGTAGGGACAATCATTTTAATTAGCTTTAAATGAATGAATATTGTGAGTTTTAATGTGTGCGGTTTGGGGGATAGAAGGAGAAAGTGAGAGGTTTTGGTTAAAGCTTCCCCAATGTGACCTTGATCTAAAAAATGGAGGTAGGCTCCACCTTGACTAAAAACATTTAAGTGAGGTATAGAGATTGGTCTTTTCTTCCTTGTTATGGGGCTTGAAGAGGCATTATGATGATAAGGTATACTGGGGTAGTTACTAAATCTGAAGTGGTCTATTGTAGTTTTTCACGCTTTTCATATGTTTAGCGGCACTGGTTTAAGGGAGTGGTGGATCACGGGTTTGTATGAGTTGAATAGAATGTAGTAGTAGTATATTTTCATGGTTGTAGGGATCGGTGGTGTATTTGTTATTTAAATGTTATTTAAATGCTAATCAAAGAAGTTTGTTCTCTCTGTTATGTGGGTTCAAGATGGGTTGGGAATGGTGATTGTCTATTGTGGAAGAAGAAGGTAAAAAAAATGGGATTTCAATATGAGTGATGGTGGATGTTGATGGTTGAATGTGAATTGAAAATATAATAACGGGAAAAGGGGTTTTCGGTTCGATTTCAAATTTAGAGGGTTAATATTAGAAAACCAAACTATAAAAATGAGTGCAAAATTATTAAAATATCCTCAATTAAGTTACATGTGGATGACACGTGCCGATTTATCTGAGAAATCTAACTTTTCCGTCAAAAAACCCTTAACTGCCAACTTTTGATGAGTTTGGACCCTTAGTTGCCAAAAACGAAACATTGGACCCTGCAGTGCGAATACCCCCTATACTCTGGACCCTTATTTGTAATTTGCCCGCATTTTAATTGTTACTGTTTTATGGTCTTATATCTTCTCAATTCTTGATAATGCATCCAGCTCTTCCTATCTATCAGGCTGTCGCTGCCTTTAGGAACAACATACGTTCTTTTATAGTCTCAATAGTTGCAGTGATATGGACATGACTGCAGATTCTTTATTGCATCAGAATGATGGAGTTTTATAATGTGATCGGGCAATTACACTTTACATGTCTCTGCTTTAGGATATCTCGTGCTTCTAGCTTAATGTTGCTGTTCATGAATACAGGAGACATCAAACTTGAAATTTCCCTCTAAGCTCTCTACGTTGAAATCTGGGAGACATGAAGACATGCCTGTTGGTTACAGACCTGTTCATATTCAATGGAAAGACCTTGATAGGTGCAATGTTTGCCATATGGATGAGGTGAAACTAGTTCTCTTTTCAATGTTGAACTAGCATTGGAATTTCTCTTGCTGTTCTAGACAGTTGCTTCATCATCCCTGTGCATATTACCCTTTCACGTGCAACACCAATTTCAAATTCTTGCTTTCTGATTTTCACTTTGGTCACCCAGCTTTTCATACTTTCATTTTGGGTCACTAAAGTCTTCTGCTCTGTTGTTTGGTCCCTGAACTTCTGAAAACTGCAGCTTTATCCTCGGCATCATAAACTTTTGCAGGAACATCACAAAATCACTCAAAATGTCTCACAATTACAAAGATTTCCCATAAACTCACTAATTCATCGTCTACTCAAAATTACATCAAAACTAGTCTAAATTACATTAAAATAATAATAAAATGTCTAAAAAATTAGGGAAATAATGTATACAAAATCCACCACATCAGAAGGGTCAGTTTTGTTATTATTATGGTGATTTGATTGTTATTTTGAGTTGGTGGTTGCATTTTTTTAGTATTTGCAATTTCTTTAGTATTTCCAAATGATGTTGTTGTTTTATTTGTTGGTTTTATTTTATTTTGATTGTTTTTGAGGGCGCGGGTCTGCATTATTTTTACTCACGGTTGTTTTTGTTTTTGTTTTGGTTTTGTTGTTTTTTAGTTTTATTTCTTGTTTGTGTTGTCATTTTGGTGATTTGGTTGTTATTTTGAGTTGGTGGGTGCATTATTTTTTAGTATTTCCATTTTTGATGTTTTATTTTTTGTGATTTTAAGAAGACTTGCATTTCTTTGTTGTTTTTTAGTACTTCTATTGCAATTTTGAAATATTTGTCCTCTTTGTCGTCTTTATGGTCTTTGTTGGGGATATAGGGTCTCGGAGTTGATAATAAGGCTGGATATATGATTGAATCGTGGTATAATCCACTTTCCGAATAAAATATTTCGACCCTTATTGTCTGGGTTACACGAAATCTCTATTGGGATAAGACAATCACACAATTTGTTTCTAGGCAAAGAAGACAAATCTAAACTTGATAATTGTTTTGTGCTTTCGTTGTTGTATATCTTGTGTTTTCTTATGTGATACAAAAGAGATCAAACTTCTGTATTTAAACAGATGGAGAGGCATCAGATAAAGGGTAATCAACAGTCATGACTTTAGCCAACCATTGTGTCTTTTCAGTTTGAAATGACACCAGTTCAGGAACTGCTCGGCCGAGTCAAGGGACTCGCTCGGCCGAGCATACATGTCCAGAGATTTTTGCCCAACTGCACGGCCGTGTCATTTGAACTGCACGGCCGTGTCAATCATACTGCTCGGCCGAGCAAGGCATATGCCTCGGCCGAGCACGACTTGTCCAGAAACTTTGATTATTTGCTAGGCTTTGCTCGGGCGAGTCAAGGCTCTGCTCGGCCGAGCACATCAGCAAAGTCAAATGAGCTACCCTTTAACCTTTACTTCTTTATTCGAGGTTGATTTCGTTTTAGCTCAAACGAGTGTGTACTCCACACTTTCCCTTACTCGTATCCGAGTCTAATACGAATCACATTGATCTCTAGTAAATCACCATTACAATAAAATAGTTGATGACACTAAAATCACCAACAAATCCCCTCCATTTTAGTGTAATCCTTTGATTTACTAATCTTATAAATAACGAAACAAACGAATGCGTAAATGAAAATGTCTTGCGATTGAATTTTCATCTTAGTATATAATACACATTTCAAATACTCGAGAATCGGGGTGTCCTAACGATTGAACTACCCGTCAACTCATATGAATACCTGAAGATACTATCTATACACATGAGTTTCTTACAATTCTCTTTGTTTAATCTTGACACTATTACAAGCCATGTGTCCATATCCAATAGTGAACATATAGGAAGCCAAGTCCTAGCTTCTTGAAGCGGCAAAACTTCATGTTCACATAGGTAGTTCCTTTAATCTTGCACCTGCAGTTGCAATTTTTCGAAGGAACTATTAAGAAGATATTCTTCAACCTAACCATTACTTGCAGGTCTGAACACATACCTTGGGAAAGATAATAACACGTGTTCCAATCTCCAACTGCGAGCTTTCCACATTGAATTCTAGCTTCTAACGTTGTATTAGAAGGGAATTGGGTATCTCACAATTAGAGGATTAAATGGACTTTAATCCCATCCCCATTGCAGACTTATTTACTAAGTCTCTTGCTAACCCCTTCGTCAAGTGGTCAGCCAAATTTTGTTGAGACCGAACAAACTCAACTGAAATCACACCATTCATGATCAATTCACGAATCATACTATGTCTGACACCTAAGTGTCTAGACTTGCCATTATACATCTTTTCCAGCAGCAGCCAATGCTACAAACTCAGATTCCATTGTAGAATGTGTAATACATGTCTGCTTTTTGGAAGCCTAATTAATGGCACCTCCTCTAAGCAAGAACACCCAACCACTAGTAGAAGATGAATCTTCTTGGTTGATCCAACTAGCATCTGTATAACCTTCTAATATAGAAGGATGTCCACAATAACACAAACCATAATCCATAGTACCTTTTAAGTACTTGAATACCCTTGTTATTGCATGCCAATGCTGTCTACTAGGATTACTAGTAAACCTGCTCAATCTTCCAACTGCATAAGCAATATCAGGTCGAGTGCCCGTCATAGCATACATCAAACTGTGAATGGCTTTTGAGTATTCGAGCTGTGATACAGGTTTACTAGTATTTGACACAAGTTTCTCAGTTGGATCCATGGGAGTACTAACTTTAGAACAATCATCACAATTAAACCTCTTGAGAATTTTCTCAATATAATGAGATTGTGTAATTGCAATTCCCTTGTTCATCCGTTTAATCTTTATACCAAGAATTACGTCGGCTTCTCCCATGTCCTTCATAGAAAACTTTGATGACAAAAACTTCTTAGTTTTATCAACTACATTTTGGTATGTGCCAAAAATCAACATGTCATCTACATATAGGCAGATGATTACACCTTTGCCGGATTCATCAAATCTGCTATATATACACATTTGTCTGACTGATTTAATACAAAACCATTCGACAAAACAACCTCATCAAATTTTTGATGCCATTGTGCTTGCTTCAGGTGCATAGGTATCGAAGTAATCGATCCCTTCCTTTTGTCTATAGCCTTGGATTACCAATCGAGCTTTAAACTTGTCAATTGTTCCATCGACTTTCATCTTCTTTTTGAAGATCCATTTGCACCCTAAAGGTTTACAGCCTGGTGGTAAATCAGACAAGACCCACGTATTATTTTCCATAATAGAACTAATCTCATCATCGATTGCTTCTTTCCAAAAACCAGCATCTCGAGATTTTATTGCTTCATCATAAGTTCTTGGATCCTCCTCTATACTATAACAGTAAGAGTATTGAGATTCAATTTGATCTCTTGATCCCATAACTAAATATAGGTGAAAATCAGAACCATATGATTTAGCTTTTCTTGCTCTTTTACTTCTACGAGGTTCGGGCGTCTCACTTGGTACATCAATTGAATGATCATTCATTTGAGATTCAGCCGAAATTGGTATAATCCTTTGGTCTAGGTATTGAAGAGAAACGATTCTCATCAAAGATTGCATCTCTCGATTCTATAACTGTGTTAATAGAAATGAAATCATTAGGTTCTATAACATAAAACCTATATGCCTTGGAAAGATGCAGTCAATACCTTTTTCTCCCGACTTTTTCCTTTTAGGGTCCGGAAGTCTAACCATGGCCCTACATCCCCAAACTCGCAAAAATGTCAAGTTTGATCGTTTCTTATACCAAAGCTCATATGGGGTAATTTTGTTCCTTTTATTAGGAACTCTATTTAATAAATGACAAGCCGTTAACATGGCTTCTCCCCAAAACCCGTCACTCAAGCCCGAGTAAGATAACATGGCATTATCCATTTCTTCAAGAGTTCTATTTTTTCTTTCAGCCACACCATTTTGTTGTGGTACATAAGGAGCCGTAGTTTCATGAATTATCCCTACGGTTTGGAAATATTTAGGATCATAATATTCACCACCTCTATCCGTCCGTACGTAAGGTTTTAATTAAGCCATTTAGTTGAAGTTCAACTTCTGTTTTATAAATTTTAAATTTATCTAGGGCTTCATCTTTTGCATGCATCAAGTAAATATAGCAAAACCTAGAACCATCATCTATAAAAGGTACAACATACTTTTTATTGCCTAAAGATGGAGTTGCATGAAAATCACATAAATCACTATGTATTAATTCAAGTTTTACAGATTTCCTTGTAACACTTTTAAATGGTTTTCTAGTAATTTTTGTCAACATGCATGCCATAATGAGGAATTGATAAAAACAGAAGAAGTCATATAAATAGAACTAGAGTCAACAAGAATTTTATTTAAATTCAACATAAACATCCCATTATTATAATAACCAAATCCTACAAATACACCAGACTTCGATAAGATATACTTAACGGATTCATATACTTGTTTGTATCCATACTTGTTCAAGACTGGACCAGAAATTAAATTCTTACGAAGTTTTGGTACATACAATACATTAAACAAAGAAATATTTTTTTTTCGAACTGAATTCCAACACCACACTTCCTTTTCCTTGAATAGGAGCGGAATGGTCATCACCCATGTAGAGGACAGATCCGTCTTCCATTGATTCATATGTCTTAAACCAACAACGATCTTTACAAACATGAGTTGTGGCACCGGAATCAATCCACCACGCAATAGCATCATCCTGCACATAAAATGCTTCAGAAATTAGTGAAACATAATTTTTAATAAATCTGTTCCAACTATGTACTAAATTCTGACCTTGGTCTTGAGAATGGTCCTTAGACCCCTTTCCCGAACCACTGGTGCTTGCACCATTCGTTTTGTTTCCAACACGACAATCCTTCTTAAAGTGACCAGTTTTGCCACACTTCCAACATGCCAATTTAGGCTTCTTGTTGGGACCAGAACCATTGTCTTTGAAACTACGTTTCTTTCCTTTGTTTTTATTGTTTCCACCCTCATCAATCATATTCACCGAGGGTCCAGCAACTTCTTTTCCTTTGCCTTTGTCATTCTCTTGCGCCCTAAGAGATTCCTCTAACAAGTTGAACCAAAGACAGATCGTCTTTACCATGTTTCAAAGTGTGTTTGAAATCCTTCCAGGAGGGAGGCAACTTGTCAATCACACTTGAAACAGATATTGACTCATCCATCTTCAGCTCATGTTGTGTATATTGTCCAAGGATTCTAAGGAGTTCATTGAATTGTTCCATGACAGGCCTTGAATCGACCATCTTGTAATTATTGAAATTACATACAAGAAACTTCTTACTAGAAGCATCCTCTGCCATGTACTTGGATTCAAGAGAATCCCATAACTCTTTTGCAGATTCCTCATTTTGATAAATGTCAAATAGAGAATCAGACATACTCTGCGGATGTAGTCATCGTTTTCCCACTTCGATCTACGTCTGATTGCTTCCAAATTATCGTTCTCCAACAGTTCTGGAATTGGGGTAGACAGAACATACACCACTTTTAACGTTGTCAAAAGGAAGCGCATCTTCTTCTGCCAACGCCTAAAATCTTGTCCTTCAAATTTGTCCAGCTTTCCAAATTTAGTCGTCATCTCCTTCACAGTACTTCCTCCAGCCATGAGTATCACCAAATACTTTATTCGTTTGTTGGGGATATAGGGTCTCGGAGTTGATAGTAAGGCTGGATATAAGATTGAATCGTGTATAATCCACTTTCCGAATAAAGTATTTCGACCCTTATTGCCTGGGTTACACGAAATCTCTATTGGGATAAGACAATCACACAATTTGTTTCTAGGCAAAGAAGACAAATCTAAACTTGAGAATTGTTTTGTGTTTTCGTTGTTGTATATCTTGTGTTTTCTTATGTGATACAAAAGAGATCAAACTTCTGTATTTAAACAGATGGAGAGGCATCAGATAAAGGGTATAATCAACAGTCATGACTTTAGCCAACCATTGTGTCTTTTCAGTTTGAAATGACACCAGTTCAGGAACTGCTCGGCCGAGTCAAGCGACTCGACCGAGCATACATGTCCAGAGATTTTTGCCCAACTGCACGGCCGTGTCATTTGAATTGCACGGCCGTGTCAATCATACTGCTCGGCCGAGCAAGGTATATGCCTCGGCCTTGCAAGGTATATGCCTCGGCCGAGCACGACTTGAAATATTTGTCCTCTTTGTGGTCTTTATTGTAATTTTGAATGTTCTTATTTTAGTTGATTTATATTGTACTTTGATTGTTATTTTGAGTTGGGGCGGGCTTGCATTTTTTATCATATTGTGTTTTGTGTGGTTGCTCTGTTGTTTTTCTTTTTAAATTTTATTTCTTGTTTGTGTTCTTAATATTATTGCAAGTTTGAGTTTGTTGTTGTTGTTTTTCTTTTGCGAATTTTTGATAGTTGTCCCCTTTGTGTTTTTTTTTTTTTTTGTAATTTTGAGATGGGATTAGCTTTTGTTATTAGTATTTCCAATTTTTGATGTTGTTTCATTTTTGTGATTTTAAGCGAGTCTCTTTGTCATGCAATGTTCTATATAGTGTTCAGTACCAAAAATAGCAGCTTCACCATTAAAGAGAAGGTGAAATCATTTTCTTTGGGACAGAGAAGGTGAACTTATTTTCTTTTCAGTAACATGACCATCCTTTTTAATTGGCACATGTTTTCAGTATTATGCACTTTTTCCTTGAAGCCCTCATTCAAATTGGAGAGAGAACAAAAATATGTGATAGTTGTTCGCTTTGTGTTTTTATTGTAATTATAAGAAGGGATTGACTTTTGTTATTATTTTGGCGATTTGGTGCGGGGTTGCATTTTTTATCATAGACGATTGTTTTTTGTGTGGTTGCTTTGTTGTTTTTCTTTTTTAATTTTATTATTTCTTGATTGTGTTCTTAATAACTTATTGCAAGTTTGAGTTTGTTGTTATCGTTTTTCTTTTGCGAATTTGTGATAGTTGTCCCCTTTGTGTTTTTATTGTAACATTTAAGAGGGATTAGCTTTTATTATTATTTTGGTGATTTGGTTGTGATTTTGAGTTGAGTTGGTTGCATTTTTTTAGTATTTCTAATTTTGTTGTTGTTTCATTTTTTTGATTTTAAGATGACTTTTGCATTTCTTTGTTGTTGTGGTCTTTTGATTGCAATTTTGAAAAAGTTGTCCTCTTTGTGGCCTTTATTGTAAGTTTTTGGATGTTCTTATTTTTTTTTTGATATTATTGTACTTTGATTATTATTTTGAGCAGGTTCGGGGTTGCATTTTTTTTTTATAATAGACGATTATTTTTTGTTTTGTTGCTATGGTTATATGCATTTGTGGTTCTCCACTTTTAAGTCTTGACTACTGTGTGAAAAAAGAGGATTTCCAACAAGGTAACTCTATATTCTTCTTGCAAACAGGCTGCTATTTTCCAGTGTTCCAGCTCTAGCTCTGTAGGTATGTCTTAACTTGAATCTACTGACATGGCTCTTATCTCTCCTGTGCTCCCTCTTAGCTATGAAGTTACTTGAAATCCGGCCAAACCCCCTCTTTTCTTGTCCGTTCTAGGACAAATTTCTCTCCCTCTCTCTCTCGCCACATCCAACCTTTCAAGTTCCTTGATTTTTGTTGTGTCTTTACAGATCAAGCCCTAGAAGCCATTATGAGTATGAAGCTTCTCAATCTTTTATTCCGATGGTCAAACCTTAGATACACCAAGATTGATTCAGGTTAGTCCGTACTATTTCTCGTTAATATTTTATGAAGTTTGTTCAATTCAGGTTTAAAGCAAATCAATTTCCCATCGTTTCAGTTTCTCTCCTTTGTTTTCATGAAAATCAAGATAAATTATCAACTTGAAAGGTTTGGTATGGCTTCAGAACAAGTTGAAACCAGCATGGAGTTGGTCGATGAGACTCCTGTTTCAAGTGAAACTGCAGATATCCGTTCTGATCAAATTCTATTTTGAGGGGCAGGTTTGCATTTTTTATTATTGACGGTTGTTTTTCGTTTTAGTTTTGTTGTTTTCTAAATTATTTTTATTCCTTGTGAAAACATATTGTAATTTTGAGAAGGGATTAGGTTTTGTTATTAATACGGTGATTTGATTGTTACTTTGCGTTAGTGGTTGCATTTTTTAGTATTTGCAATTTCTTTAGTATTTCCAATTTTGTTGTTGTTTTATTTTTGGTTGTTGGTTTTATTGTGCTTTGATTTTGTTTATTGAGGGGGCGGGTTTATATTCTTTTAGTTTTATTTCTATTTGTATTTTTAAGTATTTGCAATTTCTTTAGTATTTGCAATTTGTTGTTGTTTTATTTTTGTTTGTTGGTTTTATTGTGCTTTGATTGTTTTTTGAGGGGGCAGGTTTACATTCTTTGTTTTGGTTTTGTTGTTTTTTAGTTTTATTTCTTGTTTGTGTTGTCATTATTGCAAGTTTGAGTTCGTTGTTGTTAATTTATTGTATTTTGATTGTTATTGTCAGTGGCGGCGGGGTTGCATTTTTTCATTATAGATTATTGTTTTTTGTTTTGTTGCTATGTTGTTTTTAGTTTTTAATTTTCTTTCTTGTTTGTGATCTTAATGTTATTATTGCAAGTTTGCGTTTGTTGTTGTTTTTCTATTGCGAATTTGTGATAGTTGTCCCCTTTGTGTTTTTTTATAGTAATTTTGAGAAGGGATTAGCTTTTGTTATTATTTTGGCGATTTGGTTGTTATTTCGAGTTGGTGGTTGCATTTTTTTAGTGTTTCAAATTTTGTTGTTGTTTCATTTTTGTGATTTTAAGATGTCTTTTGCATTTCTTTGTTGTTGTGGTCACTTTCGATTGCAATTTTGAAATAGATGTCCTCTTTGTGGACTTTATTGTATTTTTTTGAATGTTTTTTAATGATATTATTGTACTTTGATTGTTATTTTGAGTAGGGACGGGGGGGGGGGGGTTCGCGTTTTTAAAATAGTCAATTGTCTTTTATTTTGTTACTATGTTGTTTTTCTTTTTTAATTATATTTCCTGTTTGTGTTCTTAATGTTATTATTGCAAGTTTGAGTTTGTTGTTGTTCTACTGCAAATTTGTGATAGTTGTCCCCTTTGTGTTTTTTTTATTATAATTTTGCGAAGGGATTAGCTTTTGATATTATTTTGGTGATTTTGTTGTTATTTTGAGTAGGTGGTTGCATTTTTTTAGTATTTCCAATTTTGTTGTTGTTTTATTTTTGTGATTTTGAGAAGACTTTTGCATTTTTTTGTTGCTTTGGTCTTTCGATTGCAATTTTGAAATATTTGTCCTCTTTGTGGTCTTTATTGTTGTAATTTTGAATGTATTTATTTTAGTTGATTTATTCTACTTTGTGTTTTTTATTTTAATTTTCAGAAGTGAATAGCTTTTGTAATTATTTTGGTGATTTGGTTGCTATTTTTAGTTGGTGTTTTTCATTTCTTTGTTGTTTTGGTCTTTCGATTGCAATTTTGAAATATTTGTCCTCTTTGTGGTCTTTATTATAATTTTAAATGTATTTTTTTAGTTGAATTATTGTACTTTGATTGTTATATTGAGTTGGGGGGGGGGGGCGGGGTTGCATTTTTTATCATAGCCGATTGTCTATATTGTTTTTCTTTTTTAATTATATTACTTGTTTTTGTTCTTAAAGTTATTATTGCATGTTTGAGTTTGTTGTTGGGGTTGCATTTTTTTATCATAGACGATTGTCTATGTTGTTTTTCTTTTTTAATTTTATTACTTGTTTGTGTTCTTAAAGTTATTATTGCAAGTTTGAGTTTATTGTTGTTTTTCTATTGGGAATTTGCACCCTTTGTGTTTTTTATTGTAATTTTCAGAAGTGAATAGCTTTTGTAATTATTTTGGTGATTTGGTTGCTATTTTTAGTTGGTGTTTTTCATATCTTTGTTGTTTTGGTCTTTCGATTGCAATTTTGAAATATTTGTCCTCTTTGTGGTCTTTATTATAATTTTAAATGTATTTTTTTAGTTGAATTATTGTACTTTGATTGTTATATTGAGTTGGGGGGGGGGGCGGGGTTGCATTTTTTTATCATAGACGATTGTCTATGTTGTTTTTCTTTTTTAATTTTATTACTTGTTTTTGTTCTTAAAGTTATTATTGCATGTTTGAGTTTGTTGTTGGGTTGCATTTTTTATCATAGACGATTGTCTATGTTGTTTTTCTTTTTTAATTTTATTACTTGTTTTTGTTCTTAAAGTTATTATTGCATGTTTGAGTTTGTTGTTGTTTTTCTGTTGGGAATTTGAACCCTTTGTGTTTTTTATTGTAATTTTGAGAAGGGATTAGCTTTTGTAATTATTTTGGTTATTTGGTTGCTATTTCGAGTTGGTGTTTGCATTTCTTTGTTGTTTTGGTCTTTCGATTGCAATTTTGAAATATTTGTCCTCTTTGTGGTCTTTATTGTAATTTTGAATGTATATATTTTAGTTGATTTATTGTACTTTGATTGTTATTTTGAGTTGGGGCGGGTTGCATTTTTTTATCATAGACGATTATTGTCTATGTTGTTTTTCTTTTTAATTTTATTACTTGTTTGTGTTCTTAAAGTTATTATTGCAAGTTTGAGTTTGTTGTTGTTTTTCTATTGGGAATTTGCACCCTTTGTTTTTTTTATTGTAATTTTGAATGTATTTATTTTAGTTGATTTATTGTGTTCTTAAAGTTATTATTGCAATTTTGTTTTTTGTTTTTTGGTGATTTGGTTGCTATTTTGAGTTGATGTTTGCATTGTTTAGTATTTCCAATTTTGTTGTTGTTTCATTTTTGTGATTTTAAGATGACTTTTGCATTTCTTTGTTGTGTGGTCTTTAGATTGCAATTTTAAATAGTTGTCCTCTATGTGGTTTTTATTGTACTTTTTGAATGTTCTTATTTTTTTGATATTATTGTACTTTGATTATTATTTTGAGTAGGATCGGGGTTGCATTTTTTTATAATAGACGATTATTTTTTGTTTTGTTGCTACGTTTATGCATTTGTGTTTCTCCACTTCAAGTCTTGACTACTGAGTGGAAAAGAGGATTTCCGACTCTATATTCTTCTTGCAAACGGGTTGCTATTTCCCCTCACTTATTCATGTACTGCAGTGTTCCAGCTCCGTAGGTATGTCTAAACTTGAATCTACTGACATGGCTCTTTTCTCTCCCGTGCTTCCTCTTTCTCTTTTATAGCATGGCTCTTTTCTCTCATGTGCTCCCTCTTTGTCTTTTATTATTTTGGTGATTTGGTTGTTATTTTGAGTTGGGGGTGGTTGCATTTTTTCATTATATTCCAATTTTGATGTTTTATTTTTTGTGATTTTGAGAAGACTTTTGCATTTCTTTGTTATTTTGGTCTTTCAATTGCAATTTTGAAATATTTATCCTCTTTGTGGTCTTTATTGTAATTTTGAATGTATTATTTTCGTTGATTTATTGTACTTTGATTGTTATTGTGAGTGCGGGCGGGGTTGCGAATTTGTGATAGTTGTTTTCGGTTAAATATTTATCACTTTGAATGTATTATTTTCGTTGATTTATTGTACTATTATTATTTTGGTGATTTGGTAGTTATTTTGAGTTGGTGGTTGCATTTTTTTAGTGTTTCCAATTTTGTTGTTTCATTTTTGTGATTTTAAGAAGACTTTTGCATTTCTTTGTTGTCGTGGTCTCTTTCGATTGCAATTTTGAAATAATTGTCCTCTTTGTGGTATTTATTGTAATTTTTTGAATGTTTTTTTTTATGATATTATTGTACTTTTTAATTGTTATTTTGAGTGGGGTCGGGTTCACATTTTTTATAGTAGACGATTGTTTTTAATTTCATGCTATGTTGTTTTTCTTTTTTTCTTTTTATTTCTTGTTTGTGTTCTTAATGTTATTATTGCAAGTTTGAGTTTGTTGTTGTTTTTCTACCGCGAATTTGTGATAGTTGTCCCCTTTATGTTTTTTATTGTAATTTTGAGAAGGGTCAATGCTTTTGTTATTATTTTGGTGATTTGGTTGTTATTTTGAGTTGGGGGTGGTTGCATTTTTTCATTATATTCCAATTTTGATGTTTTATTTTTTGTGATTTTGAGAAGACTTTTGCATTTCTTTGTTATTTTGGTCTTTCAATTGCAATTTTGAAAAATTTATCCTCTTTGTGGTCTTTATTGTAATTTTGAATGTATTATTTTCGTTGATTTATTGTACTTTGATTGTTATTGTGAGTGCGGGCGGGGTTGCGAATTTGTGATAGTTGTTTTCGGTTAAATATTTATCACTTTGAATGTATTATTTTCGTTGATTTATTGTACTATTATTATTTTGGTGATTTTGTTGTTATTTTGAGTTGGTGGTTGCATTTTTTAGTGTTTCCAATTTTGTTGTTTCATTTTTGTGATTTTAAGAAGACTTTTGCATTTCTTTGTTGTCGTGGTCTCTTTCGATTGCAATTTTGAAATAATTGTCCTCTTTGTGGTATTTATTGTAATTTTTTGAATGTTCTTTTTTATGATATTATTGTACTTTTTAATTGTTATTTTGAGTGGGGTCGGGGTTCACATTTTTTATAGTAGACGATTGTTTTTAATTTGGTGCTATGTTGTTTTTCTTTTTTTCTTTTTTATTTCTTGTTTGTGTTCTTAATGTTATTATTGCAAGTTTGAGTTTGTTGTTGTTTTTCTACCGCGAATTTGTGATAGTTGTCCCCTTTATGTTTTTTATTGTAATTTTGAGAAGGGTCAATGCTTTTGTTATTATTTTGGTGATTTGGTTGTTATTTTGAGTTAGGGGTGGTTGCATTTTTTCATTATATTCCAATTTTGATGTTTTATTTTTTGTGATTTTGAGAAGACTTTTGCATTTCTTTGTTATTTTGGTCTTTCAATTGCAATTTTGAAAAATTTATCCTCTTTGTGGTCTTTATTGTAATTTTGAATGTATTATTTTCGTTGATTTATTGTACTTTGATTGTTATTGTGAGTGCGGGCGGGGTTGCGAATTTGTGATAGTTGTTTTCGGTTAAATATTTATCACTTTGAATGTATTATTTTCGTTGATTTATTGTACTATTATTATTTCGGTGATTTGGTTGTTATTTTGAGTTGGTGGTTGCATTTTTTTAGTGTTTCCAATTTTGTTGTTTCATTTTTGTGATTTAAAGAAGACTTTTGCATTTCTTTGTTGTCGTGGTCTCTTTCGATTGCAATTTTGAAATAATTGTCCTCTTTGTGGTATTTATTGTAGTTTTTTGAATGTTCTTTTTTATGATATTATTGTACTTTTTAATTGTTATTTTGAGTGGGGTCGGGTTCACATTTTTTATAGTAGACGATTGTTTTTAATTTGGTGCTATGTTGTTTTTCCTTTTTTTTTTTTTTTTTTTTTTTTTATTTCTTGTTTGTGTTCTTAATGTTATTATTGCAAGTTTGAGTTTGTTGTTGTTTTTCTACCGCGAATTTGTGATAGTTGTCCCCTCTATGTTTTTTATTGTAATTTTGAGAAGGGGCAAGCAATGCTTTTGTTATTATTTTGGTGATTTTGTTGTTATTTTGAGTTGGGGGTGGTTGCATTTTTTCATTATATTCCAATTTTGATGTTTTATTTTTTGTGATTTTGAGAAGACTTTTACATTTCTTTGTTATTTTGGTCTTTCAATTGCAATTTTGAAATATTTATCCTCCTTGTGGTCTTTATTGTAATTTTGAATGTATTATTTTCGTTGATTTATTGTACTTTGATTGTTATTGTGAGTGCGGGCGGGGTTGCGAATTTGTGATAGTTGTTTTCGGTTAAATATTTATCACTTTGAATGTATTATTTTCGTTGATTTATTGTACTATTATTATTTTGGTGATTTGGTTGTTATTTTGAGTTGGTGGTTGCATTTTTTTAGTGTTTCCAATTTTGTTGTTTCATTTTTGTGATTTTAAGTAGACTTTTGCATTTCTTTGTTGTCGTGGTCTCTTTCGATTGCAATTTTGAAATAATTGTCCTCTTTGTGGTATTTATTGTTATTTTTTGAATGTTCTTTTTTATGATATTATTGTACTTTTTAATTGTTATTTTGAGTGGGGTCGGGGTCACATTTTTTATAGTAGACGATTGTTTTTAATTTGGTGCTATGTTGTTTTTCTTTTTTTATTTTTATTTCTTGTTTGTGTTCTTAATGTTATTATTGCAAGTTTGAGTTTGCTGTTGTTTTTCTACCGCGAATTTGTGATAGTTGTCCCCTTTATGTTTTTTATTGTAATTTTGAGAAGGGATTGGCTTTTGTTATTATTTTGGTGATTTGGTTGTTATTTTGAGTTGGGGGTGGTTGCATTTTTTTAGTGTTTCCAATTTTGTTGTTGTTTTCATTTTTGTGATTTTAAGATGACTTTTGCATTTCTTTATTGTTGCGGTCTTTCGATTGCAATTTTGAGGGGTCGGGGTTGCATTTTTTATAATAGACGATTGTTTTTTGTTTTGTTTCTATGTTTATGCATTTGTGCTTCTCCACTTCATGGCTTGACTGCTGAGTGGAATAGTGGATTTCCGACAAGGTAAATCTATATTTTTCTTGCAAACTAGTTGCTATTTCCCCTCACTAATTCCAGCTCTGTAGGTATGGCTAAACTTGAATCTACTGACATTGCTCTTTTCTCTCTTGTGCCTCTTTCTATTTTATTGCTATGAAGTTACATGACGCTTCTTAACCTAAAAACTGCTAAGGAACTATATAGGATGAATCAAGTGAGGTATCTGCAAAAGGCACAATAGCCAGTTCAGGTACTTATCACTTTAATCCTTCTTATTAGATGCTTCTGATGAGCAGTGAACAAAAAGGTCAACTAAGCTCAGGTTCTCTTTTCGAAAGTTTTGTCGGTTACCGAGTGAGTCCATGTTCAACCACAGTTTGGGGAGATTGAAAGCTCTTAATTCTCCCTTTCTGGAAGTGTCTAATATGAAGTGGCTCCAGACAGCCCGAATTCCCTCAATTCAAATAAACTTGAAATCCGGCCAAAACCCCTCTTTTCTTGCCCGTTCTAGGACAAATTTCTCCACTCTCTCCATACATCATAGTTTATGGATGGTACACAAACCCTCGATTTGCTTGTAATGATTTCTCTTTCGAATGATCGTCTTTTAACGGATTTTGTTGGGTCTTTACAGATCAAGCCCTAGAAGCCATTTCAATGAATCTTCTCAATCTTGATTCCGATGGTCAAACCCCAGATACACCCAAGATTGATTCAGGTTAGTCCATACTATTTCTCGTTTATCTTTGTACGAAGTTTGTTCAATTCAGGCTTAACGCAAATCAATTTCCCATCGTTGCAGTTCTTCTCTCCTTCGTTTTCATGAAAATCGTCATATTTTCTACTTTGCACCTTCAATTAAATATATTTGTTTAGCTTTGAATTCTGACCACTATTTAAAACCCTATTAAAGCACAACAACAATTTATTACAGTTATGAAAAAACTAATAAACATATATCAAATTTATTAAGGAAACAAAGACATTAAAGAAAATTAATGGGTCTTTTATACTAAGGATGTAGATTGCAGTAGGATGTTTAGGCTCCAAATTGAATAATTTGAAGAATCTAAATTCCAAAATGAGTTATTTCTTGTGACCTAATTGGGAAAATAAGGGTTTATTGACTTCCATTATTTAAAAGAAAAAGTATCAACTTGAAATGTTTGGTATAGCTTCAGAACAAGTTGAAACTATCTGTGATATAGGGTTACAGCGGAATAAAAGAAACAGTAACCAGATAGGCAACTAATCGAAACAACGACTAATTGACCCAATTCGAATCCACGAATTAGGGTTCGGCAAGATTAACACCTAAAAAATGAGAACCTCGATGAACAGAAGGAATCCACCCTCAACAAGCCAAAGCCAATGAAGACTTACAATTGCTAAGCAATCAAAATAATTTATCAAAATTCAACTCTAAAAATAAAAAACTAATAGAGTATTTATACCATAAACATAACCCAAAACCCTAAGAAAAACGTAATTAAACAAAGTACCAAAATACCCTTACAAAATCCTTTTAAAAACTGGAAAAGAAACAAATCTGTTGAAATTCGCCGCCATCACGACTCGTGCTATATCACGAGTCGTGCCCTGCTCAATCCAATCGTGATACGAATCGTTTTCTTTGATACACTCGTGCTGCTTTGAGTCAAGAGTCGTGACAGAGGTCACGAGTCGTGTCCGTTGCTGTTCCCAGCCGCCCTTGTTCTTGGTGCTGGTTCTTGCTACATCATATACCCCCACTTGAAAAGGATTCGTCCCTGAGAGTGACGAGGTTGTAATTTTGAGATAGTTGTCCTTTTTTTTGTAATTTTGTGAATGCATTTATTTTCGTTGATTATATGTGCTTGGATTGTTATTTTTAGAGCGGTGTTATTTGTGTGTGACAGGGTTGCATTTTATTTTTGGTTGTTTTTCTTGTGATTTTTGAATAATTTTGGGATTGTGTATGGTTTTATGATCTTAATTTTATGATAATTGTCATCTTTGTGTTTTTATCGCAATTTTGAGGTTGTATATGTTTTTGTTGATTTTATTTTTCTTTGATTGTTATTTTGAGGTGGGCGAGGTTGCATTTTTTATTATTGACATTTTTTTGTTTTATTTTTGTAATTTTGAAATGACTTTTGTGATTGTGCATTCTTGTGATTGCCTAATTGTAATTTTGAGATAGGTTGTCATCTTTGTGTTTGTGCGTTGATTATTTTTTGAGGGGGCGGGTTTTTATTATTGATTATTTTATTTGGTTTTGTTGTTTTCTAGTTTATTTATTTTTCTTGTTTGTGCTCTTAATGTTATTATTGTAAGTTTGAGTTTGTTGTCGTTGTTTTTCTATTGCAAATTTGTGATACTTGTCCCCTTATTGTAAGTTTGAGAAGGGATTAGCTTTCGTTATTATTATTATGGTGATTTGAATGTTATTTTGAGTTTCTGGTTGCATTTTTCTTTTTAATATTTTTAATCCATTTAGTATTTCCATTTTTTTGTTGGTTTTATTGTGTGATTTGACTGTTTTTTGATGGGCGGGTTTGCATTTTTTTTATTGACGATTTTTTTTGTTATTTTCTATTTTAATTTAATTTTGTGTGTGTTCTAATGTTATTATTGCATGTTTGAGTTTGTTGTTGTTGTTTTTCTATTTCAAATTTGTGATAGTTGGCCCCTTGTGTTTTTATTGTAATTTTGAGAAGGGTATAGATTTTGTTATCATATACCAGATTTGGTTGTTATTTTTAGTTGGTGGTTGCATTTTTAAGTATTTCCAATTTTGTTGTTGTTTTGATTTTGATGACTTTTGCATATCTTTGTTGTTGTGGTATTTCGATTGCAATTTTGATATAGTTGTCCCTCTTTTTGTGGTCTTTATTATAATTTTTGAATGTATTTTTTTTTGTTGATTTTATTGTACTTTGATTGTTTTCCGATTGCAAATTTACGATAGTTGTTATCTATGTTTTTTTTATGTAATCTTGAGAAGGGATTTGCTTTTGTTGGTTTTATTGTGCTTTGATTGCTATTTTGAGTTCGTGATTGCGCTTGTTTATGATTCACGATTTTTTTGTTGTTGTTACTTTAATGTGACTTTTGCAATTGTTTGTTGTTGTTGTTGTTTTCCGATTGCAAATTTACGATATTTTGGTTTTCATTTTTTCATTATCGACAATTGTTTTTTTGTTTTATTTTTGTTTTCTTGAGAGAAATCTTGTGATTGTGTGCTGTTGTGATTGCCTAATTTTAAATTTGAGATAGTTGTCATCTTTTTGTTTCTTATTGTAATTCTGAGAAGGCACGTGTTTGTTGATTTTATTGGGCTTTGATTGTTTTTTGAGGGGGCATGTTTTCTTTTTTATTATTGACGATTGTCTTTTGTTTTGGTTTTGTTGTTTTCCATTTTATTTTATTTATTGTATCTGTTCTTTGTGTTAATATTATTTATGTTCTTAATGCTATTATTGAACGTTTGAGTTTTTTGTTGTTTTTCTATTGCAAATTTGACATAGTTGTCCCCTTTGCTTTTGTTGCATTTTTTTAGTATTTGCAAATTTTTTTTTGTATTTGAATTTGCATTTTTATTTTATTTATTGTTGATTTATTTTTGTGATATTAAGATGACTTTTTCAATTCTTTGATGTTGTGGTCTACACTTATAACAAACATTACATTTATGATTTATACATGTTACATCTACACATTAATTAATTTTCTACACTTATATTATAACATTACATTTATGGTTTATAGATGCACGTCTACATGTTTATGTATATATTTATAATTATACATATTTTGCAATCCATGTTTTAACAATATCCCACTTGGATTGCATGAATATGTGTGTATAGGATTAAATGTAGATGTGTAGATGTGTATTGGAAAAATAGATGAATATATATATATATATATATATATATATATATATATATATATGTATATATATATATATATATATATATATGTATATATATATATATATATGTATATATATATATATATATATATATTAAATGTTATCAAAAGTTGTTACAACCATATGAGCAGTATGTTCCTATAAGTTATATTTCTATTTGTTTATTTCGTAATCTTTCTCTTACAACAAGAAACTTAATATCTATATGCTTGGATTTAAATGAACTCTTATTGTTTAACATAGTACAAGACTGTTGCCCGATTGTTATAATATATCTTGAGTGGTCCCTTGATACTATCGATAATTCGCAGTCCTTCAATAAAATTGCGCAGCCATAGCTTGATTGGATGCTTTGTAACAAGCAACAAACTCGACTTTCATGGTAGCAGAGTAAGTTACGAGTGTTTGCTTGACACTACTCCAAGATACTACTCCACCGGCTAATGTGAAAACCTAACCAGATGTCGACTTTCAACTATCTTGGCATCCAGCAAAATCAGAATCGGAATGCTCAACGATCTCAAGATGATCCGATTTTGAATATGTAAGCATGTAAGTGTTTTATAGGTATCTAATCACTATTTTGGCTGCAACCCAATGTTCTCTCCCCGGATTGCTTTTGTATCGACCAATCATTTCAACAATAAATGCAAGGTCTAGACGAGTACAGACTTGTGTATATTATTTTTAGGACAAGTTTGAGAGTAAACTTGGATTACTAATAGAGAAGGTCCATATCATTACTACTCCCACCGAACTTATGGTACACACAATCTTCAGCTAGATTCGTTTCAAAACCAAATGAAAGAATAACTTGATTTTAAGTACCATTGACGAGAAGCTTGCTTGAGACCATAAATGGATTTCATAAGTTTACAAACTAATTGATTGATTAGTTTGATTTGATCTAAATCAGTCACTATTTCTGGTTTCTTCATGTAGATGGTTTCCTCAATATCTCCATTGAGAAAAGCTGTCTTTATATCCATTTGATGAGCTCAAGGTCATAATGTGCTACAATTTCCATAATGATCCTAAAAGAGTTTTTAGATGATACCGGAGAAAATGTTTCTTTGTAATCAATACCTTCCTTTTGAGTAAATCCGTTATCAAGAAGACGAGCCATCTTTCCACATTACCCAATGAATTCCTTTTGGTCTTAAAGACCAAATCTAATAGGTTTCACATTCTTAGGTAATGGAACAAGATTCCAAACGTCATTGTCTTTCATGAATTTTAACTATTCATTTATGTCATTGATCCATTTATGAGAATTAGGACTATTAATGGCTTCATGGAAGGTGAGCGGTTAATCTCCCACTAAGTCTAAATGTTCCTTATTCTCGGCAAGATACATCATAATCATCCGGAATTGCGAACTTCTTCTTACTCTTTTGGATCTCCTTAAAAGCACTGGTTTTTCTTGGATTTGTTGAATTTGATCCTTATTATCAACATTTTCATGTTGTTCAAGATTTATAGGAGATTCTTCATTGTTTTGAATTGTATATTCTTGTTGAATTTCAGGTATAAGTTTTAATTGGAACTATGGGAAGAGGTATAGAAATGGATTTCCCTTATTCTTCAAATTCAAAACTATTCCCAATTTCTTCTCTAAATTCAACATCCTCCAAATAACCTAGCATTTCCCGTTTCAATAAAAGGTTCTAGTTTTCGGATCATAGAATTTATATCCCCCAAGAGATATCTCTCAGCATATATCCTACAAAATAGCTACTAAACGGTCTTAGCGTCCAGTTTGCCTTCATTTGGCCTATAAGGCCTTCCTTTTGCTGGACAACTCCATACATGAAGATGATTTAGAGACTGTTTCTTGTTCGGTTGGACGTTGTTCACTCGAATCGTCATTCCGTCCGTAGTATTCACCACCACGATCAGATCTAACGTTCTTAATAGTCTTTCCAAGTTGGTTTTTAACTTCAGCTTTATAAGACTTGAAAACGTCCAATGATTGAGACTTTTCATGAAGCAAATAAATGTATCCATAACGAGAGTAATTGTCTGTGAACGTGATGAAATATTATTGACCATTCCATAAAGGTGTAATGAATGGTCCACAAATATCCGTATGAATTAGTTACAAGACGTTTGATGCTCTCAAGGATTCTTTCCCTATAAAGTGTTTGTAAATTTTCCTTCAAGGCACTCAATGCAAAAGTTTATCCGGAGTATCAAGTTTGTTTAGGATTCTCTCTAACAAAAGCTTATCAATTATCCTTTTAGAGATATGACCCAAACGCGTATGACATAGGGTATACGAATTTTCATTTGATAACTTTCGATTAGTTCCTCTGGTTTCATTAATTAATATAAGACTCATTTGTTGTTTTAATTGTGTCAAGTTATCATTACTTGACAAATTACTAGTACCGACAATTTTGGAATTAAAATAAAGATCAAATTTATTATTGCCAAATGAACATGAATATCCTTTCCGATCCAAAACTGTGATTGATATTAAATTCCGTATAAAGGACGGTACAATAAATGTATTATTTAATATTTATGTGAGTTGTTGCACCAGAATCCAACCACCATGTATATGAATGAATTGAACCATATGACGCCAATCGTGATATTTAGGGCAGTCATTATTCTTGTGAGTAAGGTCCTTACAAAAGAAGCACTTCTTAATTTTTTGATCATTAAATGATCCCTTATGCTTCTTATTTGAAACCGCAATTTCCTTCCCTTTTCTCTTTGTCCCATGAGAAGAGGTCGATGCTAATTGAGCACTTTCTGGTTTAATTTTCTTCATCCTATCCTCTTCGTGTGTCACATGCAAAATGAGTTCATTAACATTCCACTTGTCATTTTGACAATTTTATAGGTCACTTTAAAGTGGCCAAATTGAGTAGGAAGATCAAAACTAAGTGAACGAGTAATCTTCTAATATCTCTAACTTAATTGCCTTTAGTTTTGTCGAGAGATGAAGCATTTGCAGTATTTACTCCCGTAAATTTCCGTTACCCTTATACCTCATGAAAACAAGCTTCCTCAAGGAAGCATTTGTTTTCGATTTCTCGCTTTTTGCAAATCGTTCTTTTGGGGTTCCACTTCTCAATTTCCGTTACCCTTATACCTCGTGGAAACAAGCTTCCGGGACGGTGATTTTCATGATCATTAGATTTACGCGATTGGAACGGTTCCACTTCTCAATATTTATGCGCTCTTCTTGAGTGCTTTTATCAGTGAGAGCAGCCGGACTTGGTTCCCTTAATGCGAGATCAATGTCCATATAAAGTCCAAGATCATAGTTATCTTATTTTTCCAAGTTTTAAAATTTGTTCCATTAAGTATCGGTACGTTATTAAGTGATTAATTATATTAAATGAATCCCATTTATAAGATAATCAATGACGCATCACGGAAGCCGATAAATTTCGTGATTAGCGCACTAATCACAAGAATTCTTCAAGCGAAGGATCCTCAAACACAATAACTGGAATCCACCAGCGATAATCTGGAATCCACCTGAAAATTAAAGAGAAAACTCTTAAAAATCAAATATCATAAACTATGTTTTACAATGCCCTAAAGATGTTTAAATACTTCTCGAAACCCTAACACAAACCCTGAAACGAAATAACAAAATAAAGACTAAAATACCCCTAAGTAAATAAACAAAAATAACAGTAATAAAATTTAACGCAGAA
The DNA here is from genome assembly GCA_022495995.1 of Adenophora triphylla var. japonica. Lineage (NCBI taxonomy): Eukaryota > Viridiplantae > Streptophyta > Magnoliopsida > Asterales > Campanulaceae > Adenophora > Adenophora triphylla. The sequence goes on from JAFEMH010001277.1 coordinate 463,677, forward strand.
CATCATCCTTTTCCCCGTCTGTGAGGCGCCCGCCTGGGGGAACTCCATGTGCCCGCCTCCCTCTCAATAACCTTGGCTGTGCTTGTTTCCCCTTGAAGCGCCCGCATGGGATTGGGTGAGGCGCCCGCCTCAAAGCCAGAAAAACTATCGCCTTGTTGATTCCGCCGTGAATTCCATCCCCAATTCCTCCTACATCAGTCACCCACACTTCAAAAGAACTCGACCCCGAGTTCTCGTTCGATATTTGACAAGATCCGCCCCACAAGAACAAATACTTTGAATAAATCAATGCTCTTCTCGTCCTCGGAAAGAAAAAGAATACTCTTCCGTTCCAATGAAACAAGTATTTGGAATAAATTTGTCCCTTGAGCCCGAACCAACGTAAATTTTGTTCTTCCAAAAATAAAATTATGCTAGCATTGTCGACACTCATCCAGCGATCGTCCGTCTCATCTTTCCCAGGGTCAACAGTAAATACAAAATTAACGTCCCCCATGGACCCTTCCATAAACTCCCAATTAATCCTTTCTTTCTCCTTCCCACGATCAAAAATAAAAATATCATCGTATTTAAATTCTTCCGTCCAATCAATAACACCCACAACATAATCAAACATTGATGGTGTAGACCAAGTAATACCACCCACATCTTTATTCATGGGCTCGACTAGGGCATGATCATGGACCATAATATTTGTAGGAACCATAATATTTGCGGGAACAATTTCACCACATACCTGAATGATTTCGTATTTTGCACATAAATCTTCCTTTTCCTCAACCTTCTCTTCAGATTTAGACAAGGAAACTACTGGAAGGATGGATTTGTCAACTCCTGAAACTTCTTGCACATCAGGCCCCTTCGTCTCTTCAATTGTAGGCGCTTCACTTTCGTTATTCTGCAGTAAGGCCACGAACTGGCCCCGACGTTCTTCTTCAGCACGTTCATGGACTGCAGATCTACGCGCTTCCAGTCTCTGAATCTTGGCAGTGTAGTGATCGGCTTTGTCAACATAAAATTTAGCTTCCATCCTATGTCGCTGCCTAAGCACTCGCTCCCTTGATGCTCGATTCAGATCTTTGAGTGATTTATATTTTTGCACACGTCGATCATGCTTGTTCGCTTCGTCGAGTTCTTCGTCCTCTAACACCAGAAAATATTGTTCCTGTCGTCGAGCACGATCCAATCGAAGATCTATTTCGTGAATAACCTCGTCATCAGATCTTGTTACTTGATCCCCCATAACGAATCAGTGATGAAAGACAGGTTAAGCCTGCTCTGATACCAACTGACGCAGCACGGAAGCCGATAAATTTCGTGATTAGCGCACTAATCACAAGAATTCTTCAAGCGAAGGATCCTCAAACACAATAACTGGAATCCACCAGCGATAATCTGGAATCCACCGGGAATTAAAGAGAAAACTCTTAAAAATCAAATATCATAAACTATGTTTTACAATGCCCTAAAGATGTTTAAATACTTCTCGAAACCCTAACACAAACCCTGAAACGAAATAACAAAATAAAGACTAAAATACCCCTAAGTAAATAAACAAAAAATAACAGTAATAAAATTAAACGCAGAACATCATCCTTTTCCCCGTCTGTGAGGCGCCCGCCTGGGGGAACTCCATGCGCCCGCCTCTCTCTCAGTAACCTTGGCTGTGCTTGTTTCCCCTTGAGGCACCCGCCTCCCTCTCAGTAACCTTGGCTGTGCTTGTTTCCCCTTGAGGCGCCCGCATGGGATTGGGTGAGGCGCCCGCCTCAAAGCCAGAAAAACTATCGCCTTGTTGATTTCGCCGTGAATTCCATCCCCAATTCCTCCTACATCAATCAACATGACAACAAAACTAATCTTTGGATTGCGAGTTGACTCGTAAGCAATTATCTCAAGGCAACCAAGAAATTAAACGATGTCTTAATCAAAATACTTAACCTTCCTTTGATCTGATTTAAGTACCTGAAATATTAACCAATGCTCTTTTACTTGTTACCAAATGAATGCATAAATTTTGTCAAATAACACGATCTTCTTTGGAAAATTCATGTTATACACGTATATATACATTCAGCACTTAACAATTTTGGATCTAAACAACGTAAATCACTTTGGTGACAATATTATTTAAAAATCCATAAAATTTTTGAGCATATAATTAATCACAAAAGAGGCTTTGAAAAATTATGTTTTTACTAAAAAAAAAAGAAAAAGAAAAAAGAAAACCACTTGAAAAATATGAAACCTTGATACAGTGGTTGCTCGGCCGAGTATAGAGAAGTGCTCGGCCGAGCGAGTAGATTCGCACGACATTGTCATTCGGCACAATGATACTCAGCCGAGCATAGAGAAGTGCTCAGCCGAGCAAGTAGATCCGCACGGCCATGCTTCATCATACAATGCGCGACCGTGCCAATGAGACATTCTTGTATGAACCATTGTGCCATTTACGAATTTTGTGCCTTTTTGAGAAAAAAACTTCAATACTTTCTAGAATTTGAACAAAGTAATTTTACTTATACTCTATTAATGGATTTAGAGTGTTTTATCAACATCAAAACATAATGATTTCAACAATATCATGAATTAAAAGTAAAGGATTTCATATATATATATATATATATATATATATATGAGACTAAGTGACACTTCATTTAGGGGCTACACCCTTTCACATGAAATTGTGTGAAGTTATCATTCTGCCCATCATTAAATGACAACTTACACCTCAAGAATTCTACACATTGATTAATTTTCTACACTTATATTATAACATTACGTTTATGATTTATATATACATGTACGTCTACATGTTTATGTATATTTATCAAGTATACACATTTTGCAATCCAGGTCTAAAAGAGGAAAGACAATTTACACTCAAAGCAAGAGGAAAGATTTAACTTTTTTTTTTAATTTTGTTCTTGAGGGTTTTGTTGTAATTTGTGAGGGTTTTGGTGTATTATCATTGTGACTTTGAATTTGTGAGGGGTTTTTAGTAGTTTTGAGATTGAATTTGATTGTAATTTTTTTAAAGAATGAATTTGTTTTTGTTGATTTATGGGCTATGATTGTTATTATGAGGGGAGGGGTTGTATTTTTTTGTTGTGGATATTGTTTGTGTTGTTGCTTTATTGTGCTTTTGAGGGTTTTATTGTTGTTTTATTTTTGTATTTTTGAGATGACTTTTTTGATTGTGTGTGAGGGTTTTGTTCTTATTTTTGTTTTTCTTTTGATGAATTTAATTTTGAAATTCATGATTGATTTACGTTTATTATAATAATTATCATTGTGAGGGTTTTATTGTTAGTAATTTTGAGATTGAGTTTGATTGTAATTTTAATAGTGAATTTGTTTTTGTTAATTTTATTGTGCTTTGATTGTTATTTTGAGGGGGGGGTGCATGCATTTTTTAGTTGTGGAATTTTTTGTGTTGTTTCTTTATTGTGCTTTGAGGGTTTTATTATTGTTTCATTTTTGTAATTTTGAGACGACTTTTATGATTGTGTGTGATTGTTACAAGATACAGGATTCTAAAACTCCTACAGTACTAGGAAGAACCAAGTCACAAATGCCATTAATTTGGGTACTTTTGAGCTCTTTAATCCTTATTTATGAAGATAACGTCTCTCTCTCTTTCTACATTTAAATGATGTGTTTGTTGTTATCGTGAATATGTAATTTCTACTTATAAAATTGCAATAAGTTTGTTTTTTCTTTGCAAGAAAATCAAATTAAAAGAGAAAAGTTGTCAAGATTAAGTATAAGAAGATGCATAACAAGGTATGAATGTTGACCTATTAGGTTAAAATATCATCGATTTCTTCATGTTTATCTTTTTCTTGGTTTGAAATATTTTTTCAACGTACAAGGTCTAAACTTAAATACGTCACGTGTTTGGAGAATATTTGTAAAATAAAGGTAATTAAATTAAAAGCGATGTATAAGAAGATGCATAACAAGGTATGAGCTTCTTGTTGACCTAAATTTGTGAGGTTAAGTTTGAGTTTGTAACTTTGAGAATGTATTCGTTTTGTTGAGTTTGATTGGCAAATTGTGTTTTTACTTTGTTGTTTTATCTTTGTAATTTTTATATGAGTTTTGTGATTGGTGTGTTGTGATTTTTAATTGTAATGTTGAGATAGTTGTCCTCTTCGTGTTATTTGATTTTTAAGTTGAGAAGGCATTTATTTTTGTTGATTTTATTGTGTTTTGATTGTTATTTTAAAGGGTTGTAGGGCTGCATATTCTTATTAAGATTTTTTTTTCTAATTTTGAGATGACTTTTGTGAATGAGTGTTATGATGTTTTTCTAATAACAATTTTGAGATAGTTGTTATCTTTGTGGTTTTTATAATTTTGGGAAGGCGTTTGTTTTTGTTTGTTTTGGTGTGCTTTGATTGCTTTTTTAAGTTTGTTGTTGCATTTATAATTCACAATTGTTTTTTCCTTCTTTTTGTGATTTTAAGATGACTTTTGAAATTCTTTGTTGTTGTTGTTGTTGTTGCAGTTTTGAGATATGTCATTGTTAGTCTCAAACCTGACGGTTTTTTTTGATACTGCAAGTGCACGGGCTATAATAGTATAACTAATGCAAGTACGGGTCGATCCCACAGAGACAGGGTTTACTTTGTATGATACTTGCTTTTATATAAATATATAGATAAAATGATTGGGGGAGATATGAATTGGTGTACGAAAATACTAGAAACATACAGAAACAACCAACATATAATAAAAGTGCTCTCGGGATTGGAATTCGAACACATATATTCATCAAATAATCATGCTTTAAATAAAGGTTTTCATCAAAATAACAAGGATGATACATTCGGCCTATGCTACTTCTCACGATCAAGCAAGTAGTATTTGTATTCTTCACTACTATGCCCTATCTCTCGATGGCCCATAATCGGTAAGAATCCATTAATGCTTGTAAAGTCCACGTACTTTCCATTCAAAGAACATCCCGAGGCCATTAAACTACTCTCGTGATTAATGAAACCCAGTTTACTTCATATGGTTCGGCTAACCGAGATTCACAGCTACGTCCTTCTCTCGATTAACTAGGGTTCTACAAATACGAACGTCTTTATATTTATTTGTAGGAGTTTAAGAATGATATGAAGAAATTGTTTTAAGATGAAAAATGTCATAAATCAAGGATGATATGCTAAGTTATGCTAACTACTCGTGGGTGAAGGCCTAGCACATGTATTTTAAGACCAACACTGCCTATCTCTTGAGGGTCCGTTTATAAGTATTCTCGTCCGTCACACGAGTAACCCGGTTCACCTCTCGAGGGTTTCGTATTAACCAAAATCCGTTAAGTCCAAGTTATACTCACTTATTCTCCACTAAAGGATCATCCCTTGGTCTTTAAACTACGCTTGTGATTAATGACCTAGTTCAATTCTTAGAGTTCCGCTAATCAAGATTTTTCACTTGATCAACTAAGGTTATACAATTAGGGTGTCTCCCTATTTGTAAGTATTAAGATTAATAAGAAGAGAATTGAATTGACATGAAGAGGAAGCATGAATTATAAATTATCGAGTTCCAACTCCAAGAACTGGAGGATTACTCGCAAGCCTTTGAACATAATAAAAGAACAAGAAGTAAATATTAAAAGATGAATATGGAAAGATGTACTTACTTTTTTTTTTTTTTTTTTTGGCGAAAGGAGACGGTACTCCCTAGATTTTATTAAATAAAGAAAATAAGTACAAACATGGTGGGGGACATTACAACCTCAACCACCAGGAAAATGAAATCTAGGGGGGAGGCCATACACACGTCGTATGGTCCTCTACAATATAAGGAGGGGTGACTACAAAAATAGAAAACAACCTATATAAAAATCGGCCATGAAGCTAATGAAAACGAGCATGAGGGATCCTAGCCTTGTCCAACAACACAGCATTTGCAAGGCCTAGGAATATCACTAAAAGAGGTGAATGTGAAATTTTGGACCTCGTCGACAAAATTAGCTAAACCATCTGCTACTCCATTCCTTCGCGAAGAATATGAGTAATTCGAACTTCCATTTGAGTCAATAATCTATGAATATGAAATAACATACCAAACACATGGGATATGGTACTCTCGAATAAGAATCTCGCAACAAAACTTGAGAATCAACCTCTAACCAAACACGATGGAATCCATGCGCTTGAGCCAAAATAAGCCCATCCCTTGCGGCCCATAGCCTCCGCCATCATATTGGAATGGCAGCCATAAAAATGTGGGAGAAACCAAGAACAAAATCCCCTTTATGATTCCTAAAACACCTCCCCGTATAGCAATACCGGATTACCCCTAGAAACTCCATCCGTGTTAAGCTTAATCTCATCAACATTAGGGGGAACCCATAAAACCATTCGGATTTTAGGAATCAAAAAGGGTTTAGAGAGGCCAAATGAAAAATATCCATCAAATAATGATTATCTTGACTTCTCGTGAAAGAAAGGGAAAAAGAGATGGCGATATTAGAAGCTTGAGAACGAACCTTATGGATAATAGCATTGGAACTCATCCTAACATCTTCAAATCTGCTCTTATTTCGAGCGCACCAAATTTCCCATAAAATAAGAGCTGAAGGAGACGAGATAGCCATGAACAAACATTGGAATCAGAATTGGAATGACTTTGCCACAACTAATGAGGACTGATTCAAATGACCCATGAAACAACGAATGCCACACAAACCATCAAGAAATCCCAAACTTTTTAGCAATATCTCCATAAACCAAAATATGCGCCATAGATTCTTCACTTGCTGCATTACAACAATTACATTTAGAAGCAAGGGAGATACCTTTAGAGCGAGTTCTCTCATCCGTAGGCAATCCATTATGCAAAGCACGCCAAAGGAATACCGAAATCTTTTGGGAATATATTTGCTCCGGCAATAAGAGTAAATAATAGAGTGAGGACGGCTAGAACGACATTCTCTCCAAGTCAATTGAACAGAGAACTTACCGGAAGAAGAAGGCATCCAAATAGGACGTCCTCCTTGTCCAGATAAAGAAATAGAATGAGAATTTATGAGAGATGCAAGGCTCACTTTGGCCAAAAGACTCTCGGATGTGATCAATATTAGGAGCGGCATTATGGAAAAGAGAAGAGACCTCAATGTGATCAAGGAAATTGACCCATATCCCCTTCTAACCATTTTTCATGAATGGAAATGTCTCCTCTCCCAACCCTCCAAGCTAATCTATCCTCCACTAAAGGCTTTGCTTCAATTAATCTTTTCCAAATATGAGAAGAGTATGATGTGATACATGCATCCATAGGGTGAATTTCCCAGCAATATTTAGCCAACATAAGCTCACTCCATAAAAAATTAGAGGTACGTAAACGCCACCAAAGTTTCATGGAAAAAGCCATAGCCATATCTTCAAATTTTCGAATCCCCAAACCTCCTCTTCAATCGGCCACTGATTTTGTCCCAAGAAAGCCAATGACATTTCTTCTCCCCATCATTAGAACTCCAAAAATCTCATAATAATCCTCTCCAAAGCACGAAATACCCCTTTTGGAGGATCAATAAGGGATAAATAATAGAGAGGCATATGCGTATAAGCAAGATTGAATAAGAGTGAGTTTGGCTCCAAAAGAGAGTAATTTACCCTTCCAAGAAGCAAGTCTCGATTCCATTTTTCTAATGAGAGGAGTAAAGAGGTGATCTTCTTTTTACCCGTGTATAACGGGCATCCCAAATATAGCAATGGGAGATCTTGTTTTACAAAACCCGTAGTGGCTGCTATAATCTCATCTCTATTACCATTATTACCCGTAATGAAGCAAGACTTGTTGATATTCACTCAACTGGCCCGAAAAATTCCGGTACCAATCCAAGTATTTCATATGCGCTTCTAAAGAAGATTTCGACCCATTACAAAAGATAATCACATCATCCGCATAGGCAAGGTGAGAAATTAACGGAGAATTGATATGAATACGGTACCGGTCTGAGGAACATAGTATGCAGCAAATTTAAACCCCTACTCATCATTTCCGCCGCAATAATAAAAAGATAAGGAGATAAGGGGTCACCTTGCCTAAGGCCCCTAGTAGAGTGAAAAAAACCACAACTTTCACCATTAACAAGGATGAAAACCAGCTATTGAAATACACCGGTATATGAGATCAATCCAAACCTCATTAAAACCAAATTGCCGCATCACCTTTATAAGAGCAAACCAAGATAGCCGATCATAAGCTTTCGCCGTATCAAGCTTGAGAGCCACATTAGAACCCCGAACTTTCTTGTTTATAGAATGCATAATTTCCCCGAGCCAATAAGACATTCTCATGAATAACCCTACCTTGAACAAACCCACTGCTCCGGAAATAATGCGAGGAAGAATGGGAGCCAAACGACACGTTAATAATTTTGTAACCACCTTATTACGAAATTGCAGAGGCTAATCGGCCTCTGTGTCCAAAAAGAAGAGGGAGAATCCACCTTAGGAATTGTGACAATTAAAGTACTAGTCCGGCTTCTTGGCATTTGAAACCCGTAAAAGAAATCACCAATAGCACGCACCAAATCAGCCTTAATTATATCCCAACGGCCCTTATAAAATTCACCCGTGAAACCATCCGGCCATTTGCACTTTGGCCATTCATAGAAAAAATGACCTCTCGAACTTCATCCTCATTAGGAGCAGTAGTAAGCGAGGTGTTATCCTCTTCAAGAATCAGTGGAATAAGAAACATAAAATCATCTAAGGAATCTCACAATGACCTTGAAGCCGCTCCGAATAAAACCTTATAGCCTCCTCTTTAATTTCACTTTTCTCTTTCACCACACGCCCATCTCTATTCTTTATTTTGTGAATACATAATTTACGCCTCTTTTTCTTTACAATGTAATGAAAGAACTTTGTGTTTCTATCTCCCTCCTTTAACCACTTTAAATTAGCTTTTTGGGCCCATAATTCTTCATCTAATTTCAACTTTGAAAGTAATTGCGCACGGGCTAAATTTAGAGCAGCCTAGAATCATCATCACCAAGAGTTTGATATTGAGCTTCCCTAACCAAAACTTCATCTTCTGCGTTTTTATTTGCTGATCAATTCTCCCATATATATGCTTATTCCATTCTGTAAATAGTCTTCCGGAGACGCCCAAGTTTCTTAGCAAAGCACACCATCGGTCTTCCATCCATAGGGCAGCCCAAGAAGTTTTTACAAGCTCTGAAATGAATGATGCTTCAGCCACACATTAAGAAAGCGAAAAGAGCCATGACGCACTTTTTTCAAGTTGCAAAGTGATAAGAATAGGAGCATGATCTCGAGCAAGTTCTAGCTAAATGAGTAACACGGGTAGAGTGAAACAAATGCAACCATTGCCATTATACAAAGCTCGTCTAATCTTTGATAAATAGCCCTTCTTCCCATACGATTATTAGACCATGTAATAACATTACCTTCATATCCAAAGATCCATAAGGTTAGAGTATTGAATCATATCCGAGAATTCACATGTACGGCCATACCATTAAGAGGTTTTCCTCCAATCTTCTCACTCGATCAATAACACAGTTAAAATCACCCACAACCAACCGAGGGAATTCCACCTCACTAATAGTCATTAGCTCTTCCCATAGAGAAATACGAGAAAATCACAGCTAGCATGTGAACAAAAGAAACTCCAAATGTACTGCCTCCCAAAGCGGATGAGAAATTTGCAAAGTTAATGCTTGATCCGAATCTTGAATAACCACCACTACGCACCGACCCCATGCTTCCATAAAACCCAAACTCTATTATTTCTATTATTCACCCCATCTTCACAACCCAACTTCCGAATAAGAGGACCCATAGCAAGACAAAATCGCGATTTTGGCTCATAAATAGCCATAAAGCGAAACACCATGAGAACGGAATAAACGTTTGATTCTACGGATTGTGGCCCCATTAGCTATGCCACGAGCATTCCAACTTATAAAACACACCATTAAAAACAGCTATAAAGAAAGTAAATGAGGGAATAGAAGCGAAAAGGAAAACTCACAGGTGAAGGGGATTTGTCCCTACTCTTTTTCCTTTTATGAGTAATGATAATGAAACCGTCATCAACTTGGGCTGCAATGCGGTTAGAGATTCTTTGAAATCCATTTGCATGTTCATGACTTGATTCATGAGGTAACTTGAGGAGCTCTAGGCGACAGATTAAGAGGAACCAAAAGCATTCATCTTTGCATGGGAAGAGGACTTTACACGCATAGCGAATCATCTCGCAAAGGCGTACACATAATTTAAGAGGATCTTGAACTTCAGGAATAGATATTTGAGTATCCTCCCCTCCGTCCATTTGAGAGATACCGGCCTTTAGTCTTTATAGCCTTTAGGCTTTTAGACGAGCATCATTAACGACTTTGGCAAAGCAATACCCCTTCTAGCCATCAAAGGAGCCGTGAATTCCTTAGAGCCACCATCTTTCTTTGTAAGATCAATAACATCTTTTGGCTTCATTAAAATCAGCACTCTTGCTTGTACCTTCTTGATTACCCTTATTTTTTGTCTTTCCGAATCCAAGCTTCATTTTTGTTTCCCCCTTCTTATGATCCTCCTTTTCATCCCTTTTCAATCCTTGATCAGCCCTCTTCTTCCCATCCCCATCACCATTTTTCTTGAATTCAAGAATTTAGAATATGACAATTAAAAGTGTCATGACCTAATAGAGAACAATGGCTGCAAGTACATAGGCATGTTATCATACTCAACAAAGTTGCACAAAACTCGGCATACAATCACCACAATCTATATGAATTTTTCAGCAAATGCTTTAATAAATCCACTTGCACCAAAATTTTAGCCACACTTGGCCTAGACAGTTCAGTGAAGAGCTTTATCAATCGACATAGGCTTTCCAAAGATTCGAGCCAAAGAGAATAAAAGATTTTATTGAATAGATGTACATGTGCAATCCAGAAGACTTACCCACACAGAACAATAGAAGAATCCATTTGAGGCTTCCATGAAGGTGTCCAAATCAAGTACGCATAGGAAATCTGTTCACATACCATACCTCCCTAGTCCAAATGCGTTGGAAATCTTCTTCATTAGTGAGTTGAATCAACATACGACGAGAATCAATATGGCCCAATTTAAACGCTCCCTTCAAATGAAACATATAGCAAAGCAATTCTTGCGGCCTCCATAAGAGGTCTGCCATTGAGAGAATTTTCCAACCAAAGTCCAAGCAAAAGGCTTTAGCAAAGCCTCTAAAGCTTCCTTAGAAAGTTTCAAAGAAGGCATACCTTTGTGAGTAAGGCAAATTTGGAATCAATGGAATATCTTGGATTGGAGTCGATTGAGAGTGGCCGAATATAGAAGCAAAAGATTTATTAGGGTTTGGGGAGGCGGAGCATTGTAGGGTTTCGCATGGGGTAAAACGGCTGAAGCAAAATTAGGATCAGCAATAGGGTTTTGCGGATTAGGGTTAACATTATGCTTGGAATTAAGATTAGGAAGAGGAGGAAACATGGCCGGATCAGCCATGGAAGGCCAAACCCTAATTAGGGTTCAACCAAAAACGGCAATTCTAGAGAGAAATTGAATTTAGTGCGTGTGTGTGGAAAAGATGTACTTACTCTCATAATTGTAGAAGAAACAAAGGCTGGAAGAAATCTTGTATTGCATTCACAATCTTCAAAGATGTACAAGAACTTGTCACTAATAATTGATAAACTTTGAATATTGTGTATAATGTTGCTAGAGTGTTTTGATATCTATTCTAAGTATAATCTGATCCTCCCGGATGTGTTTCTGATCATTTTCGAATCCTTAGACCGATTACAAAGGGTCATTAAATAGACATAAGCTTCAAAAGTTGGGACTCTTCAAAGAGCTTCCTTCAAAAGGTGCCTTTTCAGCCCGATAACAGTAAATGCACGCCCGTGCGTTGTAACTTGTACGGCCGTGCAAGCCTTGGCACCATTTATGTTTTGAACTGATAGGAGATGCACGACCGCTCCAGATATTGCTACACGGCCGCTCCAGTGCAGATTTGGCCTGGATGACAAGTTTGAAGATGTTCCTTCCTTAGATTTGATCCCTTAGATATTTCTTAGCTTTATTTGTTCCAGAAATCAACTTAAAAACCTGTATAAATGCTCAAACACACCAACAAGTATAAAATCGAGGATATAGAACAAAAGAAGCTAATTTATACTAAATGAAGACTAAATAAGAATAAAAACTAAGTAAATGATAAAGAAATAATGCTATAAATGACTATAAAATAGTCACTTATCAGTCATGTTTGTGTTTCTTGTTGTAATTTTGAGGTGGCACTTTGTTTGTTGATGTTACTGTGCTTTGATTGTTGTATGACGGGGCGGGTTTGTAATTTTTATCATTAACGATTGTTTTTGTTTTGTTTTGTTGTTTTCTAATTTATTTTTATTCTTGTTTGTGCTCTTAATGTTATTATTGTAAGTTTGAGTTTGTTGTCGTTTTTCTATTGCAAATTTGTGTTAGCTTTGTGTTTTTTATTGTAATTTTGAGAATGGATTATTAGCGTTTGTTATCATTTTGGTGATTTGATTGTTATTTTGAGTTGGTGGTTGCATTTTTTTTAGTATTTCCAATTTTGTTTGTTTTATTTTTGTGATTTAAGATGACTTTTGCTCTTTGTTGTTGTTGCCTTTCGATTGCAATTTTGAAATTGTTGTTGTCCTCTTTGTGGTCTTTATTGTAATTTTTTGAATGCATTTGTTTTTGTTGATTTTATTTGTACTTTGATTGTTATTTTGAGTGAGGGGCGGGGTTGTAGTTTTTATGATAGATGGTTGTTTTTTGTTTAGTTGCTGCTATGTCTTATTTTCTATTTTAATTTTATTTCTTGGTTGTGTTCTTAATGTTATTATTGAGTTTGTTATTGTTGTTGTTTTTATATCTCAAATTTGTGATAGTTGTCTCGCACTTACACATGGACACTAGAGGATGTCTCGCATTTGATAGGGACACTAGAGGTCTAACACCTGAATATGAACACTAGAGGTTGTCTCGCACCTGATGGGGATACTAGAGGTTGTCTCGCACCTGATGGAGACTATTTTGAGACGTCTAACCTAAGTGAGATTTTTTCGAGAGAGTCTACCCTAAATGAGAATTTTCCGAGGGAGTCTACCCACAATGAGACTTTTCTGAGGGAGTCTACCCCAAATGAGACTTTTACGAGGGAGTCTACCCCAAATGAGACTTTCGAGGGAGTCTACCCTAAATGAGTGTGGAGAAGAGTGTTGAATCTTGTTCCTCGCTGGGGATTAATCGACTCTATCTTTGTCCTTGGAATCAACTCTCGTTGGGAAAAGGATCGGGCTTACGGTTGACGGCCGAGGTTGGAATGAAAGAATCAGGCTTACGGTGTCGGTCGAGGCAGATATTGAATTTAGGACAGCCAGCTTACGGTGTCGGTCGAGGCAGATATTGAATTTAGGACAGCCAGAGGCAAAGATTATAACAGCAGGAAAGTAATAAAAGGGGCCATACTAGTCAATCGAATGAGGCCGTATGGTTTGCTTTAGATTTTTTACAATTGATGCCATACGGCCCGCTCTGTAAACGAGGCCTGTTTTAAGAGGTGCTGAAATGGGAGAGAGGCAACCATTCTTCTTGTTTATGCCGAGAGAAAAGGGAGAAAAAGGGATTAAATCTCGATGGTAAATTCGTCATTGTTTGTTTGAGGCTTTGATTTGTGCTTCAATGGCACCCACACCTAGGAATGCTTGTCACCTTAATGCTCCAAGGGATGGTCCTAATGAGATTTGCGCTCATAGAGATCGCCATGCTTCTCACATTTCTCGTCAACCTGGGGGTAAGCTTTTGAAATTCTTTGCTTTGGATTGCCTTGATTTGTCGATTTCTTGTTGAATTTTTGAACTAGGGTTTCAGATTTGGGGTTTTTCTAGGGTTTCAAAATTTTTCCCTAAATTGCTAATAATTTGTGAAATTGATGCTATTCAAAGTATGGGTAAATTATTGCTATGCTTAGATTTGTAAAGAGCATGTAACCTTATGTACATTATATCCTTTGATGTGATTTGTTTGTGGGACACATACCTGAGATGTGTTTACCTATCTCTTTTGCAAACCCCATAGTTGTGTCGGCTTACGAAGCCCTTCTTGCTGCTGCAAAGGAGCATGTGATTAGTCAGAGCTTTGGATTGGTGGTCTTGGGAACTTTTCAGTGAGCGGCGTCATTGACGAGGAACCCCTTTGAGTTGGGCGAAGACTTTGATAGAAACCTTACCAGTCTTTTCCATCAAGCGGGCCCTTGCCAGAATCTGGAGAGATAAATTCTCTTTCAACAACTTCAAGTTTGGTTGAAGGTGTTGACCCCAGAACGACATCCAGTGCTTGTATAGCCTTTCGAGGGCATCACGTCGTCTACTCTGCAAAAATCGGTCTGGGATGCTCCATATCTGATTTAGCAGTGACTATTTATAGGCATTTTAAGACTAGGATGAGCAAATTTTATTTGATTTTGAATTATGTACAAGTCTGTGTTTGGGCAAGACTCTTATTATTTTTGGGTTGTAATAACTTTTCATGAACTACTTTTATTTATTTAAGTGTTTATGCATGCGACGTGAGGTCGGGATGGTTTTTTTTTGTTGTTTTTTTCTTGTGAAAAGGGCCTAAGTGTATGGAAATGCATTTGGGATTTGTCTTTGTGATATTTGAACTGTTTGGGACAGATTTGAGCAGGCGGGATGAGAATTCCTTGTTGCAGGCAGAAACTGGGTTCTTTGCTGATCATTCTGCTGCTGATGTGTCAAAAGGGGTCGTACGGCCTGGGCTTGCTTTCAAAAGGGGTCGTACGGCCTGACCTGTCAAAACTGGGCAGAAAGTGCAGTTAAACATCAGATCTGGTTCACACTTCATTCTCGAGCCTAAAACACCAAAAACTGCTCTCAGCAAACTCAGAACTGGAAATTGGTCTAAAAATCATGTATCCAACACCAACTATGAGCAAACCTCCTCAATTGAACAAGGATATCAAAGAGCAAAGGGGAGCTACAAGATCAAATCCATTTGGTCTCTTAAGGAGCTTATTCCGAATTGAGAGTTGTTGCGAGCCGCCGCTAAGTTTAAGGACACAAAGAGGCATGTCTATAGCTTCTCTTACAATGAGATTCCCCCTACATTTGAAGATTTTAGGGCTTTGATTGGGGTGTGCCTTGCTGAATGTGGTTGGGCACTGTCGAGCGGGTATGGTTATTGTTCCTTTGATTCTGGGAGAGACCCTTAAGGGTGTTCATAGGTTGGATGCAGGTGACCTTTTTATGCGTGGGGGTAGTCTTGTTTTGCTCACATTATGGTTGAGGGAGAGGTTAAAGGCTATGTCGTCTATTCCTTTATCTTTTGATCCGTGGACTTTTGTCCAGCGTGATTTGGCTATAGATATTGACCGGTTCGGATGAGAGAGGAGGATGGCTAGACTCCGCACTTCCCAGATACGGTGGTGCGTCCCTCATTGGAGGATAGAGACTTGGAGGACTCTTCAGAAGGGTTCTCACATTTTTTGGGTTCCAGCACTATCCAAGTCGACTTTCTACATTCCTTATCTCGTTCTCAGGC
Organism: Adenophora triphylla var. japonica; assembly: GCA_022495995.1. NCBI lineage: Eukaryota > Viridiplantae > Streptophyta > Magnoliopsida > Asterales > Campanulaceae > Adenophora > Adenophora triphylla. Next base: position 479,279 of record JAFEMH010001277.1, read on the forward strand.
AGTATGGGGTTGAGCATGAGTCGTTGTATGTTTGGAATGAGATTTCTACCGTAGAGGGTGCCCCTCTGTCAATGACCAACTCGTCCACATTTCTCCTTTTTCTGAGGCTCAAAAAGTACTCAGCTTTCCGTCCATAGGTGTTTATCAAGCACCAAGGTAGCATCTTCTTAGCCAAAGAATACATGGAAGAGAGACGCAAAGCTATTTTAGGAGAGGGTTGTCCTACTAGCAAAGTCTTAAGGGACGTGGAGGCTAAGGCTAGCCCTTACAACAAGATCAAAGATGCTATTGAGGACTTCAAGACTCGAGAAGACAGATTGGGGAAGATTCCTTCTCTTAGGCTCAGAGGGAGGATATTCGGGCACACGCGAGAGTGGATGTGGCGCTAAGGGATGCAAGCTTATCGGAGACGACCGGGAGAGCTCCTAAGCTAGGAAAAAGAGAGATGGAGATAATTCCCGTGAAGAAGAACACTTGACGCAGCCAAGGGAAGAAATGGAAGAAAGGCGAGGGTTCGAGCACCGGTGGCTAGAGTGACCCTAGAGTTCCGAGTATCCACCTATTGTTATTGCAGACACATTAGATGTTAAATATTTTATTGTGTTTTTTAGCAGGTTATGTGAGTAAATAGTAGACATTGTGGATTACCTTAGAGTTTTTCGAGACACAACTAAGTCTAACTTGCATTACTGTTGAGCACTTTTGATGACAAATTTGGATTTTTGTTTATTGATTAGACCAGACTATTGCTGGTTGCCTACGTTCCCATTTTACAATTGGACTAAGGGGCTAAGGTTTGCGTAGTTCGACTCTATTAATTTTTGGAGGGGGAAGAAGAGTGCAACCCTATTTTTTATTTAGATTTGTTCTTGATAGGGGTTTTCAACCTAGGTAGGTATATTCTTTAGCACTATTTATCCTTTTGCCCCCAAACACCATTTTTTTCGGCCAACCAACATATCGGCAAACCATACCCGATTTTTGTTATTTTTTTCGGCTACACTCTACCGAAATAAAATTTAAAATTCGGCTGGATGTGACAGAAAATATTCAAACATTCATCCACATCCGGCTGAAACTTTCACAATTTTCGGCAAGGTGTGATCGAAATTTTTGATTTCGGTCATGTTTGGCCGATTTGTTTTTACGAATCGTCTGTCGTGGCATTGGGATTTTTTGAAGGAATTTGAGATGCATCTGAGGCTGAGTCGGCGACCGGAATTGGCGGTTGTAGGCAAGGGAATTGGTAGGGGATTAGGGTATAAACAGGTTGAGACGAATGTGTTGGTTGTGATTGGGATTGGGTTAGAGTTTCAGTGTCGGTTTGATCGTGAGGGAATTGAGAATTGGACGGGATGAGGGCTTAATTTGCAGTAGCTATGAAAGAACTAACCAGAGGTAAGGGGTGGGTGTGGGCGAGCAGGTGAGTGTTTAATGTGTCTAAAATGATATTAAAGGGTAAAAAGAGAAATATATGGATTTGGGTTAAATTATTTGGGGTGAGTTTAGTGATAGGGGTTTATTTAATAATTTTACGGGCCTATATAACAATTCTTATATTAAAATCTTCAAATCAACATGATTACTTGCCTTTGACAATAACATTATTATCCCGACAATGATTGAATATCGATATTTTGAGAAATATATAAAAATGAGACAGTGATTGATCAGATTGTCTTGCTACATATTGTTTTGAAGTGACATTTTCTACATCAAATATTTAAAAAAAAAAAATATATGATTATAAAATGACAATTATATAAAAAAATCATACTAATTTAATATATAATAAATATTTAAAAGAAAGTTAAATATTTTTCAATAAATATATTAATATTATATACTCACTCCTTATCACCCGAAAATAAACAAATTTTCATTTTGGGTGTTTTATTTAAGAAGGCACACTCTCAAATTGAAAAGTTTTTAATATTTTTTATTAATGAGACCTACTTGTTATATTTACAACAACTATCAACTTACTAGTTACAACCCTACTTTCTCTCTTTTACCTCATTTTTCATACTAACAACACTTACTCTACTGCACATTTTTCTTAATTCCCGTTCAATGTCAATTGTGTGCCTTTTCGGATGGGAAGGAGGGAGTAATTTACAAGAAATGTGGTTTTATCCATAATTCCTAATTTCTTTGTAAAAAATATTTTCAAATGGGTTTACGATTTTTTTTTTAATTTAAAATTTTGTGGAGTTACAATTAAAGGCGAACACAAGGTTTGAATAGTGGGCCCACCCACTATTCAAGTCGGCCCACCTGCTCTCTCAAAAATCTATTAATATATAATGGCTGAAGTAGTACTTCATTTTCCCGCTTGTGTAAAGAAGCTTCTAGAGTTGATCTGCTGTAAAATGGACCAAACTACCCTCTACCTACTTTATCCCCTCTCTCTCTCTCTCCAAACACGCCATTTCCACAGCGCCTCCTCCTCTCCCACATCCCTACACACTCTCTCCCTCTCTATCAATTCCCTTAACCGCGCAACTTACCCCTCTTCCTCCATGCGATTGCCGGTGAATCCTTCTCCACAAAATAAGGAGTCCGTTTATATCCCTATGCACGCTCTTTTGATCTTCTCGATCTCTCTCTACTCCCTCTGCTACAAACGCGGTCGTCGCCTCCGTCTCTCTCTTCTTCCATAGCCGCCCCCACCGCCGCCCCTCTCTCTCTCTCTCGCTCTCTCTTTCCTTCCATGGCCGCCGCTGCTCTCTCTCTCTTCTCTCATTTGATTTTTCTCTTCATTCCTAAATTGTTTCAACAATTTTCTCAGTTTCTAAACACCCATAAACCCCTGATTTCCATGGAAACCATAATCAGGAAGGTTCACTACCATTCCCATTGCAATCACTAGATTCTATCCCTACCGACGTAGCAGTAGGACTCTACCCTCCTAGCCCAATACATAAATCTAGGTCGTAGCTTCATCAAATTGCTAGGAATTCGAATAATCAACCGAGAATCTCCTATGTTGATTGTTGCAACATAGCTCGTGTTTTAGGTAAATTTGTTTTTTTCCCTTTATTAAACTATTGAAACCTAGATTTAAAATAGATGTTTCGGTTAGGGCTTTCTATATGTGAGTGTGAATTAGTCTGTCAGTTTGTAGAGGAAAGGCCTTGTACAGTTGATTTTATTTTTTTCTAGGGATGGACACTGATGCGTTATTTACATACATGGTTTTTGAAGTTCCTTACTCAAATGATGATGATTACAACTTGGTTATTCATGGCTACCCTCATTTGTTGTTTAACGAGAAGTCCTGGATTGCTTTGAACACTAGGAGATGGCCATTTGTGACCCATTTTGTGGGTTGTAAAGCTTGTGGGAGCTACGGGGATTACCCTGTTGAGAGGTATTTAAGAAGTATGGAACGGGCTTTTAATTTTGCGGATAATCAAGTGCTTAAGTTCTTTGGATTTAGACATAGGGGTCTATTGAGCCTAGAGATCGAGAGGTTCATAAATGAGAGTGTGACTCCGTTGGAATCTGTAGATCAGTTTGATATTTGACACTCAATGCAAGCAATAAGTGCAACAAAGAGCTAGGTTTTACAACTTCCTCGACAGGTGATACTCCTTAGCAATGTAAACTTTTTTTTTAATTTTAGGTTATGAGTTTGATTAAAATTATAGTTAAGTTACTTTTGTATTGGAATTGGGAATACAATAGTAGAATTCTTTATAATTTGCTATTCCAACTTGTAATGCTCAAGTAATTAAAACGAATATTCTGTTCATTTATCCTCTTTGATAGTATATCCTTTTCGCCTTTCTCATATGTTGTTCAGCTGCCACATTTTAAATCGTACAATATGTTTTGGCAAACAAATGTTCCATTCCAATAGTCTTTTTAATTTTAGAGCTTATCTTTGATTGAACTGATAATTACTTCTCATTTTCCATTCTGAATTTTCTATATTTATTCGTTATTTTCATGTTCCTGATTGATAATTCTGTTAGTGTGTCCTTTGGACGAGTATGTTCTCACTCGCTATTTTCTCCTTCATTTGCAAATTATAAAATGATGATGCCAAAAACGTTCGGATCAGCCCGAATCCGGCGGAGGTTGTATCCCTGGCGATTGAATAGCCCGAAAAGATGAACAAGAGAAATCAATTGACAAGAGTTTAGAGTCAAAAGATAGCATACCAAAATATGTGAATTATGAATTATGTGGATTGGAGTGCATATGGATAAGATATTAATCCCAGGAGGATTATAGATGTTGAATCCTTGCTGAATAAGGAACCTTGTGAGATATGGTTATAATCCTAAGAGGAATATAAATGTTCACAGTCCATGTTTGAGTAGGATTGAATAAACTGCAATCTGCACGTACGCCGGTGAAGAGCTTCCTTCGGCTTATGTTGCCTGGTCGGCTTTGTATGATGCGATGAAGAAAAGAGGTAGAGAATGGGGGATGCCCATTTATGCTATGGTGATAGCCGAGGAGGGGCTCCTCGTCATCAAGGGAAGCCTTGCTAGGCCTTGGAGGGATGCCTTCCTCGGTATAGATATATGCATTGCTCAGCATTAGACTTCTGATTGGGCCTTGATCATTTATACACCTTCTATGTCAAGGTCGACATAGGGGAATGACGAGGAGGCCTGACGAGCAAAGTTAGGGTTGCCCCACTCCCTTTGTCGTAATTAAGACTTGTATGGATTATGTTTTGGGCCCAATCCACTGGGCTTTGCCCGGTCACGGATCCACGTTCGTACCTCGGTTTATTCCGTTCAGTGGCCCCCGACTTCCTAGCTCGGCTATGCCGAGGAGGAAGTAGTGCACTACCTCGGCTTAAATGAATACGAATGGGCTCATACGTGTCACGAGACGCTTCAGTACCTGACGATTAATAGTACAATGATGGGGTACGTCGTACGATGACTGACATTCCCCTTGGAAACCCACCATTGCATTTAATGTGATAGGAAAGGACGTCGCCTTTACCTGGATTTGACCCATATCCGTTTCTTGCTTGGGTATATAAACAAAATCCTTTTAAAATTTTATTCTTTTATCACTGTTGAAGATTGGGAGCAAAATAGCAAGGTTTGAAAAACCATTCGTGTTCTTGATCTTGTTGCCCATATTCGTTCGATCGTGCTCGATTTCATCCGTTCATCCTTCACTAAACTTCAATCAAAGGTATAATTTCTTCTCTATTAACTGTTTTCTGCATTTATTTTCAATTTCTGGGTTTTTGGTTGATGTTCTTGGTGGGTTTTGGGAGAAACCGCCATTGTTGCTCCTTCGAAGCTTTTTCTTGAGTTTCTTCTTGAGTTTATTCTTGAACCCTACCGTCTTCCTCCTCGTATTTAGAAATGGCAAGGACATGGAGGTGTAATCCCAACTCCTTGTATGGCTACCATAATCGGAACCTTAGGGTTTACCGGCGAACGGACGACCCATGGCTGATGTTGAGTTTGGGAGAGATAGGGGAGATTCTGACGGGATACCAAAGCCCAAGAGCCGACGTACGATATCCAGGTTGGTTCAGAATTGACCTAGCGGTATGAGAGTTCCCCAATATTGTAGTGTTCCATGGTTTTTCAGAGATCCTCGATCACATTAATCTTTTCTATTTGAAGTGCAATCCCCTGGAGCGTCCTCCATTGCTGGGTAAGGTTCCCTCCTCGGCCTTAGTTCGTATGATGAGAAGGGATGTTCTTCTTCTTCCTCGTCTTCCCTTTGCCTTGGACAAATTTCTGATCCTTCTTATTTAATTGTGTAGATATGGCCGGACGAGGAAGTAGTGCTGCCCGTCAAGCTGGTCCTTCAACCTCGGGGAACATTGTTGATGCCTTTGACGAGGAGGCCCCATCTGGTAGCCAAGGACGAGGTCGAGGTAGATCTGGCCGAGGTAGGTTGTATACCCCTGAATGAACGCCCTCCGAAAAAATTTAATTAAACCTTTTTAAAATTTTTAATTTTCTTTTGTTTTTGGGAGTCGCCACGCCGTTTTTAAGGAAAACATTGAAAAATCTTCGGAAATGAGAAAATGGGTTCGGGGGTCAAGTTACGATGTGGGAAGAGAATATGGAGCTCACCCACATCGCCTCTTTCGAGACTTTCAATCAAACATTGGACAATTATAATCATTCAAAGTGTGTGCAATTTGTGTCAATCAAACAAGGCATGCAAATTTGGATTTCATTGATGGTATTGAAACTGAATACAACTTGTGAACCATGAAAGGGGGCCACACCCTTACAAACAATGACTTGCATTACAAGGCAGAAGATGAGACAATCTGTCCAGGGAAATCGGATGTCGTCCGACACATGACTTCCTCAGAAGAGGGATGTCGGACGACATAAGACAACCTGGTCAGGTTGTTTCTTACAACACCAAAGATATTCTAAAATTAAAACAATGTTATTTTAACTAAGGAGAGACACTATTCAGGGTCTAAGACCAGTTTGGGGTTGATCGGAGTGAGCAAAGTCAAGATTGACTTTTAATGATACGGATGTCGTATGACGTAGGATGCCAAAGGCTGTCCATGCCACACGACAAACCGCCTCCATCAATGGGTTGTACCCAAACAGATCTTAGGCTTCCCAAATAGTGGTAAATGAACTAAAATATTTAAACACAGCTTTTAAGCACAAAGAGGATCAATCTGGACAGATCTGAAGCCACTGAAAGCCAAACAGCTTTCTGGGAGCTCTATGTCGTATGACACAGGACCCTTTGAGGAGTCCTATGTCGTCCGACATAGGTTTCCTATTTCAGTGCCTTCAGCAGACTGATCCTACCTTGCTCAAAACACGAATCTAAGCTATAATACTAACTGGAAACAGTATAATAACAATATTACGTGAGTATTATGGGAGGATCACATGGCTTTAATGGCCAAATGTGATAAATCACATGTTTATGGCCATTATCATGTAGCCATCACCTCCTAACTCAAACACAAGTAAACAAGATGCAAACTTTAATGCAACTAAGGCTACCAAATGTCCAGATCTGAGGTGAGGAGATGTGAATATTGAAGATTCACATCTCCACCACCTTTGTCATGCAAAATCCCAAATATTCACATGTTATTCAACACTATAAGCATGCAATATAAAGAAATGAGAATGCAAGATGTAATCAGAGAGAGAGAGAGAGAGAGTTTAGGGACTACCTATTGTAGTCCACAAGGTAGAAGCACCAATAGTATGGTGTTCACCCCTTCAAAACACCAACAAAGGAGGTCCTTCTTTGAATCTTGGCTTGGATGTGTGTATGTATGAGGAGGGAAGTGAGTGTGTGTGTGTGTGAGAGAGTGAGTCTCTATTTTAGCAGAGTTTACCCTACTTGCCAATATCCCCCTTAAAATGATCAGCCAAGCCCTTTATTTATAGGCATGCTGATGGGAGGTCTTATGTCGGACGACATAGGGCGTTAACCGCCTTTGGGTCGCCCTATGTCGGACGACACCGGTCAACTTTATGACAAACTGGGCCGCAGGCCCAATGGATCAAACAAATGGATGGATAATTTAGGGCCAAAATGCACGTTAGCAAATAAATTAGCCCAAAATTAATGCCAACCATGGAAAGCGGACCCAAAAACACGAGTTCGGGTCGGGGTACTCACAGAGCCCCTCGGCGACGTCACTTCCGCGAGAAGTGGGGTCGTCGACAAAATGAGAATCCCGAGCCGGACAACGAACGGCGGGGAAAGAGGGATGACCAGGATGGTCGGGCGGCTGGACCTTGTATGAAAAGGATTCCTACGTATCCCGTGGGGGAATCAAGCTGAATCGTAGTTCAACAAAGAGGTGGCGCTAACGAAAGGCCACGGGCTTTGTACCCAAGATTTGACTGTTTCTTTGGGGAGTCACCCGAGGATTTGACTGTTTCGTTGGGGAGTCACCTGAGGATTTGACTGTTTTGTTGGGGAGTCACCCGAGGATTTGACTGTTTCGTTGGGGAGTCACCCGAGAATTTGACTGTTTCGTTGGGGAGTCACCCGAGGATTTGACTGTTTCGTTGGGGAGTCACCCGAGGATTTGACAACTATAACAGGAAAGGAAAGCATAACATGAAAGATAAGCGTAACGTGGGCGTTTGTACCCGAAAGAAACATAGGAACGAGCCTAAAGGGGTGTAGGAACAAGCCTAAAGGGGTATAGGAACAAGCCTAAAGAGGTATAGGAACAAGCCTGCGCATAGGAACAAGCCTAGCGAGATATAGGAACAAGCCTAAAGAGGTGTAGGAACAAGCCCACGCATAGGAACAAGCCTAGCAAGATATAGGAACGAGCCTGAAGAGGTGTAGGGACAAGCCTACGCATAGGAACAAGCCTAGCGAGATATAGGAACGAGCCTGAAGGGGTATAGGAACAAGCCCACGTATAGAAACAAGCCTAGCGAAATATAGGAACAAGCCTAACGAGGTGTAGGAACAAGCCTACGCATAGGAACAAACCTAGCGAGATATAGGAACAAGCCTAAAGAGGTGTAGGAACAAGCCCACGCATAGGAACAAGCCTAGCGAGATATAGGAACAAGCCTAAAGAGGTGTAGGAACGAGCCTACGCATAGGAACGAGCCTAGCGAGATATAGGAACAAGCCTAAAGAGGATCGAGATTAATTCAAAAGTATCGCGAGATGAACTCCATAACTTGAAATGACTTTATCTGAGAAAGTAATGATGATTTGCAGGTGAATGAGATATGCTTTCATACCTGTGCTGTGCTTACCCGTAGGGATTGTGCGCACGAGGATCACTTGAAGTGATTGGCTGACTTTGAAAACATTTGTCGGGTAGAACACGAACTTTGCTGTTGATATTACCGTTACAAGACGAATTCTGCTGATAATCTGCCGTTGCGAGATGGGTGTTGCTGATGATTTGCCATTGCAAGACGGACTTTGTTGATGATTGGCCATTGCCAGACTGGCTGTTGATGAACATTGCCATTGCAAGACGGACCTTTGACGATGATTTGCCATTTCAAGACGGACTTTTGATTCATTTGTCATTGCGAAGGCGGGCCTTTGGCGATGATGGTGAGGATGATCCTTTCCAGCCCCCGCTTGCCGCAGTGCCCCAGTGGCACGGACATTACGGCGAGCCGCAGCCTTGGGCCCTAGATGAGGAGGATGATGACTCTAATGGAGATATCCCTGAGGAGCAGGAGGGTGGCGGCGATGGCCGGGAGCAGAGTGGCTACGAGGAGCGAGGAGGATTACAGTGACGACTCCGAGCCGGATTGATTGCGGTGGCCCCTTTTGCAACTCTTTAAGACTCTTAGAGAGAGAGAGAGAGAGAAGAAACAATGCATGCCCTATTCTATTGCTTTTCACTCTGTAAAATAATTTTTTTTTTGTATTTTGCAACTAATGCATTCTCTTGATAGCATCTAAACTTATTTGTTTATACGCATTAGTCCGTCCCAAGAAATGGCAAGAAAGAATGGCATTTGTTGGGGGTTGGTAATGTATTGGGTGTTATTTGTGGATGTATTGGGTGCAAAGTGTGCCAAATCCTCTCCCATGCGCCTGGTGAGTAAGGGGAATTGATATATACAGTTTTGGGCTGCTTTGGACAGGTTTTGAGCAAGTATCGGATCGCCGATGGAGGGCTGCAAATGCAGACAGTGCTGACGTCTGATGGATGGTCACGTTAACAGACTTTGGGAAACCAGCCCCAGCATTTGTAAAAGGACAGATTCGCAAAAGGCAACTTCCAGCAGTCACAGCCGCCCCAAATCCATCTTCAACCTTGACATCAGCCCCAAGATCTAACATTTGGCCCAAAATGGAACGTTATGAAGAGAGGTCCAATGCAGTCCCATTACAGGCAGAATCATCACGCGACCCAGGAGGCACCCATCTTTTCAGACCCTAGTCAATCAGTCATAGACTCGAAAATATATACGTGCAGGGGCACATCTTTCGAAGAATGGGATTGGATCCCGAATTGGTGTATGACATACTCGCTTTAGGGTTTGACTCTTTTGAGAGAGTATAAGCACAATAAGGTGTGGAAAAGTGTATGGAAGCCCCTGCTGACCGAAACAGTGTTTAGCTCTATCTTCCTATGATGTAGAAAGAGAAGACTTGTCGAGACACTTGAAAACTTGTCTTATTCGTGATGATCACAATTTGCTTAAAACCCTTTATTGATGTTCGGGTTGTTCAAACACTAAATCTGATATGAACAAATATTTTAATTAATCACAAGGAGAAAACCAACTGATATCGAGAATCAAGCTCGGGAGGATGGAAAATGTATAGGAACGGTCCTTGATGAGACCGGATTTTTTGAAATTTGTTTGTGATTTCGACCGGACCAATTATGGTTGCCTACGTTCCCCTCCTGACGAGGAGCTCAGGTTGCTGTAGTTCAGGCTTATCCCGATTGAAAAGAGAATGAATGTTGAAATTCGAGGATCTGAGGACCTTTGAGGATTTTGAGGATTTGGAGAATTGAAAAAACATGTCCTCCTGGAGTGTCGATGACAGACACGGATGCGAAGCCCCACTGGGACGTCCACGGCGAGTGTTTGCGAAGGAGAAATGAAGTATGCTCACATGAAGTGCCAAATGAATGGATTGAATTTGCACAATCTTAGATTGATGATTTTGAACCAAGATGGATTAGATTCCAATTTAAGCAAGCAACGAAGCATTAATTTGATTTAGCTCTCGAAGATATTGGAATGAAATTACTATCCGGTAAGGACTGTAGCTGGGTTTTCGGGCTTCGATCGGCCATCGGGTGATTTGGAAAGTTGTGACCTCTTAAGATGAGAGGTCGGATGGGCTTTCTTGTTGAACCTCTAAAGATGAGAGGTTGGCTTTTAGGGATGTGTTTGGGAAATCTACGGCGAGAAAGATTGATCGCCTCTAAGAATGAGAGGTCAAATTTTGACTTTGGCCAAAGGCGAGGTAATGGTAATGGGAATGTCCTCTAAAATCGAGAGGATGGCTCGGGATTGATTAAAGAAATAGGAATATCCTCTAAAATCGAGAGGATGGCTTGGGATTGATTTAAGGTAATGGTGAGAGGAAGTCCAAGCTATCGAGAACTTTTGCGAATCTTGCGAGAATTCGGGCTCCTTCTTGATCATTGGAGAGCCTCTTGAGAAGTCGGGGATTTTTGCTGAATTGTGAGGATTTTAAAATCCTTCTTTTGATGATTTGGGATGGCTTCTTGAGGAGCTGAGGATTATATCTGAGATTGTGAGGATTTAAAGTCCTTCTTTTGAGAATTTGGAAGGTTTCCTGAGGAGCTGAGGATTATATCTGTCCTTCCTTCTTGACTTGAATATTTTATGCATTGCCGACTCTCGAAGCTAACTTATTTGGCGTTGCTTGGACTTCTCTTAGCAAAGATGATGGCTAGGCGGGGTTTCATAATACGCCGATCTTGAAATGAAAGGATATTGTTTGGTGAGGGTGAGGTAATGGCTTTCCTATGGGTGAAAGGCTTCAACCGCAATCCCTACCGGATGACCTAAATGAAATTAAGTCTTCGTTGCTTTTTTTTTCTCTACAATTTTTTTTTTTAAACGAAAGGAGACGTAGCTCCCTAGCTTTTATAAATAAAATAAAAGAAACAAAGCACGGTGGGGGACATAAAACCAAACCACCTAAACGAAAAGAAAACTACAATGTGGGGCTTAAAGCCAACAATAAAATCAAGAAAGCTAAGGGGAGGGGTGCAAGTCCATCTGGACCGCCCCAAAACAAGAGGAAGGGGGGGAACTAAACCCTAAGCTATCAAAAGGGAAAGGATAGAACCAAATCCCATCAAACAAAATTATCAGGAGGAGAAGCCGATCTTCCACGCCATTTTCTAGAAGAGACCATTGTGAAACCATCAGCATTAGTATTCTTTTTGTGAGACGGAGTAAAAGGAGTGTGTAGCCAGCCATATCAGTAACAAAGGAATATGGGGCCCTTGAAGCCGAAAAAAGCTCTGGAGATTTTGGTTCTACTTCCACAAAAGGTTGGGGAGGATGGGACTCCCTATAACGAGCAATGTTGCGCATAATAGCCTCCATATCATTTGTTGGAGCATTGATATCACCAACAACACCAACATGAACAGCCACGTTATCATTAGTTGGAGCATTGTCACCAACAACACCAACAACCGCAGCCACGTTATTTGCAGCAGAAACATTATTTGTGTTTATTATGCCAACAACCAAGTCTTCTTGATCAGCCACTATGTTGCCATCCCTAGCCGATCCATCACCCAAGTGGACAACTTTATCTGCATTTATCATTGAATTAGCAGCAACCAACTCCGAGGCAGCATCCGAATGAGTAGCCATAGCCGAGCCAACACCCAAAAAACCATCAGAAATTGCGTTGTCCGCCTGAATACCATCATTTCCCTTCACAACATCTCTAGAGACCTTCTCAATCTCAGGAAGAAGTCGACCCCTTTTTGCAACTTTTGGGAAGACAACACGAACTCCATTTTGATCATTTTTGGAAGGAATTTGAACCGTCTCCTTGTCCTTCGCAATATTGTTATCGGCTTTGGGAGGATTCCGCCTCCTTAGAACTCACGCAGAGGCATCATTGGTGCCGCAATTAGCACCATCCGCCTTGCCAAACCCATTCTCATCATTTGCATCTTCATGTCTCTTTACATCAGCCATTTTCTCAGCATAATTCGAGCCATCAATACTCACAATAGCACCAGATTTTGGCAGCTGAACCAGCCCATTATGAGGCTTCTCAAACCCCAAGTTTTCATCAGTTTTAACTTGCTCAAAAGCCACATTTTTAATAGCTTGCTTAAACTTTTAAATGAGAAAAGATTTATGCAAATCCATCGAGCAACGAAATGATGAGGATGATGAAAGAGATGTGAGCATATGAGATGTAAGATGGGGAGTTGGTAAGCCCCAATTTGAGAAAGATATCAATTGATTTTCTCACTCCGATTAATTTAAACATGAGTCATTTCAAAGCGTTAGTGGTTGAGCAGCACAAGTGATCATCTAGGATAAGACCATTTCAATTAAGTGTAACGTGGGTGTGCTAGTGATGTCTCGAGTCTAGCAAGAAGAGAAACAAAGATTTTTATCATTGGAAGAAAAAGACTGGTCCGTCGTGGACTTAACAGAATCTTGTCCAATAAAGGACATTCATTAAAGAAACAAGCAGACAATCTAGAACCTACAAAGACTGATTAACTGTATTAATATTGGATGGGAGGGCCCTGGGTTCTGGTGAAGATCACGGAAGAAGATTGGTAACCACATTGGGGCGAGGAGCCTTCTCAATCTTCCCTTCATCAATAAGCCTTTGGATGAGCAGCTTCAAAGGGACGCAGTCATTGGTAACATGTCCAGGATACTGATGGTAGAGGCAAAACTTGCTAGTGTCCAGATTGGGATTTGCCTTAACCGGGCTATAATTATCCAGGGGCTTGATCAGCCCAGTCTTTACCAAACCATTAAATGCCTCCTCAGTTGACATCCCCAAATCATCATATTTCCATCGCTGAGGCCTTCCTCCACCACGGCCGGATAACTGACCCTTCTCCCCTTGAATATAGTTGACGGTGCTAGAGGCTGCAGTTTCTTTACCTTTCGAAGCAACGGGGGTAGAGCTTGGAATGATGGAATAGGTGAAATTCTCGCTTTCGGCCCCCGCACTCACCATTTCTCGCAGATTTGGGTAGTACCCACGCCCAATGGCTTCCCTAACAGCTGGCTTGACACATGAAAGGAAGATGGCCTTCTCATTGGATAGGGGAATTGGATGAATCAACTCACTCAGCTTCTTGTTCCACCTCTTATAGAAATCTGTTACAGACTCATCGTGCCTCTGGATGGTGTCGATCAAATCACTACGAGTGGTGTACCACTCGACACTTCCCTTGTACTTCTCCAAAAAAGCATCACTGATCTGGGACCACGTAGCCCTTGCCTCCGGCTTAAGGCCTAAAAACCATCTCAAAGGAGAGTCATCGAGGGACAAGTGAAAGTAGAGGGCTAACATCTCCTCGGTGGCCCCTTTGGCACCCATAGACATGATGTAGCTATTCATGTGAGTTTTAGGGCATGCGGAGCCTTCAAACTTAGTTATAGGGGGCATCTTGAAGTTCTTCGGGAGGGCCTTAGAGTCCTTGAGCTCTACAGAGTTGACCACGCTGGACCCAAAAGTTATCTTGTGCAATTGTTCTTTCACATACTTCAATTCTTCCTTTAAACTCGAAACTTCGGAAGATGGGGGTTGCCCTACAGTTGGAGCTACCGTCGAGGATGGCACCGGAAATTCTGGCGTGGATCTGATGGGCAGGGCAGCCGAAGGAAGACCAAAAGTACTGGGCATGCTGACATTGCTGTCCAATAAACCAATCGAGCTGGGGATTCTATTCCCTTACATGTCGTAACCATTAAACTGAACGTTGGGATTTCGGGGACCAAACTGCACCGATTGACTTCCAGCCTGACCATGGGTAGAAAACCTGGTACTAATGCATGGAGCTGAATACGGGGTGGAACCATACAGATGATGGGTGAGAGGAGAACAAACTGCAGGATGAGAGAAGTTGCTTTTGAATTGGGACTGAGGATACTGCGGGAGCTGATCCTGACAAATCTGGCTTCCTGACAGACGATACTGACCGCTCTGCTGCTGGTTGGACTGATCATGAGGAGCAACAAACTGACCACCAAAAGCTGGGTTGAAAGGCTGACCCGCGCTGCTATATGGACTTTGACCTTGAGCCCCAAACTGATTCTGAACACACCCAAACTGCTCCTGGTTGACACCACTGTGCTGATTCTGCCCAAACTGACTCTGGGGATAGAACACAAACTAGTCTTGAGCACTATCCTTTGGGAAGGAGCTTGACTCGCCTCTCAGTCCGTATTGCCCGCCATAAGTAGACACTGGGATGGGGGGAGGTTTTGACACACTCCCATGAGTCGGCATCGGAAAAGAGCTAGGCACACCATACGAGATTGGCGGGGGCACATTGTGAAAGCCTTGCCTAGGTGAGGATGGGGGAACAAAACCAGTGTCGGTGATAGTAACATCGGGCTCCTCCCTAATTTCTTCATACAACCCATCGGGGCGACGGATTACGGCAACGCCTTGCATACGCATCACTTCGACATAGCGAGCCCAACCGGCTTCCTCACGGGCACAAGAGGCTTCGAGAGCAGCACGGAGAGAAGCCTCCTGAGGGAAGTTGAAACCTGGGTGAGGGTTAACAAATGGACTCCCCGGGGGTGTCATATGAGGACCTATGCCATGACCACTGCTAGGAGAGGCATTCAAACCGACGTTCGGCCCCGCATTCTGACCTTGATCCAGCCCCAAACCTTGACTGACATTCTGACCCTGAGCTGGACCCAAACCCGGATTCTGACCCAAGCCTGCTGAAGCTTGCGATCCGCCATCTCGAGACTAGCTGAAACAGATCCTTGACTGGAGAGAAACTGATTAACCGACCATCCGGAACTCTGACCCAATACTTGCTCGCTGAAAGGGGGAGAGAGCTGTTTTAGGTAGGGGAGAGGATGGACTCGGGATGGACTTATGCATATGCCTTATTTAAAAGATTTAAATAAAAACGATTTTTATTAATCCTAAGAATGGTTGGAAAAGGGGGACACCTTTTTCGCATTCTAACCTATTTTGAACTAGAGCGAACCTAAGAGGCATACAAGTCAAAACAAGTCAAACTCAATATTTTCAAAACCAAGTCCAAGTCAACAACGTCTTGACTCGGGAGGAGAGAGGGTCGAAAGTACGTTTGAATGTAAGAGACCTCAATTTGCAGGTAAAATCCTGGAAAAAATTCGGCATGACCTCTCCTTACTTCGAGTCGAAAATTCGGCATGGCCTCTTGTTGCTTCATGGCGAAATTTCGGCATGACCTCTCGTTAGTATGTGTCAAGAATTCGACATGATCTCGCGTTAACACATGTCGAAAACGCGTCATGACCTCTTGCGAAGCCAAGTCGAGAAATCGACATGTACTCATGTTGAGTTATGTCGTAATTTCATCATGAAGAAGGAGAGTATGCCAAGACCTTGGAGACGAAGTACGACTCGGACTTTGTGAGAAAATTTTGAAAACCGAGTTTGAAAAATGTTTTGAAAAGTATTTTGCCAAAAACCAACCGGTCACGGTAGAAAGTGTGTCACGGACAAGTGTTGGCTCCTACTCTATAGGCTGGGAGGACTTTAGGCGCTCAAGCGTAAGCGAAACACGTCACTGTCCGCGATGCCGCCCGTACACTCCCGGGTTCTAACTCTATGTGCGGGTAGCGTGCGAGTAGTGTGAAGGTATCTTCTAGGAAAATATTTTTTTGCTTTTTTGTAAAAAAGATTTTTTTTTCTCTTTTTTTTTTTTTCCAAAATGCAATAAGTATGCAAAGAGGAAAAAGAACGAGTCCCAAGCACGACAAAAGGGGACTGCCCCAAATGCCAAGAAATCACCAAGAATCGCATCTCGTAATTGCTCGCCCGTCCAACCGATCACCAAACCTGTTTTGCACTTCCTTCCTATGTCGTCCGACACAGGACTTCTCAGAGAGGGGATGTCGTCCGACATAGGGATTCTCACCAACAGAACCAAGCAAATAGCAAGGGGGAAGCCCCAACACCAGAAATACCATCATACCAAGGAATATAAAGCATATAGGCACAGAATCATGGTATGGCACATAGGAGCACACATAATGACACAAATCACACACAAGGAGAATGAAGAAATTGTCCAAGTTGATTTAAAGAAAGCTAGACCCTCTTAGGAAAAGCTTTTTCTTTTTCAAAAAAGAGGAATGATACCGGTACGTGGGATTGTTAGACCACAATTTATCCCAAGCCCCGGGTTAGGAAGCGATACAGGATTATTTTTTTTTTGGCGAAAGGAGACGGTACTCCCTAGATTTTATTAATAAAGAAGCGATACAGGAAATTTAGTGGTTTCCACCTATATACCAAGCATCACTCTTTTCGTTAAAATAAAAGCTTTTCAATTTTGTCCCCAGCGGAGTCGCCACTGAATGAACGCCCTCCGAAAAAATTTAATTAAACTTTTTAAAATTTTTAATTTTCTTTTGTTTTTGGGAGTCGCCACGCCGTTTTTAAGGAAAACATTGAAAAACCTTCGGAAATGAGAAAATGGGTTCGGGGGTCAAGTTACGATGTGAGAAGAGAATATGGAGCTCACCCACATCGCCTCTTTCGAGACTTTCAATCAAACATTGGACAATTATAATCATTCAAAGTGTGTGCAATTTGTGTCAATCAAACAAGGCATGCAAATTTGGATTTCATTGATGGTATTGAAACTGAATACAACTTGTGAACCATGAAAGGGGGCCACACCCTTACAAACAATGACTTGCATTACAAGGCAGGAGATGAGACAATCTCGTCCGGGGAACTCGGATGTCGTCCAACACAGGACTTCCTCGTAAGAGGGATGTCGGACGACATAAGATATCCCGGTCAGTTGTCTCTTACAACACCAAAGCTATTCTAAAATTAAAACAATGCTATTTTAACTAAGGAGAGACACTATTCAGTGGTCTAAGACCGGTTTGGGGTTGATCGGAGTGAAGCAAAGTCAAGATTGACTTTTAATGATACGGATGTCGTATGACGTAGGACGCCAAAGGCCGTCCATGCCACACGACAAACCGCCTCCATCAATGGGTTACACCCAAACAGATCTTAGGCTTCCCAAATAGTGGTAAATGAACTAAAATATTTAAACACAAATTTTTAAGCACAAAGAGGATCAATGCGGACAGATCTGAAGCCACCGAAAGCCAAACAAATTTTCTGGGAGCTTCTATGTCATATGACACAGACCCTTTGAGGAGTCCTATGTCGTCCGACATAGGTTTCCTATTTCAGTGCCTTCAGACCGATCCTACCTTGCTCAAAACACGAATCTAAGCTATAATACTAATCTGAAACGGATAATAACAATATTACGTGAGTATTATGGGAGGATCACATGGCTTTAATGGCCAAACACAAGTAAACAAGATGCAAACTTTAATGCAACTAAGGCTACTAAATGTCCAGATCTAAGGTGAGGAGATGTGAATATTGAAGATTCACATCTCCACCACCTTTGTCAATCAAAATCCCAAATATTCACATGTTATCCAACACTATAAGCATGCAATATAAAGAAATGAGAGTGCAAGATGTAATCAGAGAGAGAGAGAGGGTTTAGGGACTACCTATTGTAGTCCACAAGGTAGAAGCACCAATAGTATGATGTTCACCCCTTCAAAACACCAACAAAGGAGGTCCTTCTTTGAATCTTGGCTTGGATGTGTGTATGTATGAGGAGGGAAGTGAGTGTGTGTGTGTGAGAGAGAGAGTGAGTCTCTATTTTAGCAGAGTTTACCCTACTTGCCAAAATCCCTTAAAATGATCAGCCAAGCCCTTTATTTATAGGCATGCTTGATAGGAGGTCTTATGTTCGGGACGACATGGCGCAACCGCCTTTGGGTCGCCCTATGTCGGACGACACCGGTCAACTTTATGACAAACTGGGCCGCAGGCCCAATGGATCAAACAAATGGAATGATAATTTAGGGCCAAAATGCACGTTAGCAAATAAATTAGCCCAAAATTAATGCCAACCACGGAAAGCGGACCCAAAAACACGAGTTCGGGTCGGGGTACTCACAACCCCTAGAGCAAAACCAATTACGGCCAGTGAGCCTATGATAGAGGAAATCCACAATAAGTATGGAGTACCGAGAGAGGAGTATATTCTTAGTTACTTCCCCGGCGTAAAGGTTAAAACCCAACAAGCCGTGAATGATTTTTATTACCCCTGGAACGATGTTCACTTCTTTTACAAACAATTCCAACTAGGCCTTTGCTCTCCCCTAGACCCATTTATCAACTTGAAGTTCCTTGAGGACATGTAGGCCGTCTCGGCTATGCTTGGAGCTAATGCCTTGAGGTTCCTTATAAGCTTCATAGTTTTGTGCCGTAGTCTAGGCTTTGAGCCCTGCCAATCGGCCTTTATTCACTTCTTTACTATAAATTACAAATCAGACTCCCGGCTGATAGTGATCCGAAGTGACCCTAACCAGCCAAAACTTATCTTCCCAATGTCGAGTAAGGTGGCCGGCTGGAATAATAACGTTATTCGTGTGGAGAGCCATCAAGGCTGGGAATTTGCCGTTCCCTCTGAGACCCCTCGTGTGCCCCAAGAACTGTGGAGCCCAGAGTGGAGTGCCCAACTTATTGAACGCTTAAAGCAGTTTGCCGAGGTAGGCACTTTGTGCTGGTCCACTTTGGAGAGTGACCCTAGGTATTATGTTCAGGTCGGCCTTATGCCTGGACCTATAGATGGGATAGAGCCCTTCGTCCCCGTCGTTAGGGGCAATAGGTTTCCCCATTGGAGGATTTATCCTGGGTTTAAATTCCATGCTGACTGTAACTTTTGCAAGATGAATAACGACCAATGTCTAACCGAGATGGGCATCGTTGGCTGTAATTTTTTCATCCTTCCCATCTTTCATACTTGTGAATTTTTTACTTTGTTATTATCTTTCCTCGACATATGTGCTTACTTCTCCTCTTCTCGTCTTTGCAGATTTTACAGCCGAGCAGGAGCTAGAGAAGTCCCAAAGAAAGCTAGATCCCTAAGTTGTGCTGAAGATAAAGAGGAAGGAGTCCCGTGTCTCACTGGGTACTAAGAGGCAAGATGACGCCACTCATCGCCAAGTCATCTTGTCCAACAAGGAGGTAGTGGCGTTGCATCTAAAGCGGTGGGGCGCCGATGAAGAAGGCGAGGAGACCCGTGATGGGCGTGGCCGCCCAAGTAGAGGAGATATTTCCCGAGAGAGCAACTCCTCAAGTCGAGGAGACTCTACGGATGTCTGGCCGTATTTGGTAGGGCGATGGAGAGATCATCAAGGAGAAGACCCTAACTCCTAATCGGCCAGGAGACGAGGGATGCCGGCCCCTCAAAGAAGGCGGCCTCAACTTCCTCGCTCTGCACTCTCTGCTCGGCATATAAAGACATATGCCAACGTCGAGCGGTTTGTCTTTGGAGGCTAAGGAGGTACTGTCTTCAAAGGCATAGATTTCCTTTCCCACAAGGGTCCCACTCGAGGGCTGGCTTCGGGCGATCATTGGCGCATCTTTTGATCGGGACTACGTTCATTAGCTCATCGCGTCCAAGCCTTCCCCGGATCATCTTATCAACAGGAGGGGCCTCCTATTGGGCGAGGTAGGCTTACTCGTCTTTCTTTCTTTCTTCGGTTGTCTTTCATGTCTTTTGCTGATACATTTTCTTTTCTTCTGTATGCAGCTAGCTTCTATCTCGGCCTATGAGGCTATTAAATCTAAGGCGACTGAGGCCTTAGATAAAAAGCGCGACGAGCAGGCCGACAAGCTTAAGAAGCAAGTGGCAAAGGGTGAGGCCGACATGGCTAAGGCTGCTGCGTTGATGAAGACCCTTCGAGAGGATCTGGAGGCCTAGAGGGCGGCCAAGGCTTAGGCCGAGAAGGTGGACACGGTGGCTCAAGCCAAAGCCGAGGAGATAGCTAGGGCCGGGCAGGCCAAAATTGAGAAGCTCCAAGCTGAGCTGAAGAATAATGCCGAGGTAGCTGATGCCCGGTATAAAGAGTTGGAGGCTAGCTTGCCTTCACAAATTGAGGATGCACTTTCTGAGTATAAGGCTAGCCCGTCCTTCATGGATGCCTTAATCGAGGAGACGACCACCATGTATTCAGACAGGTATCTGCATCTAGCCCGGAGGATAATGGAGGACACGTCCCTCGACATTGTTCTGGAAAAGTTGGTCAGGCTGATAAGCCAAGATTCCTATGATGAGGCCGCTCTGTCTCTTCATTACTTGGTGCCCTTCTCGGACAATGCTCTGAGCATTATTGCCTCCAATGATGCGGGTGAGGTTGGCCGTCTGCTGAGTCCCTACTCCTATCGATCCCCGTAACATCAATGCCGTAATTGAACGGATTGAGGACAAGGTCCTTAGTGCGAAGATGATGAGGATGTGAATGTTGGGGAGCAGCGACCCGTCGAGGGAGCTCAAACCGAGGCTCAAGTTGATCAAGCCGTCATTCCTCCAGCTTGATCAAGTTATCATTCCCGAAGCACCGTTACTCGGGAAGACCTTTTTAGGTCTTTTGACTAAGTTTTTTGTTTTGATGTAATAGAGTAGGGCAAATGTACTCAACTCTTTTCATATCAATAGAATGCCTTTTTCCTCATCGTCTTCACTTTTATGCTTTGATATGACTGTTTTGAATGCTTTTTGTATGCTTGAATACTTCTGCTAAGTATCAATCCCGTCTTCTGGAAGCCGAGGAAGACTCTCTCTTCATTCATGACTTAAGTTAATTTGAACGAGGAAGCTCATTTGATTTCTGATTTTTGTGTATTCTTCAAGTTTGTTCATTAAGGCCGAGGAAGATACCTCGGCATGACACTTGGAGTTGTTCTTCGATCTTATCTCGCCTTATGCCGGCGAGGAAGATGACTCGTGACACAAGTTCTTGGATGGTTTTTCAAGTTGGGTCATTACAAGTCGAGGAGGGTTCTCTCGGCGGGGACACTCGACGTTCTTCTTTTATCTATCTTTGCTTCTTTGAGGAAGATGACTCGCACATAGGTCTTATATGATTTTCACGGCTACACCTATATCTACTTGACGAGGTAGCTTCCCTCGCTCATAGGTCTTTGGGTGATTTTTGCCAAGTCATTTGGCCGAGGTGTTTCCTCGCTCATGACATTTTGAGTTTTTCTTCATTCATCCCCTCGTAGTTTTGCTGCGGAATTCAAAACTCGATCCACTAATACCTTTGCGGCTGAATCTTTTCTCGCAGCCTACTGCAAATCCACTATACTTAACGCCTCTTCTTCAAACCCTAATATGGCCGCATCCGGGTTGCTATAGACGCCCTAATGCGGCTCCTACCGATTTTTCTCCTGGCCTTCCTTTCTTGCAGCCAAACATTCCTTGCCAAATGAATCATCCGGCTCAAATTAACCCTTAATTATCTTGCAAAATCCTTTGCTTCCATTCTTGCTAATCCCATGAATTCAAACATTTGCAAATAATGGTTCTGCCAGGGTTTTAATGCGTATTCCCATTAAGCTGACTACAAAGGAATCCACGTCAATTAAGCTTTAGCGAATGAAATGGTTGCAGCCTTTGCTAAACCATTTAAATACGCTCTTG